>CM024622.1:39385387-39916665 GCA_014182585.1 Eucalyptus coolabah
CTATAAATCCCCGACACTCATTGGCTTGGCTTGAAAGTCCAAACTCCCTTAAATTCGGTCCATATGAATTTCTGTTAATTTTCGCGCACGTCTGAACGATTTTCGTAAAATCTCGGAATCTCTGAAAACCTTTTGAGATTGAGTCGACGTTCCTAGAATTGATCGTGACATCACAGAACTTTCCATTTCTGAAATCGGACTCGAATTCACGGTTAATTTTTTTTTTTCATTCGACGCGTTTTAGCGTGACCTAAACTATCGGGTAACTTTCAGAAATTTTTAGTAAACGACCCGTGGTCGATTTTCTTCGAGCCAATGAACCCCTCGACTCATTGACGACTCTTGATTGTCGGAAAATCTTGAGGATTCAAATACGGACAAGGGTACCAAACAATAAGAAATCGGTCTAGTGCCGATCAAGGGAATTTTCTAATTTAGTGGTGTCACCCACGATTAGCCACACATCTCAGTCGAACTGACCTATCTACGATCTCTAATCGATTTTATATCGCGCCTCGCAATGGCCTCTAAAGATAGACACGGTCAAGAAGCCGATCTACAGTCGAATTCTCAAGTCTATTTGCCTTAAAATCCTTATTGGTTTCCCCAAATAGTCTAGTTATCTCTAGAATGATCGCCCCGAGAATAACTATAGACAACGTCAATGAAATGCCCAATTTATTCGATTGAAAACATGACCGAAACTGGGATGTCACAACTTCTCCTCTTATAAAAATTTCGTCCTCGAAATTTAAACTTTATCAATCCTTAAATAAAAGGTGGGGATATCGTCGTCCCCATCTAGTCTCACTTTCCCGGTTGATTCTTGAGTCCCGTGGCATTGTTAGACCACTTTGACAAAGGGACCTTCTGATACACGGCATTTGATCTTTCCGATCCACAAGCGAACTTGAACTTTTCATGTACACACTTTCGTCCACGCTAATTCTTCAAGATTTAGCACGTGGGTCATGTTAGGTTCATATGTCCTCAACATTGACACGTGAAAGACGTCATACATTTGCGCTAATCTCGGCGGTGCAAGACGATACGATAGGGATCCCATTCTTTCAGAATCTCAAAGGGACCTACGTATTTCAATTTCAATTTTCCCTCCTGCTGAAACGCAAGGTATCCCTCATTGGTGACATCTTCAAATAAAGGTGTACTAACCAATTTGAACTTTGGGGCCTTCAATGCTCAACAATTCAATTATTCTGGTAGATCTGAGCGGTCTGTACTCTAGCACTGATCACGGTAATTGCAACTACCGATCAGGCCCCGACTGGGCCCGTGATTTTTCTTTTCTCTATTTTCATCTCAAACTAACTGAAGTTACGCACACTCTACTCATTTCGCCCAAAGGGACTACGCATTGCTTTGCTGAAACCGTGAACCTCGCATTTACTTCGATACAAGATCTTAACTAATACCCATGCACGAACCGCTCCCGACACCCATACACTTCTCGCGTGCCCATTCCAATCAAGATCTTTCCATATGACGATAAAGTGGGCTGACTTAATCACCGTTGACCACTTCCTCAATCGGAGTCATTATTCTCTCGCTTCTTGGGTAAGTCGTCACAATGTTTCATCCTCATATACTTATTCTCACCCGAGACTCTCGAGTGATTATAAAAGTTCTCTCGGCCGGCATTGCTGAACTTCCTTATCGGCACATCTAACACTTGCAACTTGTCCGGCGATAACTATCTTCATCGATCTACCAATTGAACTAATGTCGTCTCGACCTACTTGTACTATTTGGTCGAATACCGCAACTACTACAGTGCATTCCTCAAGGTCTCCTCCTTAAGTTCTGAATTGTCGACACTAGTCAGCACTCACAATGCTTCGGTATTCCATCTTTCGAAATCGTAGTTAATCTCGTCCATATCAGTATCCTATTACAGGATCTTCTGATCACTCCGATCTATCAATTGAAGCGTTTGATTTTTGCTTGTATATCTAGTTCAACTCTGAGGGCGGCTATAAACATGCAAAAGGTAGCCTACCTCAAATTTGAAAACCGAATTCTGAACCCTTTTTTTTTTTTATAAGTAAAGTCAATACTTTAGCCAGCCGTGCACAATTGAAAACTCTCGACTCAACGCATCCGCGACTTCTTTTCTTTTCCTCCTGTGGTGATACCAAGTAGTATCATTCTAGTCCCTACTAAGGTTCTGATTCACGACACCGTCTCATGCTCAACTCGAGATCACAACGCCAACTCGAGAGATCACAGTTGATGAAACGTATATGTAACCATCTTACTATGATGCATCACTACGTAATCAAGTCCTCCAAATGGCACGTCACTATAAATTTCGCATCTTCCGTAACCCTAAGGAATGGTCAACACAAGAGCGATAGCCTTACACTAAAGCTCTTGGAATTTATTCTCACACTCGTCTGTCCATATGAATTTCTCTCATTTTCTTCATGAGTTGAGTCAATGACAACACCGATGTTAAGGCTCTTCCTCAAACTTTCTAAAGTGACTTGTATAACCCATACGACTTCGATCTTTGGTACTATCGTCGGTCTTGGTCCCACGATAATTGACTTGGTCTTGATCGAGTCCATGGAAATCCTTTCACCATTCTCGGGTGTCTCTTGAGCTCCTTAACATTTCGAATACACCAGAATATCATTGAAAGATACGATCACAAACTGAACTCGATATTCCTTGAACACTGGTTGTCAAATCCTCGACAGCAATTGAGTGTTCGCCGGGCTAAACGATCTTACAATACTCTCATAAAGATCACATCAAGTACAAACAAGCTGTCTTCAATATAACTTTCTTTCTAGTTCTCAACGATGATAACTTGTCCTCAAGTCGACCTTTAAAACACCGCACTCTTTATAACTAGTCACACCATTCATTGATCTTCGGCAATGAACACTTGTCCTTGATTGTCACCTCCAAATTGAGTTGACAAAGGGTTAATGCATGATTGCAATGAACCATCTTCCTTTCTCTCTCACAAAACTGATGTTCCCCGAAGTGATGCACCAATGTGCATGAATTCCTCACTCCTCAATCTTCACATCCGCATCTTCGGTTCTATCAATTCAAATGACAATAACTGGTAAGAAGTCTTCGAGAGTGGCTCTATTCTAGTGCTAGCTCGTCCAATTTCTATCTCTTTCTCTCGTAAGCGATCCGACGGTTCTTGTAACAACACATCTAGAAATCTTAGATCATTGGGATGTCTTCCACCTCCATTCTCCAATTTGCCTTAACTATGACTATCACCAAGTAACCTCGAAAATCTCCATCTAGCAAGTGGGTTGTCTTCAATCGACGAGATTAAAGAAATCGCGAGATCCATTTCGACTCCTCTACTTGACACTTTCATGAGCTACTTTTGGATTGTTGAATAGCTCCGTGACCATGATTCATTACCACAAGATGCTCCATGAGCCCACTCTACTCTTGTAGCGTTTAAAGTTACATCTTAGCAACTAGTCAGCATGACTATTGCTAGTGATTCCCCTCTCTTTCACTTATTTAATTTCAAAGTTCCCAAAACTTCACCAAAACTCGCTATGATACTTGACATAATTTTCCCAAAACCTTCTTCTTCCTCGAATAGTGCCGAGTCAGTTCCACTTCTTGTCCTTTTTGCCATCCTAGTGGCATCCTAATCGAGGTAGCGGTGTTAGTGTTCCATTGAACTTTCACTCGACGAGTCATTCACCCGATGGGTGGCCGATCATAATCCACACTGACGTTCTAGCCATACTTGAACACCGGATTCATCCATTTTTCCTTCCATAATTTTGACGCCTATTTAGTGAGCCTTCTACCTCCCGTCAAGTGCCGATGCACTACTTCTTGTACGGGGGACCTATCCCAAAATTTCCACAAAGGCTCTCTATGATGCACTTCTCCCGACTGCCCTATCGACGGTGACAACAAAGAACCATTATCGAGATTCCATCTACTTAAACGGACAACCCATAAATCACTATCCGTTAAGTGACACTTACCACAATTTCTTGTTCGAGAATACATGGGACTCGATCCATACTATCTTCCATGGAACAACAAGTTCAATTTGTCTCCAATGCGGCTTGACTATTCCACCCTTCCTATTGAGTGGAATAGAATACTCTCTCTCAAGATTAGTCTTTCCCCGACCAAATTCCAAGTCTCCGCCTGTACCGAATCTTGACTCGGATATCGAAATCTATTCCTTGATCATCCTTCCGGAGTTGAACCTCGGCAAAGGTGGCAACAACAATAACTTGATCTCGATCTTACCGTTCATTTAGAACCCAAGGAACACTTGCATCGAATGTCTTATCGGACTTAGGATCATTCGACGCTGCTACATTAGTACCAACCTACGGTGGCACTCTTACACTCAAGCTGGTAGGAGTCGACACTCTACCACAACCACCTCGGGTAATCACCTTTATCAGTGCTTCATCCCGAGTCACAAAGGACATTGTCCTCTTACTAGGAGTTTCAGCTCCGCCGCTCATGGCGGGGCCTTACACCGGCAACCCGTCTTCCAAACCCACACGGATTAGAAGGTGAGCGATCCACAAACAACAAACAATTCTAGCATTCAGCTAACACAAACATGCACCAGCATGAATTTAAAGGCCTTTCCTACTAACTATCCCATAGTCAACGCTCTTATCACTCCAATCTTCAACTTCGCTCTGATACCAATTTAACTGGGGATGTCACGCCCCAATCCTCAGGGACGCGCCCATCCTTCTATTTGGTCGATTATTAAAGTGCGATATCCCAGGACTACTTATCGCCGACCCTTTCTTTTTATTACGCATGCGGAAGCAGTTATAAATCCCCAGACAATAAAACAATGGGATAGAATAGCAGGCCATAATTTTCATATTGAAATTCACAACCACACTTTCATTAACATCATAACTTATAGTATATTTACAATACTATTTACAACAAACCAAGTCCCCACACCTATCTACACTAAGATAGGGTTCACAAAAGGGATGGGACTTCAATCCACATCACTCAAGATCCTTCTCTAGATCATCTTCTACTTCAAAATACCTTTTCCCCTTCAGGCTCTTCCTCCTCGGCTTTTTCCTCGGGGTCCCGAAATGGTTATTCAATAACCAATGAGACCCACGTCTCAGCCGAGTCCCACCTCTAAGACTCGATTAACAAACTAATACGCCCATACGGTTGCCTAAGCACAACACGAGTCGGGGACTTACCTCGGCCTCGGCCCAACTCCGCAATTCAAGGTTAAACACGGATATTCAAACAATTCACGACATTCGATCAAGCATTGGCCAATCGCCTAAGTCGATTACATGTCAATCAAACCCTCTCTAGGTCATTCCCACTCATACCACGATTTCCCGGTGGTGTACTCATTCACCAAATCACATGTGTTTCTCGGGCGTCGTTTTCGTAATGACATACCGATCACCGACACCGTGCGTTCTTTAAGGCGCCGTTTCTGATGATATCCTCGATCACGAACCACGTGTCCTTTCTAGGGCGCCGTTTCGCCAAGGTGACATCGGCTATAGACAACACCGTGAGTTCTTTAGGCGTCGTTTTCTGATGATATTTCCTTAATCACCGAACCACGCTTGTCTATAAGTCATTTACGTGCGTTCTTTAAGGCGCCGTTTCGCCGGTGACTCTCAATCACCGAACACGTATGTCCAATAACATCGTACCTGATTGGTCTCAGCCAATAACATTCTCGGTTAGCTCTCACCGTTCTCCCTACTATAGCCCATCAAACGTACTGGCGCTATATACCCATATTCGGCCAACAACCAATCAAATATTCAATAACAAACAATTTAGGACAATTCTAAAAATTCCACAATAAATTCAATTCCACACAACGTAGAGCTCAAATAAATAAATGGGCTGCACCACGACAATCAGCACGAAATTCCGGTCACCGGCCATCCCAGTTGAATTTCCGGAAAAATAGTTAATTAAATAAATAAATTTCGAAAATTAAATAAATAAATATTAAAAATCCAATTTAGCCCATATTGCCTTATTGGAGTTCCGAAACAGGTCGGGAAAAATCCCGAGATGCATTCAATAAATAACCAAACATTTCTACTTGCTAATAGCTAGGTCTAACCACCTAACATGCATCATTAAGTCACTAAATTAATTGTTCTAACCTAATCTAACCACCTACGTGCATGTAATTAATTCTAACCAACCCTAAGGCATAATTAGCAAATTAATAAAGCATTAGTGAGTAAAACTCACTTGATTAAAAAGGGGATCGAATCACCGCAACGGCGACGCGACGGCGGCCGAAATCGGGCTTTCGACAACACCGGCGGGCTTGGACCGGGCCAAGAAACCTTGCAAGCCCATAGAAATTCTGGGCTTGGGCCTACTGAAATTTTTGGGCTGAGCTTGATCTCAAGCCACAAATTTTCGCGGGCTGATGGGCTGATCTACAAGTGGCCGGACTGCGAGTTGAAATAGGGCTGAAATCGTGTGGGCTTCAATTAAATTAATTGCTGGCCGCTTCTGTGGTGATCCACGAAAAATGTTGGGCCCGCGAGATTAAAGAAGCTCTTGGTTTGTGAACTTCAATTTGGGGCAGCGGCGGCGAGGCGAGAGGTCCACGAAAGAGAGAGACTTCGGTGGATTTGCTGCCAGCGAGTGAAGACACGAGGAAGCAACTCGGCGTCGATCGCGTGGCAGCAAGAGAGGGAGAGAAGGCTTCGGTCGACTTCTTTGGAGGAGCCGCACTCGGTCGACGATGTGGAAGGTTGATCGAGCGGCGAGATGGGAGAAGTGAGGGCGAAGCCGGGCACTGGATCTCGGCTGGATTTCTAACGCGGATGTTGCTCGGTCAAGAAACGCAAGTCTTCGGGGAGAGTCTGCGTGGGGTCGAGCGCTTGCTCGGTTGAAGACACGGGGCGGCCCGAGTTTCAAGGCCGATTAACATTTCTGAGGAAAATTGACGCTGGCTTGCTTCGGTCTTCGTGGCAGCTGCCTGGTGGGATGAAAATGAAGTTGCTTGATTGGTAGACCAATTTCGGTGGACGCGAACGGACGGAAGTGGCTTCATTTGGTTGATCGAGGCGAGAGGAGGAGGTGGGACGCGTGGAGAAGAGAGCGCGGGCCGATCAACTACGGCTTCGGTGGGAGATAAGAGCTGGCTTGGCGGGGTTCTTTAGTGGAGAGAAGCTCGAGGAGATGGGCTGTCTCGGTGGATGAAGATGGAGTCTTCGCTGGGTTGCTTCGAAGGAGTTCCGGGAAATGAAAAGCAAGGTGGAGGCGTGTGCGGAGAGTCGGTGGATGGGCGTGCGGTGTTCGGCGTTTACGGCTGCTTTTGCTTCCGTTGGCTTCTTGGTTGCTGCGGGCGTGCGGAATGGAGCAAAAGAGGAGAAGTCTTGGACGGGAGTGAGAGGAGAAGAAGAGAGATGGATAGAGATGAGGTTGAGGAGCCCACCTTTATTTCCCACATGATTATCCTTTGAACTATTCTAGCCAAGTCTTTTCCTTGGCTCACCTTAGGCCAACAATACACTCCCCCATAACATCTCAATTGGTCCAAAAATGCTAGGGGAAGGGGGAATTTTAAAATCATGGCTTCAAATTGGACACTCATCCCATCTCAATTTCATCTCAAATGGCCTCCATAAAATCAATTAACCTCTCAAGGCTTCAATCTCATCCTTTATGTCTCCCTCATCATTTTCAAGCATAAATTCCACCATTAAACCAATTTAAGGTCCAAAATAATGCTGTCCTCCCTTAGTTCGAATTTCACATTTTGAGCTTCCGATTTCTTCGACGAATTCCCAAATTGAGATCCAATCTCGATGAAGAAAAATCCAAAGAACAATTTTCTATAAATCCCCGACACTCATTGGCTTGGCTTGAAAGTCCAAACTCCCTTAAATTCGGTCCATATGAATTTCTGTTAATTTTCGCGACGCCCGAACGATTTTCTGTAAAAATCTCGGAATCTCTGAAAAACCTTTTGAGATTGAGTCGACGTTCCTAGAATTGATCGTGACATCACAGAACTTTCCATTTCTGAAATCGGACTCGAATTCACGGTTAATTTTCATTCGACGCGTTTTAGCGTGCCTAAACTATCGGGTAACTTTTTCAAGAAATTTTTAGTGCAAACGACCCGTGGTCGATTTTCTTGAGCCACAATGAACCCACTCGACTCATTGACGACTCTTGATTGTCGTGAAAATCTTGAGGATTCAAATACGGACACGGGGTACCAAAACAATAAGAAATCGGTCTAGTGCCGGTCAACGAGAATTTTCTAATTTAGTGGTGTCACCCACGATTAGCCACACATCTCGGTCGAACCGACCTATCTCGATCTCTAATCGATTTTATCTTGCGCCGCAATGGCCTCTAAAGATAGACACGGTCAAGAAGCCGATCTCTAGTCGAATTCTCAAGTCTATTTGCCTTAAAATCCTTATTGGTTTCCCCCAAATAGTCTAGTTATCTCTAGAATGATCGGTTTGAGAATAACCCTATAGACGCGTCAATGAAATGCCCAATTTATTCGATTGAAAACATGGCCAGAAAATCTGGGATGTCACAACTCTTCTCCTCTTATAAAAATTTGTCCTCGAAATTTAAACCTTTATCAATCCTTAAATAAAAGGTGGGGATATCGTCGTCTCATCTAGTCTCACTTTCCCCGGTTGATTCTTCAGTCCTGTGGCATTGTTAGACCACTTTGACAAAGGACCTTCTTGATACAGAATTTGATCTTTCGATCCACAAGCTGCAACCGAACTTTCATGTACGACACTCGGTCGTCCACGCCCTAATTCTTCAAGATTTAGCACGTGGGTCATGTTAGGTTCATATGTCCTCAACATTGACACGTGAAAGACGTCATACATTTGCGCTAATCTCGGCGGCATGCAAGACGATACGATAGGATCCCGATTCTTTTCGAATCTCAAAGGGACCTACGTGCTTCAATTTCAATTTTCCCTCCTTGCTGAAACGCAAGGTATCCCTCATTAGTGACATCTTCAGAAAGGTGTACTAACCAATTTAGAACTTTGGGGCCTTCAATGCTCAACAATTCAATTATTCGGTAGATCCAGGCGGTGCATTGCTCTAGCAACGATCACGGTAATTGCAACTACTGACTGCTGAACTGACCCTGGGCCTGTGATTTTTCTTTCTCTATTTTCATCTCAACCAACTGAAGTTCTGCACACTCTACTCTGTTCTGCCTCAAAGGGACTATCAGTTGCTTTGCTGGCGTGAACCTCAGTTTACTTCGATACAAGATCTTAACTAATACTCCATGCGGACGAAGCGCCGACACCCATACACTTACTCGCGTGCCCAT
Organism: Eucalyptus coolabah; assembly: GCA_014182585.1. NCBI lineage: Eukaryota > Viridiplantae > Streptophyta > Magnoliopsida > Myrtales > Myrtaceae > Eucalyptus > Eucalyptus coolabah. The sequence continues at coordinate 39,394,737 of CM024622.1, forward strand.
TCCAATCAAGATCTTTCCATATGACGATAAAGTGGGCTGACTTAATCGGTCTGTTGACCACTTCCTCAACTCGGAGTCATTATTCCTCGACTTCTTGGGTAAGTACGTCACAATGTTTCATCCTCATATACTTCTATTCTCACCGAGACTCTCGAGTGATTATAAAAGTTCTCTCGGCCGGCATTGCTGAACTTCCCTTATCGGCACATCTAACACTTGCAACTTGTCGCGATAACTATCTTCATATCGATCTACCAATTGAACTAATGTCGTCTCGACCTACTTGTACTATTTGGTCGAATCGCAACTACTACGGTGCATTCCTCACAAGGTCTCCTCCTTAAGTTCTGAATTGTCGACACTAGTCGGCACTCACAATGCTTCGGTATTCCATCTTTCGAAATCAGAAAGTTAATCTCGTCCATATCGGTATCCTATTACAGGGATCTTGATCACTCCGATCTATCAATTGAAGCGTTTGATTTTTGCTTGTATATCTAGTTCAACTCGAGGCGGCTATAAACATGCAAAAGGTAGCCTACCTCAAATTTGAAAACCGAATTCTGAACCCTTTTTTTTTTTTTATAAGTAAAGTCAATACTTTAGCCAGCCTGTGCACAATTGAAAACTCTCGACTCAACGCATCCGCGACTTCTTTCTTTCCTCCAGGGTGATACCAAGTAGTATCATTCTAGTCCTACTAAGGTTACGATTCACGACACCGTCTCATGCTCAACTCGAGAGATCACAAACGCTCAACTCGAGAGATCACGGTTGATGAAACGCATATGTAACCATCTTACTATGATGCATCACTACGTAATCAAGTCCTCCAAATGGCACGTCACTATAAATTTCGCATCTTCCGAACCCTAAGGAATGGTCAACACAAGAGCGATAGCCAACTTCTACTAAAGCTCTTGGAATTTATTCTCACACTCGTCTGTCCATATGAATTTCTCTCATTTCTTCGGGAGTTGAGTCAATGACAACAACGATGTTAAGGCTCTTTCCTCAAACTTTCTAAAGTGACTTGTATAACCCATACGACTTCGATCTTTGGTACTATCGTCGGTCTTGGTCCCACGATAATTGACTTGGTCTTGATCGAGTCCATGGAAATCCTTTCACCATTCTCAGTGTCTCTTGAGCTCCTTAACATTTCTCGAATACACCAGAATATCATTGAAAGATACGATCACAAACTGAACTCGATATTCCTTGAACACTCGGGTTGTCAAATCCCTGACAGCAATTGGAGTGTTCGCCAGGCTAAACGATCTTACAATACTCTCATAAAGATCACATCAAGTACAAACAGCTGTCTTCAATATAACTTTCTTTCTAGTTCTCAGCATGATAACTTGTCCTCAAGTCGACCTTTAAAACACCTGCACTCTTTATAACTAGTCACACCATTCATTGATCTTCGGCAATGAACACTTGTCCTTGATTGTCACCTAAATTGAGTTGTGAGTGGTTAATGCATGATTGCAATGAACCATCTTCCTTTCTTCTCTCTCACAAACCGATGTTCCCCAGTGATGCACCAATGTGCATGAATTCCTCACTCCTCAATCTTCACATCCGCATCTTCGGTTCTATCAATTCAAATGACAATAACTGGTAGAAGTCTTCGAGAGTGGCTCTATTCTAGTGCTAGCTCGTCACAATTTCTATCTCTTTCTCGGTAGCGATCGACGGTTCTTGTAACAACACATCTAGAAATTCTTAGATCATTGGGATGTCTTCCACCTCCAATTCTCCAATTTGCCTTAACTATGACTATCACCAAGTAACCTCGAAAATCTCCATCTAGCAAGTGGGTTGTCTTCAATCGACGAGATTAAAGAAATCGCAGATCCATTTCGACTCCCAATACTTGACACTTTCATGAGCTCTTGGATTAAGTTGAATAGCTCGTGACCATGATTCATTACCACAAGATGCTCCATGAGCCCACTCTACTCTTGTAGCGTTAAGTTACATCTTAGCAACTAGTCAAGCATGACTATTGCTAGTGATTCCCTCTCTTTCACTTATTTCAATAAACCAGAAGTTCCCCAAACTTCACCAAAACTCTGCTATGATACTTTGACATAATTTTCCCCAAAACCTTCTTCCTCGAATAGTGCCGAGTCAGTTCCACTCTTGTCCTTTTTTTGCCATCCTAGTGGCATCCTAACTGAGGTAGCGGTGTTAGTGTTCCATTGAACTTTCACGCGAGTCATTCACCCGATGTTTGTGCGATCATAATCACGGCACGTTCTAGCCATACTTGAACACTTTGGATTCATCCATTTTCCTTCCATAATTTTGGCCTATTTAGTGAGCCTTCTACCTCTGTCAAGTGCGGCGCATGCACTACTTCTTGTCTAGGGGACCTATCCCAAAATTTCCACAAAGTGCCTTCTATGATGCACTTCTCGACTGTCCTATCGACAAAGGTGACAACGGTAACCATTATCGAGATTCCATCTACTTAAACGGACAACCCATAAATCACTATCCGTTCTGGTGACACTTACCACAATTTCTTGTTCTCAGAATACATGGGACTGATCCATACTATCTTCCATGGAACAACAAGTTCAATTTGTCTGAATGCTGACTTGACTATTCCACCCTTCCTATTGAGTGGAATAGAATACTCTTCTCTCGGCATTAGTCTTTTCCGACCAAATTCCAAGTCTGCCTGCGTTGAATCTTGACTCACATATTGAAATCTATTCCCTAATCATCCTTCCAGGTTGAACCTCGGCAAAGGTAGCAACAACAATAACTTGATCCTAATCTTACTGGCTCATCCAAAACCCAAGGAACACTTACATCAGAACGATCTTATCAGACTTAGGATCATTCGGCTGCTACATTAGTACCAACCTACGGTGGCACTCTTACACTCAAGCGCCGAGTCGACACTCTACCACAACCACCTCGGGTACCGGCCTTTATCGGTGCTTCATCCCGAGTCACAAAGGACATTGTCCTCTTACTAGAGTTCTCGGCTCCTGCTCGCTCATGGTTCAGTCTTTACACTGCAACCCGTCTTCCAAACCCACACTGGATTAGAAGGTGAGCGATCCACAAACAACAAACAATTCTAGCATTCAGCTAACACAAACATGCACCAGCATGAATTTAAAGGCCTTTCCTACTAACTATCCCATAGTCAACGCTCCTTATCACTCCAATCTTCAACTTCGCTACGATACCAATTTAGCGGGGATGTCACGCCCCGATCCTCAGGGACGCGCCCATCCTTCTATTTGGTCGATTATTAAAGTGCGATATCCCAGGACTACTTATCGCCGACCCTTTCTTTTTATTACGCATGCGGAAGCAGTTATAAATCCCCAGACAATAAAACAATGGGATAGAATAGCAGGCCATAATTTTCATATTGAAATTCACAACCACACTTTCATTAACATCATAACTTATAGTATATTTACAATACTATTTACAACAAACCAGTCCCACACCTATCTACACTAAGATAGGGTTCACAAAAGGGATGGGACTTCAATCCACATCACTCAAGATCCTTCTCTAGATCATCTTCTACTTCAAAATACCTTTTCCCCTTCAGGCTCTTCCTCCTCAGCTTTTCCTCAGGGTCCTGAAATGGTTATTCAATAACCAATGAGACCACGTCTCAGCGAGTCCTACCCCCTAAGACTCGATTAATAAACTAATACGCCATACGGTTGCCTAAGCACAACACGAGTCAGGGGACTTACCTCGGCCTCAGCTCCAACCTGCAATTCAAGGTTAAACACAGATATTCAAACAATTCACGACATTCGATCAAGCATTGGCCAATCGCCTAAGTCGATTACATGTCAATCAAACCCTCTCTAGGTCATTCCCACTCATACCACGATTTCCCAGTGGTGTACTCATTCACCAAATCACATGTGTTTCTCGGGCGTCGTTTTTCGCCAATGACATACCGATCACACCGACACCGTGCGTTCTTTAAGGCGCCGTTTTCACCGGTGATATCCTCGATCACCGAACCACGTGTCCTTTCTAGGCGCCGTTTTCGCCAAGGTGACATCGGCTATAGACAACACCGTGAGTTCTTTAAGGCGTCGTTTTCACCAGTGATATTTCCTTAATCACCGAACCACGCTTGTCTATAAGTCATTTACGTGCGTTCTTTAAGGCGCCGTTTCGCCTGATGATACTCTCAATCACCGAACCACGTATGTCCAATAACATCGTACCTGATTGGTCTCAGCCAATAACATTCTCGTTAGCTCTCACCGTTCTCCCTACTATATAGCCCATCAACGTATGGCGCTATATACCCATATTCGGCCAACAACCAATCAAATATTCAATAACAAACAATTTAGGACAATTCCTAAAATTCCACAATAAATTCAATTCCACACAACGTAGAGCTCAAATAAATAAATGGGCTGCACCACGACAATCAGCACGAAATTCCGGTCACCGGCCATCCCGGTTGAATTTCCGGAAAAATAGTTAATTAAATAAATAAATTTCGAAAATTAAATAAATAAATATTAAAAATCCAATTTAGGCCCATATTGCCTTATTGGAGCCCGAAACAGTCGGGAAAAATCCCGAGATGCATTCAATAAATAACCAAACATTTCTACTTGCTAATAGCTAGGTCTAACCACCTAACATGCATCATTAAGTCACTAAATTAATTGTTCTAACCTAATCTAACCACCTACGTGCATGTAATTAATTCTAACCAACCTAAGGCATAATTAGCAAATTAATAAAGCATTAGTGAGTAAAACTCACTTGATTAAAAACGGGGATCGAATCACCGCAACGGCGACGCGACGGCGGCCGAAATCGGGCTTTCGACAACACCGGCGGGCTTGGACCGGGCCAAGAAACCTTGCAAGCCCATAGAAATTCTGGGCTTGGGCCTACTGAAATTCTTGGGCTGAGCTTGATCGGGCTTCGAAATTTTCGCGGGCTGATGGGCTGATCTACAAGGGCTGGACTGAGTTGAAATAGGGCTGAAATCGTGTGGGCTTCAATTAAATTAATTGTTGGGCTGCTTCTTGGACTGATCCACGAAGATGTTGGGCCCGCGAGATTAAAAGCTCTTGGTTTGTGAACTTCAATTTGGGGCAGCTCGGCGGCGAGAGAGGTCCACGAAAGAGAGACTTCGGTGGATTTGCTGCAGCGGTGAAGACACGAGGAAGCAAGCGGCGTCGATCGGTGGCAGCAAGAGAGGGAGAGAAGGCTTCGGTCGACTTTGCTGGAGGAGCTGCACTCGGTCGACGATGTGGAAGGTTGGTGATCGAGCGGCGGGAGATGGGAGAAGTGAGGGCGGGCTGGCAGTTTGGATCTCGCGGCTGGATTTCTGCGGATGTTGCTCGGTCAGCAAAACGCAAGTCTTCGGGGGAGAGCTGCGTGGGCTGAGCTTGCTCGGTTGAAGACACGGGCAGCGAGTTTCAAGGCCGCGTGAAGCAGCTGCAGGAAAATTGGACGCTGGCTTGCTTCGGTCTTCGTGGCAGCTGCCTCAGTGGGATGAAAATGAAGTTGCTTCGGTGGCCGACCAATTTCGGTGGACGCAGAGACAGACGGAAGTGGCTTCGCTGGTTGATCGAGGCGAGGAGGAGGTGGACGCGTGGAGAAGAGAGCGCGGGCTTCGATCAACTACGGCTTACGTGGGAGATAAGAGCTGACTTCGGCGGGGTTCTTTAGTGGAGAGAAGCTCGAGGAGATGGGCTGTCTCGGTGGATGAAGATGGAGTCTTATTTGGGTTGCTTCGAAGGAGTTCGGGAAATGAAAAGCAAGGTGGAGGCGTGTGCGGGAGAGTCGGTGGATGGGCGTGCGGTGTTCTGGCGTTTCGGCTGCTTTTGCTTCCGTTGGCTTCTTGGTTGCTGCGGGCGTGCGGAATGGAGCAAAGAGGAGAAGTCTTGGACGGCAGCTGAGTGAGAGGGAAGAGAGAGATGGATAGAGATGAGGTTGAGGAGCCCACAAACCTTTATTTCCCACATGATTATCCCTTTGAACTATTCCTAGCCAAGTCTTTTCCTTGGCTCACCTTAGGCCAACAATACACTCCCCATAACATCTCAATTGGTCCAAAAAATGCTAGGGGAAGGGGGCTACGAATTTTAAAATCATGGCTTCAAATTGGACACTCATCCCATCTCAATTTCATCTCAAATGGCCTCCATAAAATCAATTAACCTCTCAAGGCTTCAATCTCATCCTTTATGTCTCCCTCATCATTTTCAAGCATAAATTCCACCATTAAACCAATTTAAGGTCCAAAATAATGCTGTCCTCCCTTAGTTCCGAATTTCACATTTTGAGCTTCCGATTTCTTCGACGAATTCCCAAATTGAGATCCAATCTCGATGAAGAAAAATCCCGAACAATTTTCTATAAATCCTCGACACTCATTGGCTTGGCTTGAAAGTCCAAACTCCCTTAAATTCGGTCCATATGAATTTCTGTTAATTTTCGCATGACGTACGAACGATTTTCGTAAAAATCTCGGAATCTCTGAAAAACCTTTTGAGACTGAGTCGACGTTCCTAGAATTGATCGTGACACCACAGAACTTTCCATTTCTGAAATCGGACTCGAATTCACGGTTAATTTTCATTCGACGCGTTTTTAGCGTGACCTAAACTATCGGGTAACTTTCAGAAATTTTTAGTGCAAACGACCCGTGGTCGATTTTCTTCGAGCCACAATGAACCCACTCGACTCATTGTGACTCTTGATTGTCGTGAAAATCTTGAGGATTCAAATACGGACACGAGTACCAAAACAATAAGAAATCGGTCTAGTGCCGGTCAACGAGAATTTTCTAATTTAGTGGTGTCACCCACGATTAGCCACACATCTCAGTCGAACCGACCTATCTCGATCTCTAATCGATTTTATCTTTGCGCCGCAATGGCCTCTAAAGATAGACACGGTCAAGCCGATCTCTAGTCGAATTCTCAAGTCTATTTGCCTTAAAATCCTTATTGGTTTCCCCAAATAGTCTAGTTATCTCTAGAATGATCGGTTCGAGAATAACCCTATAGACGCGTCAATGAAATGCCCAATTTATTCGATTGAAAACATGACCGAAAATCTGGGATGTCACAACTCTTCTCCTCTTATAAAAATTTCGTCCTCGAAATTTAAACCTTTATCAATCCTTAAATAAAAAGGTGGGGATATCGTCGTCTCATCTAGTCTCACTTTCCCCGGTTGATTCTTCAGTCCTGTGGCATTGTTAGACCACTTTGACAAAGGGACCTTCTTGATACACAGAATTTGATCTTTCTGATCCACAAGCTGAACCGAACTTTTCATGTACGACACTCGGTCGTCCACGCCTAATTCTTCAAGATTTAGCACGTGGGTCATGTTAGGTTCATATGTCCTCAACATTGACACGTGAAAGACGTCATACATTTGCGCTAATCTCGGCGGCAATGCAAGACGATACGATAGGATCCCGATTCTTTTCAGAATCTCAAAGGGACCTACGTACTTCAATTTCAATTTTCCTCCTTGCTGAAACGCAAGGTATCCCTCATTGGTGACATCTTGAAAGGTGTACTAACCAATTTAGAACTTTTGGGGCCTTCAATGCTCAACAATTCAATTATTCTGGTAGATCTGAGCGGTCTGTACTCTAGCACTGATCACGGTAATTGCAACTACTGACTGCTGAACTGACCCTGGGCCTGTGATTTTTCTTTCTCTATTTTCATCTCAACCAACTGAAGTTCTGCACACTCTACTCTGTTCTGCCTCAAAGGGACTATCAGATTGCTTTGCTGAAACTGTGAACCTCAGATTTACTTCTGATACAAGATCTTAACTAATACTCCATGCGGACGAAGCATCCGACACCCATACACTTACGCGTGCCCATTCCAATCAAGATCTTTCCATATGACGATAAAGTGGGCTGACTTAATCGTCGTTGACCACTTCCTCAAGCGGAGTCATTATTCCTCTGACTTCTTGGGTAAGTCTGTCACAATGTTTCATCCTCATATACTTCTATTCTCACCCGAGACTCTCGAGTGATTATAAAAGTTCTCTCGGCCGGCATTGCTGAACTTCCCTTATCGGCACATCTAACACTTGCAACTTGTGCGGGCGATAACTATCTTCATATCGATCTACCAATTGAACTAATGTCGTCTCTGACCTACTTGTACTATTTGGTCGAATACTGCAACTACTACAGTGCATTCCTCACAAGGTCTCCTCCTTAAGTTCTGAATTGTCTGACACTAGTCAGCACTCACAATGCTTCGGTATTCCATCTTTCGAAATCAGAAAGTTAATCTCGTCCATATCAGTATCCTATTACAGGATCTTCTGATCACTCCGATCTATCAATTGAAGCGTTTGATTTTTGCTTGTATATCTAGTTCAACTCTGAGGGCGGCTATAAACATGCAAAAGGTAGCCTACCTCAAATTTGAAAACCGAATTCGAACCCTTTTTTTTTTTTTTTTATAAGTAAAGTCAATACTTTAGCCAGCTTTGTGCACAATTGAAAACTCTCGACTCAACGCATCCGCGACTTCTTTCTTTCCTCCAGGGTGATACCAAGTAGTATCATTCTAGTCCTACTAAGGTTCTGATTCACGACACCGTCTCATGCTCAACTCGAGAGATCACAAACGCTCAACTCGAGAGATCACAGTTGATGAAACGCATATGTAACCATCTTACTATGATGCATCACTACGTAATCAAGTCCTCCAAATGGCACGTCACTATAAATTTCGCATCTTCAGAAACCTAAGGAATGGTCAACACAAGAGCGATAGCCAACTTCTACTAAAGCTCTTGGAATTTATTCTCACACTCGTCTGTCCATATGAATTTCTCTCATTTCTTGGGAGTTGAGTCAATGACAACAACGATGTTAAGGCTCTTTCCTCAAACTTTCTAAAGTGACTTGTATAACCCATACGACTTCGATCTTTGGTACTATCGTCGGTCTTGGTCCCACGATAATTGACTTGGTCTTGATCGAGTCCATGGAAATCCTTTCACCATTCTCGGGTGTCTCTTGAGCTCCTTAACATTTCTCGAATACACCAGAATATCATTGAAAGATACGATCAAACTGGCGAACTCGATATTCCTTGAACACTCGGGTTGTCAAATCCCACGACAGCAATTGGAGTGTTCGCCGGGCTAAACGATCTTACAATACTCTCATAAAGATCACATCAAGTACAAACAGCTGTCTTCAATATAACTTTCTTTCTAGTTCTCAAGCGATGATAACTTGTCCTCAAGTCGACCTTTAAAACACCTGCACTCTTTATAACTAGTCACACCATTCATTGATCTTCGGCAATGAACACTTGTCCTTGATTGTCACCTAAATTGAGTTGACAAAGTGGTTAATGCATGATTGCAATGAACCATCTTCCTTTCTCTCTCACAAAGCGATGTTCCCAGTGATGCACCAATGTGCATGAATTCCTCACTCCTCAATCTTCACATCCGCATCTTCGGTTCTATCAATTCAAATGACAATAACTGGTAAGAAGTCTTCGAGAGTGGCTCTATTCTAGTGCTAGCTCGTCACAATTTCTATCTCTTTCTCGGTAGCGATCGACGGTTCTTGTAACAACACATCTAGAAATTCTTAGATCATTGGGATGTCTTCCACCTCCAATTCTCCAATTTGCCTTAACTATGACTATCACCAAGTAACCTCGAAAATCTCCATCTAGCAAGTGGGTTGTCTTCAATCGACGAGATTAAAGAAATCGCAGATCCATTTCGACTCCCAATACTTGACACTTTCATGAGCTACTGGATTAAGTTGAATAGCTCCGTGACCATGATTCATTACCACAAGATGCTCCATGAGCCCACTCTACTCTTGTAGCGTTAAAGTTACATCTTAGCAACTAGTCAAGCATGACTATTGCTAGTGATTCCCCTCTCTTTCACTTATTTCAATAAACCGAAGTTCCCCAAACTTCACCAAAACTCTGCTATGATACTTTGACATAATTTTCCCCAAAACCTTCTTCCTCTGAATAGTGCCGAGTCAGTTCCACTCTTGTCCTTTTTGCCATCCTAGTGGCATCCTAAGCGAGGTAGCGGTGTTAGTGTTCCATTGAACTTTCACCGACAGGTCATTCACCCGATGTTTGTCTTGATCATAATCACAGCACGTTCTAGCCATACTTGAACACTGGATTCATCCATTTTTCCTTCCATAATTTTGACGCCTATTTAGTGAGCCTTCTACCTCCTGTCAAGTGCCAGCATGCACTACTTCTTGTACCGGGGACCTATCCCAAAATTTCCACAGTGCCTTCTATGATGCACTTCTCGACTGTCCTATCGACGGTGACAACGGTAACCATTATCGAGATTCCATCTACTTAAACGGACAACCCATAAATCACTATCCGTTCGGTGACACTTACCACAATTTCTTGTTCTCGAGAATACATGGGGACCGATCCATACTATCTTCCATGGAACAACAAGTTCAATTTGTCGAATCTTGACTTGACTATTCCACCCTTCCTATTGAGTGGAATAGAATACTCTTCTCTCAGCATTAGTCTTTTCCCTGACCAAATTCCAAGTCTGCCTGCACTGAATCTTGACTCAGATATCGAAATCTATTCCTTGATCATCCTTCCAGGTTGAACCTCAGCAAAGGTGGCAACAACAATAACTTGATCCTGATCTTACTGGCTCATTTAGAACCCAAGGAACACTTGCATCGAGAATGATCTTATCGGACTTAGGATCATTCGACGCTGCTACATTAGTACCAACCTACGGTGGCACTCTTACACTCAAGCTGGCCGAGTCGACACTCTACCACAACCACCTCGGGTGCACGACCTTTATCGAGTGCTTCATCCCGAGTCACAAAGGACATTGTCCTCTTACTAGGAGTTCTCGGCTCTGCTCGCTCATGGTTCGGTCTTTACACCGCAACCCGTCTTCCAAACCCACCTTTGGATTAGAAGGTGAGCGATCCACAAACAACAAACAATTCTAGCATTCAGCTAACACAAACATGCACCAGCATGAATTTAAAGGCCTTTCCTACTAACTATCCCATAGTCAACGCTCCTTATCACTCCAATCTTCAACTTCGCTCGATACCAATTTAAGCTTGGGGATGTCACGCCCCAATCCTCGGGACGCGCCCATCCTTCTATTTGGTCGATTATTAAAGTGCGATATCCCAGGACTACTTATCGCCGACCCTTTCTTTTTATTACGCATGCGGAAGCGATTATAAATCCCGAGACAATAAAACAATGGGATAGAATAGCAGGCCATAATTTTCATATTGAAATTCACAACCACACTTTCATTAACATCATAACTTATAGTATATTTACAATACTATTTACAACAAACCAGTCCCACACCTATCTACACTAAGATAGGGTTCACAAAAGGGATGGGACTTCAATCCACATCACTCAAGATCCTTCTCTAGATCATCTTCTACTTCAAAATACCTTTTCCCCTTCGGGCTCTTCCTCCTCGGCTTTTCCTCGGGGTCCTGAAATGGTTATTCAATAACCAATGAGACCACGTCTCGCCGAGTCCTACCCCCTAAGACTCGATTAATAAACTAATACGCCATACGGTTGCCTAAGCACAACACGAGTCAGGGGACTTACCTCGGCCTCAGCTCCAACCTGCAATTCAAGGTTAAACACAGATATTCAAACAATTCACGACATTCGATCAAGCATTGGCCAATCGCCTAAGTCGATTACATGTCAATCAAACCCTCTCTAGGTCATTCCCACTCATACCACGATTTCCCAGTGGTGTACTCATTCACCAAATCACATGTGTTTCTCGGGCGTCGTTTTCGCCAATGACATACCGATCACCGACACCGTGCGTTCTTTAAGGCGCCGTTTTCACCAGTGATATCCTCGATCACCGAACCACGTGTCCTTTCTAGGGCGCCGTTTTCGCCAAGGTGACATCGGCTATAGACAACACCGTGAGTTCTTTAAGGCGTCGTTTTCACCAGTGATATTTCCTTAATCACCGAACCACGCTTGTCTATAAGTCATTTACGTGCGTTCTTTAAGGCGCCGTTTTCGCCGATGATACTCTCAATCACCGAACCACGTATGTCCAATAACATCGTACCTGATTGGTCTCGGCCAATAACATTCTCGAGTTAGCTCTCACCGTTCTCCCTACTATATAGCCCATCAACGTGCGGCGCTATATACCCATATTCGGCCAACAACCAATCAAATATTCAATAACAAACAATTTAGGACAATTCCTAAAATTCCACAATAAATTCAATTCCACACAACGTAGAGCTCAAATAAATAAATGGGCTGCACCACGACAATCAGCACGAAATTCCGGTCACCGGCCATCCCGGTTGAATTTCCGGAAAAATAGTTAATTAAATAAATAAATTTCGAAAATTAAATAAATAAATATTAAAAATCCAATTTAGGCCCATATTGCCTTATTGGAGCCCGAAACAGTCGGGAAAAATCCCGAGATGCATTCAATAAATAACCAAACATTTCTACTTGCTAATAGCTAGGTCTAACCACCTAACATGCATCATTAAGTCACTAAATTAATTGTTCTAACCTAATCTAACCACCTACGTGCATGTAATTAATTCTAACCAACCCTAAGGCATAATTAGCAAATTAATAAAGCATTAGTGAGTAAAACTCACTTGATTAAAAACGGGATCGAATCACCGCAACGGCGACGCGACGGCGGCCGAAATCGGGCTTTCGACAACACCGGCGGGCTTGGACCGGGCCAAGAAACCTTGCAAGCCCATAGAAATTCTGGGCTTGGGCCTACTGAAATTCTTGGGCTGAGCTTGATCGGGCTTCTGAAATTTTCGCGGGCTGATGGGCTGATCTACAAGGGCTGGACTGAGTTGAAATAGGGCTGAAATCGTGTGGGCTTCAATTAAATTAATTCTTTGGGCTGCTTCTTGGACTGATCCACGAAAATGTTGGGCCCGCGAGATTAAAAAGCTCTTGGTTTGTGAACTTCAATTTGGGGCAGCTCTGGCGAGCGAGAGAGGTCCACGAAAGAGAGAGACTTCGGTGGATTTGCTGCGCGGTGAAGACACGAGGAAGCAGCGGCGTCGATCGGTGGCAGCAAGAGAGGGAGAGAAGGCTTCGGTCGACTTTGCTGGAGGAGCTGCACTCGGTCGACGATGTGGAAGGTTGGCGATCGAGCGGCGGAGATGGGAGAAGTGAGGGCGGGCGCGGTGGATCTCGCGGCTGGATTTCTGCGGATGTTGCTCGGTCAGCAAAACGCAAGTCTTCGGGGAGAGCTGCGTGGGCCGAGCTTGCTCGGTTGAAGACACGGGGCGCGAGTTTCAAGGCCGCGTGAAGCAGCTGCAGGAAAATTGGACGCCGGCTTGCTTCGGTCTTCGTGGCAGCTGCCTCGGTGGGATGAAAATGAAGTTGCTTCGGTGGCCGACCAATTTCGGTGGACGCAGAGACAGACGGAAGTGGCTTCGCTGGTTGATCGAGGCGAGGAGGAGGTGGACGCGTGGAGAAGAGAGCGCGGGCTTCGATCAACTACGGCTTCTGTGGGAGATAAGAGCTGACTTCGGCGGGGTTCTTTAGTGGAGAGAAGCTCTGAGGAGATGGGCTGTCTCGGTGGATGAAGATGGAGTCTTCGCTGGGTTGCTTCGAAGGAGTTCCAGGGAAATGAAAAGCAAGGTGGAGGCGTGTGCAGGAGAGTCGGTGGATGGGCGTGCGGTGTTCCTGGCGTTTCTGGCTGCTTTTGCTTCCGTTGGCTTCTTGGTTGCTGCAGGCGTGCGGAATGGAGCAAAGAGGAGAAGTCTTGGACGGCTGAGTGAGAGGGAAGAGAGAGATGGATAGAGATGAGGTTGAGGAGCCCACAAACCTTTATTTCCCACATGATTATCCCTTTGAACTATTCCTAGCCAAGTCTTTTTCCTTGGCTCACCTTAGGCCAACAATACACTCCCCATAACATCTCAATTGGTCCAAAAAATGCTAGGGGAAGGGGGCTACGAATTTTAAAATCATGGCTTCAAATTGGACACTCATCCCATCTCAATTTCATCTCAAATGGCCTCCATAAAATCAATTAACCTCTCAAGGCTTCAATCTCATCCTTTATGTCTCCCTCATCATTTTCAAGCATAAATTCCACCATTAAACCAATTTAAGGTCCAAAATAATGCTGTCCTCCCTTAGTTCCGAATTTCACATTTTGAGCTTCCGATTTCTTCGACGAATTCCCAAATTGAGATCCAATCTCGATGAAGAAAAATCCCGAACAATTTTCTATAAATCCCCGACACTCATTGGCTTGGCTTGAAAGTCCAAACTCCCTTAAATTCGGTCCATATGAATTTCTGTTAATTTTCATGCGACGTCACGAACGATTTTACGTAAAAATCTCGGAATCTCGAAAAACCTTTTGAGATTGAGTCGACGTTCCTAGAATTGATCGTGACATCACAGAACTTTCCATTTCTGAAATCGGACTCGAATTCACGGTTAATTTTCATTCGACGCGTTTTTAGCGTGACCTAAACTATCGGGTAACTTTCAGAAATTTTTAGTGCAAACGACCCGTGGTCGATTTTCTTCGAGCCACAATGAACCCACTCGACTCATTGACGACTCTTGATTGTCGTGAAAATCTTGAGGATTCAAATACGGACACGGGGTACCAAAACAATAAGAAATCGGTCTAGTGCCGGTCAACGAGAATTTTCTAATTTAGTGGTGTCACCCACGATTAGCCACACATCTCGGTCGAACCGACCTATCTCTACGATCTCTAATCGATTTTATCTTTGCGCCGCAATGGCCTCTAAAGATAGACACGGTCAAGAAGCCGATCTCTAGTCGAATTCTCAAGTCTATTTGCCTTAAAATCCTTATTGGTTTCCCCAAATAGTCTAGTTATCTCTAGAATGATCAGTTCTGAGAATAACCCTATAGACGCGTCAATGAAATGCCCAATTTATTCGATTGAAAACATGACCGAAAATCTGGGATGTCACAACTCTTCTCCTCTTATAAAAATTTCGTCCTCGAAATTTAAACCTTTATCAATCCTTAAATAAAAAGGTGGGGATATCGTCGTCTCATCTAGTCTCACTTTCCCCGGTTGATTCTTGGTCTGTGGCATTGTTAGACCACTTTGACAAAGGGACCTTCTTGATACGAATTTGATCTTTCGATCCACAAGCTGAACCGAACTTTTCATGTACGACACTCGGTCGTCCACGCCTAATTCTTCAAGATTTAGCACGTGGGTCATGTTAGGTTCATATGTCCTCAACATTGACACGTGAAAGACGTCATACATTTGCGCTAATCTCGGCGGCAATGCAAGACGATACGATAGGATCCCGATTCTTTTCAGAATCTCAAAGGGACCTACGTACTTCAATTTCAATTTTCCCTCCTTGCTGAAACGCAAGGTATCCCTCATTGGTGACATCTTCGAAAGGTGTACTAACCAATTTAGAACTTTTGGGGCCTTCAATGCTCAACAATTCAATTATTCTGGTAGATCGGCGAGTGTACTCTAGCACTGATCACGGTAATTGCAACTACTGACTGCTGAACTGACCCTGGGCCTGTGATTTTTCTTTCTCTATTTTCATCTCAACCAACTGAAGTTCTGCACACTCTACTCTGTTCTGCCTCAAAGGGACTATCGATTGCTTTGCTGGCGTGAACCTCGGATTTACTTCGATACAAGATCTTAACTAATACTCCATGCGGGACGAACCGTCGACACCCATACACTTCTGCGTGCCCATTCCAATCAAGATCTTTCCATATGACGATAAAGTGGGCTGACTTAATCGGTCGTTGACCACTTCCTCAAGCGGAGTCATTATTCCTCGACTTCTTGGGTAAGTCTGTCACAATGTTTCATCCTCATATACTTCTATTCTCACCCGAGACTCTCGAGTGATTATAAAAGTTCTCTCGGCCGGCATTGCTGAACTTCCCTTATCGGCACATCTAACACTTGCAACTTGTGCGGCGATAACTATCTTCATATCGATCTACCAATTGAACTAATGTCGTCTCGACCTACTTGTACTATTTGGTCGAATCGCAACTACTACGGTGCATTCCTCACAAGGTCTCCTCCTTAAGTTCTGAATTGTCGACACTAGTCAGCACTCACAATGCTTCGGTATTCCATCTTTCGAAATCGAAAGTTAATCTCGTCCATATCGGTATCCTATTACGGGATCTTCGATCACTCCGATCTATCAATTGAAGCGTTTGATTTTTGCTTGTATATCTAGTTCAACGAGGGCGGCTATAAACATGCAAAAGGTAGCCTACCTCAAATTTGAAAACCGAATTCGAACCCTTTTTTTTTTTTTTTTTTATAAGTAAAGTCAATACTTTAGCCAGCCTGTGCACAATTGAAAACTCTCGACTCAACGCATCCGCGACTTCTTTCTTTCCTCCAGGGTGATACCAAGTAGTATCATTCTAGTCCTACTAAGGTTCTGATTCACGACACCGTCTCATGCTCAACTCGAGAGATCACAAACGCTCAACTCGAGAGATCACAGTTGATGAAACGCATATGTAACCATCTTACTATGATGCATCACTACGTAATCAAGTCCTCCAAATGGCACGTCACTATAAATTTCGCATCTTCCAGAACCCTAAGGAATGGTCAACACAAGAGCGATAGCCAACTTCTACTAAAGCTCTTGGAATTTATTCTCACACTCGTCTGTCCATATGAATTTCTCTCATTTCTTCAGGAGTTGAGTCAATGACAACACTGATGTTAAGGCTCTTTCCTCAAACTTTCTAAAGTGACTTGTATAACCCATACGACTTCTGATCTTTGGTACTATCGTCGGTCTTGGTCCCACGATAATTGACTTGGTCTTGATCGAGTCCATGGAAATCCTTTCACCATTCTCGGGTGTCTCTTGAGCTCCTTAACATTTCTCGAATACACCAGAATATCATTGAAAGATACGATCAAAGCGAACTCGATATTCCTTGAACACTCGGGTTGTCAAATCCACGACAGCAATTGGAGTGTTCGCCGGGCTAAACGATCTTACAATACTCTCATAAAGATCACATCAAGTACAAACGGCTGTCTTCAATATAACTTTCTTTCTAGTTCTCAACTGATGATAACTTGTCCTCAAGTCGACCTTTAAAACACCTGCACTCTTTATAACTAGTCACACCATTCATTGATCTTCGGCAATGAACACTTGTCCTTGATTGTCACCTAAATTGAGTTGACAGTGGTTAATGCATGATTGCAATGAACCATCTTCCTTTCTCTCTCACAAAACTGATGTTCCCCGAAGTGATGCACCAATGTGCATGAATTCCTCACTCCTCAATCTTCACATCCGCATCTTCGGTTCTATCAATTCAAATGACAATAACTGGTAAGAAGTCTTCGAGAGTGGCTCTATTCTAGTGCTAGCTCGTCACAATTTCTATCTCTTTCTCTGGTAGCAGTCTGACGGTTCTTGTAACAACACATCTAGAAATTCTTAGATCATTGGGATGTCTTCCACCTCCAATTCTCCAATTTGCCTTAACTATGACTATCACCAAGTAACCTCGAAAATCTCCATCTAGCAAGTGGGTTGTCTTCAATCGACGAGATTAAAGAAATCGCAGATCCATTTCGACTCCCAATACTTGACACTTTCATGAGCTCTTTTGGATTAAGTTGAATAGCTCCGTGACCATGATTCATTACCACAAGATGCTCCATGAGCCCACTCTACTCTTGTAGCGTTAAAGTTACATCTTAGCAACTAGTCAAGCATGACTATTGCTAGTGATTCCCCTCTCTTTCACTTATTTCAATAAACCGAAGTTCCCCAAACTTCACCAAAACTCTGCTATGATACTTTGACATAATTTTCCCCAAAACCTTCTTCCTACGAATAGTGCCGAGTCGGTTCCACTCTTGTCCTTTTTGCCATCCTAGTGGCATCCTAAGCTGAGGTAGCGGTGTTAGTGTTCCATTGAACTTTCGTGAGTCATTCACCCGATGTTTGTGCTGATCATAATCACAGCACGTTCTAGCCATACTTGAACACTTGGATTCATCCATTTTCCTTCCATAATTTTGACGCCTATTTAGTGAGCCTTCTACCTCTGTCAAGTGCCAGCATGCACTACTTCTTGTACGGGGACCTATCCCAAAATTTCCACAGTGCCTTCTATGATGCACTTCTCGACGACTGTCCTATCGACGGTGACAACGGTAACCATTATCGAGATTCCATCTACTTAAACGGACAACCCATAAATCACTATCCGTTCGGTGACACTTACCACAATTTCTTGTTCTCGAATACATGGGGGTGATCCATACTATCTTCCATGGAACAACAAGTTCAATTTGTCGAATGCTTGACTTGACTATTCCACCCTTCCTATTGAGTGGAATAGAATACTCTTCTCTCGGCATTAGTCTTTTCACGACCAAATTCCAAGTCGCACCGAATCTTGACTCAGATATCGAAATCTATTCCTTGATCATCCTTCCAGGTTGAACCTCAGCAAAGGTGGCAACAACAATAACTTGATCCTGATCTTACTGGCTCATTTAGAACCCAAGGAACACTTGCATCAGAATGATCTTATCGGACTTAGGATCATTCGACGCTGCTACATTAGTACCAACCTACGGTGGCACTCTTACACTCAAGCTGGCTAGAGTCGACACTCTACCACAACCACCTCGGGTACTGACCTTTATCAGTGCTTCATCCCGAGTCACAAAGGACATTGTCCTCTTACTAGGAGTTCTCGGCTCCCGCTCGCTCATGGTTCGGTCTTTACACTTGCAACCCGTCTTCCAAACCCACCTTTGGATTAGAAGGTGAGCGATCCACAAACAACAAACAATTCTAGCATTCAGCTAACACAAACATGCACCAGCATGAATTTAAAGGCCTTTCCTACTAACTATCCCATAGTCAACGCTCCTTATCACTCCAATCTTCAACTTCGCTACGATACCAATTTGCTTGGGGATGTCACGCCCCAATCCCTTAGGGACGCGCCCATCCTTCTATTTGGTCGATTATTAAAGTGCGATATCCCGGGACTACTTATCGCCGACCCTTTCTTTTTATTACGCATGCGGAAGCGATTATAAATCCCCGAGACAATAAAACAATGGGATAGAATAGCAGGCCATAATTTTCATATTGAAATTCACAACCACACTTTCATTAACATCATAACTTATAGTATATTTACAATACTATTTACAACAAACCAGTCCCACACCTATCTACACTAAGATAGGGTTCACAAAAGGGATGGGACTTCAATCCACATCACTCAAGATCCTTCTCTAGATCATCTTCTACTTCAAAATACCTTTTCCCCTTCGGGCTCTTCCTCCTCGGCTTTTCCTCGGGGTCCTGAAATGGTTATTCAATAACCAATGAGACCACGTCTCGCGAGTCCTACCCCCTAAGACTCGATTAATAAACTAATACGCCATACGGTTGCCTAAGCACAACACGAGTCGGGGACTTACCTCGGCCTCGGCTCAACCTGCAATTCAAGGTTAAACACGAGATATTCAAACAATTCACGACATTCGATCAAGCATTGGCCAATCGCCTAAGTCGATTACATGTCAATCAAACCCTCTCTAGGTCATTCCCACTCATACCACGATTTCCCGGTGGTGTACTCATTCACCAAATCACATGTGTTTCTCGGGCGTCGTTTTCGCCAATGACATACCGATCACCGACACCGTGCGTTCTTTAAGGCGCCGTTTTCTGAGTGATATCCTCGATCACCGAACCACGTGTCCTTTCTAGGGCGCCGTTTTCGCCAAGGTGACATCGGCTATAGACAACACCGTGAGTTCTTTAAGGCGTCGTTTTCACCAGTGATATTTCCTTAATCACCGAACCACGCTTGTCTATAAGTCATTTACGTGCGTTCTTTAAGGCGCCGTTTTCGCCAGTGATACTCTCAATCACCGAACCACGTATGTCCAATAACATCGTACCTGATTGGTCTCAGCCAATAACATTCTCAGTTAGCTCTCACCGTTCTCCCTACTATATAGCCCATCAACGTACTGGCGCTATATACCCATATTCGGCCAACAACCAATCAAATATTCAATAACAAACAATTTAGGACAATTCCTAAAATTCCACAATAAATTCAATTCCACACAACGTAGAGCTCAAATAAATAAATGGGCTGCACCACGACAATCAGCACGAAATTCCGGTCACCGGCCATCCCGGTTGAATTTCCGGAAAAATAGTTAATTAAATAAATAAATTTCGAAAATTAAATAAATAAATATTAAAAATCCAATTTAGGCCCATATTGCCTTATTGGAGCCCGAAAGCAGTCGGGAAAAATCCCGAGATGCATTCAATAAATAACCAAACATTTCTACTTGCTAATAGCTAGGTCTAACCACCTAACATGCATCATTAAGTCACTAAATTAATTGTTCTAACCTAATCTAACCACCTACGTGCATGTAATTAATTCTAACCAACCCTAAGGCATAATTAGCAAATTAATAAAGCATTAGTGAGTAAAACTCACTTGATTAAAAACGGGGATCGAATCACCGCAACGGCGGCGACGGCGGCCGAAATCGGGCTTTCGACAACACCGGCGGGCTTGGACCGGGCCAAGAAACCTTGCAAGCCCATAGAAATTCTGGGCTTGGGCCTACTGAAATTCTTGGGCTGAGCTTGATCTGGGCTTCTGAAATTTTCGCGGGCGATGGGTTGATCTACAAGGGCTGGACTGAGTTGAAATAGGGCTGAAATCGTGTGGGCTTCAATTAAATTAATTGCTGGGCTGCTTCTTGGACTGATCCACGAAAATGTTGGGCCCGCGAGATTAAAAAAGCTCTTGGTTTGTGAACTTCAATTTGGGGCAGCTACGGCGGCGAGAGGTCCACGAAAGAGAGAGACTTCGGTGGATTTGCTGCAGCAGGTGAAGACACGAGGAAGCAACTGGCGTCGATCAGTGGCAGCAAGAGAGGGAGAGAAGGCTTCGGTCGACTTTGCTGGAGGAGCTGCACTCGGTCGACGATGTGGAAGGTTGGCGATCGCGGCGGAGATGGGAGAAGTGAGGGGCGGCTGGCATTTGGATCTCGCGGCTGGATTTCTGCGGATGTTGCTCGGTCGGCAAAACGCAAGTCTTCGGGGAGAGCTGCGTGGGTGAGCTTGCTCGGTTGAAGACACGGGGCAGCGAGTTTCAAGGCCGCGTGAAGCAGCTGCGGGAAAATTGGGCGCCGGCTTGCTTCGGTCTTCGTGGCATTTGCCTCGGTGGGATGAAAATGAAGTTGCTTCGGTGGCCGACCAATTTCGGTGGGCGAGAGACAGACGGAAGTGGCTTCGCTGGTTGATCGAGGCGGAGGAGGTGGACGCGTGGAGAAGAGAGCGCGGGCTTCGATCAACTACGGCTTCGTGGGAGATAAGAGCGACTTCGGCGGGGTTCTTTAGTGGAGAGAAGCTCGAGGAGATGGGCTGTCTCGGTGGATGAAGATGGAGTCTTCGTTTGGGTTGCTTCGAAGGAGTTCCGGGAAATGAAAAGCAAGGTGGAGCGTGTGCGGGAGAGTCGGTGGATGGGCGTGCGGTGTTCCTGGCGTTTCGGCTGCTTTTGCTTCCGTTGGCTTCTTGGTTGCTGCGGGCGTGCGGAATGGAGCAAAGAGGAGAAGTCTTGGACGGCAGGCGAGTGAGAGGGAAGAGAGAGATGGATAGAGATGAGGTTGAGGAGCCCACAAACCTTTATTTCCCACATGATTATCCCTTTGAACTATTCCTAGCCAAGTCTTTTTCCTTGGCTCACCTTAGGCCAACAATACACTCCCCATAACATCTCAATTGGTCCAAAAAATGCTAGGGGAAGGGGGCTACGAATTTTAAAATCATGGCTTCAAATTGGACACTCATCCCATCTCAATTTCATCTCAAATGGCCTCCATAAAATCAATTAACCTCTCAAGGCTTCAATCTCATCCTTTATGTCTCCCTCATCATTTTCAAGCATAAATTCCACCATTAAACCAATTTAAGGTCCAAAATAATGCTGTCCTCCCTTAGTTCCGAATTTCACATTTTGAGCTTCCGATTTCTTCGACGAATTCCCAAATTGAGATCCAATCTCGATGAAGAAAAATCCCGAACAATTTTCTATAAATCCCCGACACTCATTGGCTTGGCTTGAAAGTCCAAACTCCCTTAAATTCGGTCCATATGAATTTCTGTTAATTTTCATGACGTCCGAACGATTTTCTGTAAAAATCTCGGAATCTCACGAAAAACCTTTTGAGATTGAGTCGACGTTCCTAGAATTGATCGTGACATCACAGAACTTTCCATTTCTGAAATCGGACTCGAATTCACGGTTAATTTTTCATTCGACGCGTTTTTAGCGTGACCTAAACTATCGGGTAACTTTCAGAAATTTTTAGTGCAAACGACCCGTGGTCGATTTTCTTGAGCCACAATGAACCCACTCGACTCATTGACGACTCTTGATTGTCGTGAAAATCTTGAGGATTCAAATACGGACACAGGGTACCAAAACAATAAGAAATCGGTCTAGTGCCGGTCAACGAGAATTTTCTAATTTAGTGGTGTCACCCACGATTAGCCACACATCTCGGTCGAACCGACCTATCTACGATCTCTAATCGATTTTATCTTTGCGCCGCAATGGCCTCTAAAGATAGACACGGTCAAGAAGCCGATCTCTAGTCGAATTCTCAAGTCTATTTGCCTTAAAATCCTTATTGGTTTCCCCAAATAGTCTAGTTATCTCTAGAATGATCAGTTCTGAGAATAACCCTATAGACGCGTCAATGAAATGCCCAATTTATTCGATTGAAAACATGACCGAAAATCAGGATGTCACAACTCTTCTCCTCTTATAAAAATTTCGTCCTCGAAATTTAAACCTTTATCAATCCTTAAATAAAAAGGTGGGGATATCGTCGTCTCATCTAGTCTCACTTTCCCGGTTGATTCTTGATCTGTGGCATTGTTAGACCACTTTGACAAAGGGACCTTCTTGATACACGAATTTGATCTTTCGATCCACAAGCTGAACCGAACTTTTCATGTACGACACTCGGTCGTCCACGCCTAATTCTTCAAGATTTAGCACGTGGGTCATGTTAGGTTCATATGTCCTCAACATTGACACGTGAAAGACGTCATACATTTGCGCTAATCTCGGCGGCAATGCAAGACGATACGATAGGATCCCGATTCTTTTCAGAATCTCAAAGGGACCTACGTACTTCAATTTCAATTTTCCCTCCTTGCTGAAACGCAAGGTATCCCTCATTGGTGACATCTTCAGAAAGGTGTACTAACCAATTTAGAACTTTTGGGGCCTTCAATGCTCAACAATTCAATTATTCTGGTAGATCTGAGCGGTCTGTACTCTAGCACTGATCACGGTAATTGCAACTGCGGCTGCTGAAGGCCCGACCTGGGCTGTGATTTTTCTTTCTCTATTTTCATCTCAACCAGCGAAGTTCTGCACACTCTACTGCATTCGCCTCAAAGGGACTATCAGATTGCTTTGCTGAAACTGTGAACCTCAGATTTACTTCTGATACAAGATCTTAACTAATACTCCATGCAGACGAACTGTCTGACACCCATACACTTCTGCGTGCCCATTCCAATCAAGATCTTTCCATATGACGATAAAGTGGGCTGACTTAATCAGTCTGTTGACCACTTCCTCAACTGGAGTCATTATTCCTCTGACTTCTTGGGTAAGTCTGTCACAATGTTTCATCCTCATATACTTCTATTCTCACCCGAGACTCTCGAGTGATTATAAAAGTTCTCTCGGCCGGCATTGCTGAACTTCCCTTATCGGCACATCTAACACTTGCAACTTGTCTGGCGATAACTATCTTCATATCGATCTACCAATTGAACTAATGTCGTCTCTGACCTACTTGTACTATTTGGTCGAATACTGCAACTACTACAGTGCATTCCTCACAAGGTCTCCTCCTTAAGTTCTGAATTGTCTGACACTAGTCAACACTCACAATGCTTCGGTATTCCATCTTTCGAAATCGGAAAGTTAATCTCGTCCATATCGGTATCCTATTACGGGATCTTGATCACTCCGATCTATCAATTGAAGCGTTTGATTTTTGCTTGTATATCTAGTTCAACTCGAGGGCGGCTATAAACATGCAAAAGGTAGCCTACCTCAAATTTGAAAACCGAATTCGAACCCTTTTTTTTTTTTTTTTTTATAAGTAAAGTCAATACTTTAGCCAGCCTGTGCACAATTGAAAACTCTCGACTCAACGCATCCGCGACTTCTTTCTTTCCTCCAGGGTGATACCAAGTAGTATCATTCTAGTCCTACTAAGGTTCTGATTCACGACACCGTCTCATGCTCAACTCGAGAGATCACAAACGCTCAACTCGAGAGATCACAGTTGATGAAACGCATATGTAACCATCTTACTATGATGCATCACTACGTAATCAAGTCCTCCAAATGGCACGTCACTATAAATTTCGCATCTTCCGAACCCTAAGGAATGGTCAACACAAGAGCGATAGCCAACTTCTACTAAAGCTCTTGGAATTTATTCTCACACTCGTCCTGTCCATATGAATTTCTCTCATTTCTTCGGGAGTTGAGTCAATGACAACACTGATGTTAAGGCTCTTTCCTCAAACTTTCTAAAGTGACTTGTATAACCCATACGACTTCTGATCTTTGGTACTATCGTCGGTCTTGGTCCCCTGATAATTGACTTGGTCTTGATCGAGTCCATGGAAATCCTTTCACCATTCTCAGGTGTCTCTTGAGCTCCTTAACATTTCTCGAATACACCAGAATATCATTGAAAGATACGATCACAAGGCGAACTCGATATTCCTTGAACACTCGGGTTGTCAAATCACGACAGCAATTGGAGTGTTCGCCAGGCTAAACGATCTTACAATACTCTCATAAAGATCACATCAAGTACAAACAGCTGTCTTCAATATAACTTTCTTTCTAGTTCTCAACTGATGATAACTTGTCCTCAAGTCGACCTTTAAAACACCTGCACTCTTTATAACTAGTCACACCATTCATTGATCTTCGGCAATGAACACTTGTCCTTGATTGTCACCTAAATTGAGTTGACAAAGTGGTTAATGCATGATTGCAATGAACCATCTTCCTTTCTCTCTCACAAAGCGATGTTCCCAGTGATGCACCAATGTGCATGAATTCCTCACTCCTCAATCTTCACATCCGCATCTTCGGTTCTATCAATTCAAATGACAATAACTGGTAAGAAGTCTTCGAGAGTGGCTCTATTCTAGTGCTAGCTCGTCACAATTTCTATCTCTTTCTCGGTAGCGGTCGACGGTTCTTGTAACAACACATCTAGAAATTCTTAGATCATTGGGATGTCTTCCACCTCCAATTCTCCAATTTGCCTTAACTATGACTATCACCAAGTAACCTCGAAAATCTCCATCTAGCAAGTGGGTTGTCTTCAATCGACGAGATTAAAGAAATCGCAGATCCATTTCGACTCCCAATACTTGACACTTTCATGAGCTCTTTTGGATTAAGTTGAATAGCTCCGTGACCATGATTCATTACCACAAGATGCTCCATGAGCCCACTCTACTCTTGTAGCGTTAAAGTTACATCTTAGCAACTAGTCAAGCATGACTATTGCTAGTGATTCCCCCTCTCTTTCACTTATTTCAATAAACCGAAGTTCCCAAACTTCACCAAAACTCTGCTATGATACTTTGACATAATTTTCCCCAAAACCTTCTTCCTCGAATAGTGCCGAGTCGGTTCCACTCTTGTCCTTTTTGCCATCCTAGTGGCATCCTAACTGAGGTAGCGGTGTTAGTGTTCCATTGAACTTTCACGACGGAGTCATTCACCCGATGGCTGTGCTGATCATAATCACAGCACGTTCTAGCCATACTTGAACACTTTGGATTCATCCATTTTTCCTTCCATAATTTTGACGCCTATTTAGTGAGCCTTCTACCTCCTGTCAAGTGCCAGCATGCACTACTTCTTGTACCGGGGACCTATCCCAAAATTTCCACAGTGCCTTCTATGATGCACTTCTCCTGACCTGTCCTATCGACAGTGACAACAGTAACCATTATCGAGATTCCATCTACTTAAACGGACAACCCATAAATCACTATCCGTTCTGGTGACACTTACCACAATTTCTTGTTCTCAGAATACATGGGACTGATCCATACTATCTTCCATGGAACAACAAGTTCAATTTGTCGAATCTTGACTTGACTATTCCACCCTTCCTATTGAGTGGAATAGAATACTCTTCTCTCGGCATTAGTCTTTTCCACGACCAAATTCCAAGTCTGCTCGCACTTGAATCTTGACTCGAGATATCGAAATCTATTCCTTGATCATCCTTCCGGGTTGAACCTCAGCAAAGGTGGCAACAACAATAACTTGATCCCGATCTTGCGGCTCATTTAGAACCCAAGGAACACTTGCATCAGAATGATCTTATCGGACTTAGGATCATTCGACGCTGCTACATTAGTACCAACCTACGGTGGCACTCTTACACTCAAGCTGGCCAGAGTCGACACTCTACCACAACCACCTCGGGTGCGGCCTTTATCGGTGCTTCATCCCGAGTCACAAAGGACATTGTCCTCTTACTAGGAGTTCTCGGCTCTGCTTTCGCTCATGGTTCGTCTTTACACCTGCAACCCGTCTTCCAAACCCACCTTTGGATTAGAAGGTGAGCGATCCACAAACAACAAACAATTCTAGCATTCAGCTAACACAAACATGCACCAGCATGAATTTAAAGGCCTTTCCTACTAACTATCCCATAGTCAACGCTCCTTATCACTCCAATCTTCAACTTCGCTCTGATACCAATTTAACTGGGGATGTCACGCCCCAATCCTCAGGGACGCGCCCATCCTTCTATTTGGTCGATTATTAAAGTGCGATATCCCGGGACTACTTATCGCCGACCCTTTCTTTTTATTACGCATGCGGAAAGCGATTATAAATCCCCGGACAATAAAACAATGGGATAGAATAGCAGGCCATAATTTTCATATTGAAATTCACAACCACACTTTCATTAACATCATAACTTATAGTATATTTACAATACTATTTACAACAAACCAGTCCCACACCTATCTACACTAAGATAGGGTTCACAAAAGGATGGGACTTCAATCCACATCACTCAAGATCCTTCTCTAGATCATCTTCTACTTCAAAATACCTTTTCCCCTTCGGGCTCTTCCTCCTCGGCTTTTCCTCGGGGTCTGAAATGGTTATTCAATAACCAATGAGACCACGTCTCAGCGAGTCCTACCCCTAAGACTCGATTAATAAACTAATACGCCATACGGTTGCCTAAGCACAACACGAGTCGGGGACTTACCTCGGCCTCGGCTCCAACCTGCAATTCAAGGTTAAACACGAGATATTCAAACAATTCACGACATTCGATCAAGCATTGGCCAATCGCCTAAGTCGATTACATGTCAATCAAACCCTCTCTAGGTCATTCCCACTCATACCACGATTTCCCAAAGTGGTGTACTCATTCACCAAATCACATGTGTTTCTCGGGCGTCGTTTTCGCCAATGACATACCGATCACCGACACCGTGCGTTCTTTAAGGCGCCGTTTTCACCGGTGATATCCTCGATCACCGAACCACGTGTCCTTTCTAGGGCGCCGTTTTCGCCAAGGTGACATCGGCTATAGACAACACCGTGAGTTCTTTAAGGCGTCGTTTTCACCAGTGATATTTCCTTAATCACCGAACCACGCTTGTCTATAAGTCATTTACGTGCGTTCTTTAAGGCGCCGTTTTCGCCAGTGATACTCTCAATCACCGAACCACGTATGTCCAATAACATCGTACCTGATTGGTCTCGGCCAATAACATTCTCGATTAGCTCTCACCGTTCTCCCTACTATATAGCCCATCAACGTGCGGCGCTATATACCCATATTCGGCCAACAACCAATCAAATATTCAATAACAAACAATTTAGGACAATTCCTAAAATTCCACAATAAATTCAATTCCACACAACGTAGAGCTCAAATAAATAAATGGGCTGCACCACGACAATCAGCACGAAATTCCGGTCACCGGCCATCCCGGTTGAATTTCCGGAAAAATAGTTAATTAAATAAATAAATTTCGAAAATTAAATAAATAAATATTAAAAATCCAATTTAGGCCCATATTGCCTTATTGGAGCCGAAACAGTCGGGAAAAATCCCGAGATGCATTCAATAAATAACCAAACATTTCTACTTGCTAATAGCTAGGTCTAACCACCTAACATGCATCATTAAGTCACTAAATTAATTGTTCTAACCTAATCTAACCACCTACGTGCATGTAATTAATTCTAACCAACCCTAAGGCATAATTAGCAAATTAATAAAGCATTAGTGAGTAAAACTCACTTGATTAAAAACGGGGATCGAATCACCGCAACGGCGACGCGACGGCGGCCGAAATCGGGCTTTCGACAACACCGGCGGGCTTGGACCGGGCCAAGAAACCTTGCAAGCCCATAGAAATTCTGGGCTTGGGCCTACTGAAATTCTTGGGCTGAGCTTGATCTGGGCTTCTGAAATTTTCGCGGGCTGATGGGCTGATCTACAAGGGCTGGACTGAGTTGAAATAGGGCTGAAATCGTGTGGGCTTCAATTAAATTAATTGCTGGGCTGCTTCTTGGACTGATCCACGAAAATGTTGGGCCCGCGAGATTAAAAAGCTCTTGGTTTGTGAACTTCAATTTGGGGCAGCTCGGCGGCGAGAGGTCCACGAAAGAGAGACTTCGGTGGATTTGCTGCAGCAGGTGAAGACACGAGGAAGCAGCTGGCGTCGATCAGTGGCAGCAAGAGAGGGAGAGAAGGCTTCGGTCGACTTTGCTGGAGGAGCTGCACTCGGTCGACGATGTGGAAGGTTGACTGATCGAGCGGCAGAGATGGGAGAAGTGAGGGCGAGCTGGCAGCTGGATCTCGCGGCTGGATTTCTGCGGATGTTGCTCGGTCAGCAAAACGCAAGTCTTCGGGGAGAGCTGCGTGGGCTGAGCTTGCTCGGTTGAAGACACGGGGCAGCGAGTTTCAAGGCCGCGTGAAGCAGCTGCGCGGGAAAATTGGACGCCGGCTTGCTTCGGTCTTCGTGGCGGCTGCCTCGGTGGGATGAAAATGAAGTTGCTTCGGTGGCCGACCAATTTCGGTGGACGCAGACAGACGGAAGTGGCTTATTTGGTTGATCGAGGCGAGGAGGAGGTGGACGCGTGGAGAAGAGAGCGCGGGCTTCGATCAACTACGGCTTCGTGGGAGATAAGAGCGACTTCGGCGGGGTTCTTTAGTGGAGAGAAGCTCGAGGAGATGGGCTGTCTCGGTGGATGAAGATGGAGTCTTCGCTGGGTTGCTTCGAAGGAGTTCCGGGAAATGAAAAGCAAGGTGGAGCGTGTGCGGGAGAGTCGGTGGATGGGCGTGCGGTGTTCTGGCGTTTCGGCTGCTTTTGCTTCCGTTGGCTTCTTGGTTGCTGCGGGCGTGCGGAATGGAGCAAAGAGGAGAAGTCTTGGACGGGCTGAGTGAGAGGGAAGAGAGAGATGGATAGAGATGAGGTTGAGGAGCCCACAAACCTTTATTTCCCACATGATTATCCCTTTGAACTATTCATAGCCAAGTCTTTTCCTTGGCTCACCTTAGGCCAACAATACACTCCCATAACATCTCAATTGGTCCAAAAATGCTTGGGGAAGGGGCTAAGAATTTTAAAATCATGGCTTCAAATTGGACACTCATCCCATCTCAATTTCATCTCAAATGGCCTCCATAAAATCAATTAACCTCTCAAGGCTTCAATCTCATCCTTTATGTCTCCCTCATCATTTTCAAGCATAAATTCCACCATTAAACCAATTTAAGGTCCAAAATAATGCTGTCCTCCCTTAGTTCCGAATTTCACATTTTGAGCTTCCGATTTCTTCGACGAATTCCCAAATTGAGATCCAATCTCGATGAAGAAAAATCCCGAACAATTTTCTATAAATCCCCGACACTCATTGGCTTGGCTTGAAAGTCCAAACTCCCTTAAATTCGGTCCATATGAATTTCTGTTAATTTTCCGCGACGTCTGAACGATTTTCTGTAAAAATCTCGGAATCTCTGAAAAACCTTTTGAGATTGAGTCGACGTTCCTAGAATTGATCGTGACATCACAGAACTTTCCATTTCTGAAATCGGACTCGAATTCACGGTTAATTTTCATTCGACGCGTTTTTAGCGTGACCTAAACTATCGGGTAACTTTCAGAAATTTTTAGTGCAAACGACCCGTGGTCGATTTTCTTGAGCCACAATGAACCCACTCGACTCATTGACGACTCTTGATTGTCGTGAAAATCTTGAGGATTCAAATACGGACACGGGGTACCAAAACAATAAGAAATCGGTCTAGTGCCGGTCAACGAGAATTTTCTAATTTAGTGGTGTCACCCACGATTAGCCACACATCTCGGTCGAACCGACCTATCTCTGATCTCTAATCGATTTTATCTTTGCGCCGCAATGGCCTCTAAAGATAGACACGGTCAAGAAGCCGATCTCTAGTCGAATTCTCAAGTCTATTTGCCTTAAAATCCTTATTGGTTTCCCCAAATAGTCTAGTTATCTCTAGAATGATCAGTTCTGAGAATAACCCTATAGACGCGTCAATGAAATGCCCAATTTATTCGATTGAAAACATGACCGAAAATCTGGGATGTCACAAGTATAATCAGAACTTTTTCAAAACTCATCATCCAAACACTACAGTACGAATTCTGAAGTACAGAGTTAAATGAGCCCCGGCCATATCCATCATTGCACCGACCCTCTTATTAAGACAGATTCCTCTCTGTGCAGTTCCACAAGGGCGAAATGTTTAAGTTCCAAAACGCCAAACGATGAACTCGTGATCAACCGTTTGATCAGAGCATAGCATCAGATTCTGGTTTGGCACTCCAAAATCCTAACTCTCCGTAAGGTAATGCTTGCTCCGGGGAGACTGAGAGGGTCCATGAAACCACCACCGGAGAAAGCGGCAGCGCGGCGCCGGAGAATTGGCTTCCGAACGTGGCCATCTTCTCTGCTTCCTTTTGGTTTCGCAGAAAATCAGTAGTTTAGAGAAAGAGAAATAGAATTCGATTAATTTCCTTTATCGGCACGTGCACAGCACGCCCTTTCAAATTTCACCGCCAGTCCGCAAAACAGGAAAGTCCAGAAAACGAACCAACGGCTGTATAATAAGACCCACGAACCAAGGCTGCATCGTGTTCCATTGTTTGTCATCTCCTGAGAGAATTACAATTTCCCGTTCTGCACAAACCCCAGATTTCATCGATTCTTTGTTTCGAAGCAAATTGATCTGTTCGCAGTAGGGAATTGCTCCATTTTTCGGTTCGTTCGATTCTCAGAATTTCTTTCTTCGTCCTAGAGCTTCTTTTTCCGTCTGTTTCTCGATATACTTCCAAAGTATTTTCTGGGCTTTTTTTGTGATTGGATTTCAATGGCACACGTGAAAACCCTCTTCAATCCACTCTTGGTAGCAACGGTATGGAGGAGACAGTGTATTGCGGATATAGTTTGAAGCTGAAGACAAGAAATCCTGATTTTTCTAGCTTGCCGACCGCTGTCTTCAACTTCGATCAAGTGGCACCATTTGCTAGTGTTTGTCGATCGACTAGGGGTGCCGATAAGTTTCCAAGACACTACACTGTCGGAGTTGAGTCACTCATTTGAGATGCCGCTCTGCATCCTATCATGGCAATCCCTTTGCGAAACGCATATGGAGATAGTCCTCGATGCTTTGGGCGTTCATCACGGCTTTTGGGCTGCTATAAGAGCTATTCTGCGTACAGTGTTTCGGGCATCAAGTAATGGCCATGGGGGGTTCGACATGAACATAAATTTGGAATTGGCCACCAAAGATGAAGTCCAAATGGAAGACACTAAGGAAGCCTCGATTGGAGGATACGAGCCAGATCCCGATCAAGTCACGCGGGGCGTCTCCAAAAGCACTGTTGAAAAGCTCGAGCAGAAGAGCTACTTTGTCGAGAATGGTGACGGATGCTGTTCTATTTGTTTAGAGGAACTAGAGGGGGAAAATAAAGTGATAAAGATACCGTGCTTGCACTTACTTCACTTCAGGTGCATCATCAAGTGGCTCAAGAGTAATATTTCGTGTCCGCTATGTCGTAGCAAAGTACAAGTAGAAGTTCCAGAGTAGTTAGCTTTTAGTTTGTAAGATTTTCTAATAAAAAATGACTTCTCTTTTTTTTTTTTTTTCCGATAGATTCGTTAATTAGCTACGATTACTTTTGGGTGCTCAATGTAGTGCCCGCTGCTAGAGCACCGAATGTCACCCGTCGAAAAACCAAGAGTACTGCGATGTCCCAGCAGAGACCAAAGTAGCCTTTTCGATGAAACCAAGTTAACCAACCATCGGCAAAACTCAACCTGAAAACCAAGATTTACCTGCATGTTTAGCTCACTAATCTCCCAGAAACACAAGGTTGAATCTGGTCACAAGAAGAAAGAGTTAAAAAAAAAAAAAAAACGAAGGATGCAGGACAAGACAAGACATCTGTAATTATTATAACATAACGAGTCACTCAAAGTTTTCGCAGGACCATCCTGTCTCTCTCCAAAAGTATATCAACACTAATACGCATTAATTACTCGATAGAGAAAATTACATATGACTGCTGGAAATGGAAAAACATAAATAGCAAGACATTATTTATGAATTGTGAGGATAGTCATGCTTGACAATTCTGTCTCACTGTATTGATAACTTGACCATCTATTATTATTGATGCTGAACACGAACTGAAAACTGAATCCAATTATCTGGATAAGAAGAATAATAAATGTTGTCCATGAGATTCTAGACCTACCTTTAAACAGACCATAAATCAACAGATGGCCCTTTTTGGAATACTATTATGTTGAATTACGTATACAGTGAGTATATGAAGTGAGCCAAAATGTGTTAACAGTAGAGAGCAAGAGATCTGGGGCAGAAAAATAAAGCCGGTGTGTTCAGTAGATGGATTAACAAATGATCGTACCCTAATAAAGGTTTTGAACCAATTGATTGTATCTTAAGATATACCACTTGATTAATTGAATCTGCAAGTAAACTAACTTCAGATGCAGTCATGATATGCATTCATCACTAATTCAAAACGGGAAGAAGACGAAAGGCAACATGCACTTGTATAATTGGATTTCATTGTTAGTCTTCACTAACTGAAACAAGAAACTTTTTCTTCTGCAGTCAAGACCGGAGGGTGTGTTCCCATATGCCTCTCCGGTTTATATGTCGACCAACATATTCTTTCCCCTCACAAAAATAATTAGTTCCAGATGAGGAACATGGCGACAGATGAAAGGAAAAGACAAACATGAGATGACAAGACCATCATAACTGAAGACTTCTGTGTCCATAGTTAAGGACCTTTGCCCCTCCATTACCATGTGGTCTTCCAATAATTGCAGATGATGGAATCAGAAGAACTGTGCAGATCAAGATCATGCGTAAGTCGGTACCTGTCACCCATCAAGAGAGTTGACACCTGAAAGGTTTACCCATATGAAGAGGCTTTGAGACAATTGTCGCAAGGATTAGAACCGTATTTACAGTCTTTCTGGTTCAAAGACTCGCCAAAGTGCGCAAGTAAGGTTTGCCGCCGACACTCATCCTGAAAATTTCACAAATTAGAGAGAAAACACACGTTTATCAGTAAACTTTGCTCCATCTAGGCGTGTGAAATATGAGTTTAAGCCCAAAGGGTACATTATTATTTGAAAATGTTGCCAACAGACCAGTCTAATGATCCAGCACCCAGACTGGTTAATGCCAGACTAACACTAACAACAGTCAATAGAAGTGGAAAGTGTAGACACAAAATGGAAGCATCACTTAGTTGAGATCATCAGAGAGAAGTTGAGAACACAAAGTGGATTACCTTGAGTTCACAATATTGCTGCATTTTCCTAGCTTGAGCCATTGCACTTTTAAAGATTTCAGTTTTACCTCCTCGACCACTCCTTAACATGCACACAACCCGGCTGAAATCCTTTTTGGCATATAGAGCAATGCACACTGCTGGTAGATTATCTCTTCCCGCCCTCCCTGATTCTTGATAATAGCTTTCGATTGACTTGGACATTGTATTGTGGATGACAAAACGCTGACCACACGGCACAAAAAAATATTTACTGAACCACCAAAGTTGAAAAATGATAAAAACATTATAAAAGGAGCACAAATTAGATCAGATTCATTTGCCACTTTTACAGTAAAGAAAATAACTTTATCCTAGTTTAATTAATTTCAGCACAACAAAGTGCCATGCATGGAAGAAAGAATTTGACTTGAAAAAAACATATAATTCACTAGTTGCAATCAATAGCCAAGAATGACAATTTAGCAGGCCATTGGACCATGGAACCAGTAAAGTTTACTTCCAAGCACGCTAACAAACCAATCAGTGAAACTAAAACATTAGAGAAAAAGTGAATTAGTTGAGCATTTGGCAGCTTGTCAGCTTGACTCTACAACTAAAAATAGGCAAAGTGCATTTCAACTTACAACATCAGGTTTGTCTATTCCCATTCCAAAAGCAATGGTTGCACATACAACCTGGACCTCTCCAGTATGCCATTTCTTTTGAACAGCTACTCTTTGGCGGGCTGCTAATCCAGCATGATAGTACACTGTCTTTATACCGCACTTATCATTCAAGTATTTAGCAACATCAAAGCATTCACTCTTCGAGAGGCAATACACTATGCCACATAAATTAGCAAAACGATTCTTTAGCAGCTCTCCAAGCTGCTTCAGTGGTTCCTTGGTCTTAGATATGACCTCATATTTTAGGTTTGGTCTGTCAAAACTTGTCTCAAGAACAAGAGCATGGGGGATCCTGAGAGCTTTTAGGATATCCTACAATGGATGTACATTTCAATCAGACCCAAATGATTTTTTCAACATAGTTTGGAGGATAATGTGCAAGTTTCATACCTCACGAACTGGCTGGGTGGCGGTTGCAGTTAAGGCCATCACTGGGACATATGGAAAGTTTTGCTTGAGACATCCCAGTCCCCTATAATCTGGACGAAAATCATGTCCCCACTGACTGCAATAGTGACAACCATGAAAGTAATGATCAATAAGCTTTACTGATTTACAATCATTCAAATATACAAGAAAAGCTCCAAACAGCGATACGTTCCTTTCATGAAATCGCACTGGCAGAGCAAGTCCAATAAAGACCTCATAAGAAACACAATCAATCAATGATCACATGCGTGAACTTTGGCTTGATATCTCAAGTTGTTAATGAATAGTATAAAAGTTAAAAAATATGTAGGGACACAAGAACCAGCTTAAAAGACCTAACTATTGAGCCAAACATGGACACCTTCAATTACATCCAAAAGTAATTTCTGTGGAGTTTAATTTAGTTGTGTGCATTGTGCTTACTATGATTAATGATGTGCCACTGACTTTTCCAAAACAAGGAACTAGATCATTTCCAGAATTAGTTATTTCAACATTGCATTCTGTTATACTAGAACTCCACAGAAGGTCTGGGTTTCAGAAGGTTCAGCGTGACACTGACAACGTAATTAGGCCAGAAACACACAAGATGCAAAATATGTTTGAAAAAAAGAGTTTGAGTGAGCATGTATAAAAGTTAACTTGCTTTTTTCTCTGGAATAAGGACAGTAGTTTTGCAGTGGCAACATCATAAATACTTTTTTCCACTTGATGTAACTCTAGCATGATCTTTGCTTCAGATACAAGGATGCCAAAAAGCATACCTCACACAATGTGCCTCATCGACAACAAAACCAGCTAGTTGTGCCTGCAATGTGTGATGGCCGAGTATCAAAAAGTTAAAAAGAAACTTTCAGAAAAAGTTACAGTATATCAGAATTAGTACCTTTCTATGCAAGCATTTCAATATCTCAAGAAATGATGGGTTCCCCACAATCCTTTCGGGAGTTACATACAATAGCTTGCACGATGGTTTATCTTTCCCGAAAAGGCAGGCAAATCAGTGGAGATTAATGACTTGACAATCCCAGCACTCAGCAAAAAAAAAGTTTAAGAAGTCCAATAGAAATCCCATTGGAACAAATGGAGCATAGCCCAACATTTTATGGCAGGACAAAGATTGTATGGTATGATATACTTCTCTCGGAAGGCTAAGATGATAAAATTTATTTTCAAGGGAAACATCTTAGGCATGCATCTTTTCATTAACCACATAAAAAAATATGCATCTTTTGCAACAAATGGAGCAAACCATTTTATGGGGGGATAATGATTGTATGGTAGGATAAACTTCAGTAGGAACACACAGAGAGAGAGAGAGAGAGAGAGAGAGAGAGAGAGAGAGAGAGAGAGAGAGAGAGAGAGAGAGAGCAAGCTAAACCTTGCCTTACTTCTTGGAGGACAGCAGCTGCCTGGGCAGCAGTTTGCTGAGAGTTCAAGAAAGTTGATGGAATTCCGTACTTGAGGGTTAGAGTAATTATTTGATCCTGGATGAGAGATAGCAGGGGAGATATAACAACTTTGACACCTGGTTTAAGAGTTGCTGGCAGCTGAAATGAAGGGTAAAAACATCAGAAGAGCAAATGAAGGGATGAGGGAATAACTCTTTTATTCACCTTTAGCTGATCAGAAAGCACCAGTTGTCACTATTTGTCTCATAATTACTTCAGCTAGAAACATATATGAAATACTTCAAGACTAAACAGAAAACACTTCAGGATAATTTAACTTAATAAATTCAGATTAATATCTTTCTTCTTGATTCAGTGGATCCAATATTTTGCATGCTCCCAAGATCCATCTTATATGTAAAAAGGACATCCATTTCAAACCAATTATGGAAATGATCACCCATAGTTGAGATGATGACATAGCACATACCTGCATAGGAAATATAGACATCTACAATCTGAATTCGGTGCAATTAATTTGAAAACTTATTCCTCTTTGACTTAATAACCCTTTTGAATTAGACCTGAAATATGACAGACAACAACACTTATGTGCAAAAACACGATAAATTTTCCAGTAAGTAATTCAAAGGTCCTAGAAGCATAGCAGACCTCAAATTCTAGAAATTACAGAATGGACAGATGGGCGAAGGCAGAACAAGAATGTCCTGTATTTCCTTCTTCTCCAACTGAGTCCAATTCCGTACATTTGAACACAGGGTTATGTACCTGAATCACTTCCTATCGCTTCACTTGCATTAGGAAAACATTTTCTTCCTTAAGTTTAAGCACAAACTTCTCAGCGGTGCTAACCAAGCAGATTGCAAGATCATTTTATAGCTTAAATTTCAATATACAGGTCTACCCATCTAGTATGTAATTGGTGGAACCATTTGGCAAAGTGCACAGGGCTTGTGCTCTAAACATTGTCTCCACACATACTTCTACATTTGATCATTACACAAATGAAATAATGCTAACATTCACTAACCTGGTAACATAAACTTTTACCACCTCCAGTGGGCATGAGAATGAAGCAATCTTGCTTGGCTACAGAAGCTTTACAAGCCTGATGCTGCATTGGTCGAAATGCCTTGTTTCCGAATATTACAACATTTGCCAATTCTATGTCATCCAAGGCTTGCAATTCCTCAAAACTCAGAATTCCTTGTTTGCATGCCGAAATCCGAGAGCAACGTCTTTTATTTGAAACTGATGATATTGAACCATGAGTGACAGTGCTCTTACAGTCCTTCAACACAAATAAGCCTCTTCAGCACCATAAATAGTTTCTGACGTGGAGTGAAGGAAAATGAAAATTGTGCACAAAGAAATCCCAAGCCTTCATTTTGCGAAACACACCTATCAAAGATGCAGGATGCTAAATTCAACACTTGAATGATGTACCATACTCTCAAAATATTTGAGAAATAAAGGTATTATTACATATCAACAACAAAAATGAACTGTTCTTATTGATCAAATAGTTGTCATATAAGTCATTTTAGATCTTATAGACTATGGAAGTAACTGGCAAGTTAGGAGTGTCTGTTATACATTTGATCGGATGAGAGCCCTCATAGGCAATTTACTGTCTTAGAGAGATTTCCTTGTGAAGTCTCTATACGCATGAGTTTGCAACACAAGCTCACCTCTTTCCAATACGGAGTCAAGTTTCAGTTCGATTATCATTCTGACAATCTGGAGTTTTCACTTGTCTCTGATTGGCTTCCACCAACTCAATAACTTCTTTGATGAATTGTGTTAAGCATGAGTGGTTGGTACAGATTGGGAATAAATATTGTCCTTGCAGGTGCATACTGAAGCACCATCCCATGTTCTATTCATGTTAAACTGTCAATAACCCCCGTCAGGTTGTCTCCTTTTAAGATAGTTTGCTGACCATTTTTCTAACCCCTGCAGCTTTCTATAATCCTTGATAATGTCATGAAATAGCTTGCAATTCCTTCTACAGAGAGACGGCTTCTCTTTGAATATACATCTTTTAACCAAACACAGGCATCATGTATCTACCATTCACTTGATGTTTAATATTTATAAGTTGATTTACTAATCTGAAAAGTATTTCTTCGAAGCATACCACGCATCTACACAGGCACCTAAACTCTTTAGCTCATTGGGCAGCAATCCAGAAAGTCCAATATGGCAGCAAAAAAGAAGGTACAATCTCTGGTTGCCTAATTTCCCTCTCCACTCATAATTAAGAGAAGCATTACAGCAGCACTTAAATATTATGAATCGTACTTTCATCTAACAGGCTAAGCATTTAGATGCCAATCAAAAACCAAGACAATCTGTTCTCAATTCTTCTCATTTTCCTTGTTGACCCCAATATACCTCAGCAACAAAAATATATAAAAATACAGGTGCAGAGTCAAAAGAATAAAAGGTTATGCCAAGATCTGCCAACTTTTGTCAACCTCCTAAACAACTGGGCCATTGTGGCCAGATTCATGGGATTTGCCCAGTAACTATTGTGTCTTCTTCAGGTGCCCATAGTTTCTTCACCGAATGGGCAACCCTGTACAATACTGAGACATTCTTTAAGCCATGCATTTGGTCCAAACAATAACACGGGCCAATCCCAAGACAAATCTAGGTCCATGAATCAAAAACTTAAGCCACAAACAAAACAGCTATCAACCAAATTAGTTTTGGGCATGGGAAAAAACATGCCAGGCCACCCTGCTTTTCTTTCTTTTTCTTAATCCCTTCAAAACTGGTTAGGGCAGAAAGGAGTGAGACAACTTCTCAGTTTTCAGAAGCATACCATTGATTCTAAAGATCGTCTGGCCAGAAGTTGAGAGGAAGAATTGGTTCGAGCACTGCCAAATGTATCATCTTCATCTTCACCTTCAGTAGAAGAATCCACCTCAAGAAATGTTTGATTTTTCTCAGGTTGTGGGGAATCCTCTATAATATTAACATCATGCACATCATTAGGGACATCTTGGCCAAACATATCAGTCAAAACTCCACAAGCTTCTGATTCCGCAGCTTGCAAATCATCCCAATCCTCAGTGTCTTGCATAGTTTCCGCAAGTTCCGCCAGAAAATCATCGCCACAGTGCTCCACAGTGATAAACTCTCAACCTTCGTCACCTTAAGAAAACCAAACGAAGAGAGATGATTTTGCGAGTTCCATGACAGAGGGAGAGAGAGATCAAATAAATATAATCTACAATATGTAATCTGCAGTTAGTACAGTGACACACAATACTTAATTCATAGGCAAGACACCATATGTAAATCCGCGTCCAGTTCAGAAATAAGTGAGACATTTCGCCAGTCAATAAGACTACTCCACAAAACCCACAGAGCAATAGGGATGGGATTAACGCTCAGTAAACTACATTTAATCAGCTCCTCCGGTCCATTCAAATCCGAAAGGTCGACTATACCATAGCCACCGTCAGAATAAAAGCCTAACCGCAATAAAAATCTCCTTCTTTAGCAACAACACCATTCCCTAATCACCGGATACCACGCGATTCAGCTAATAACCAGGAAAAACCACCATCCGAAGCAACCTCAACGCGTCGAACCGGAACAGCAGCAGACACTTCGCTAAACCAGCCCCGATCTATTCGAACCTAAAGCGGACTATTCCCCAGCCATCATAGTCGTGGCGGGACGACGGAAATAGCTACATGACTTATGCAGCGCTAATCGGCATGAGAAATCGGGCGCGACGAAGTAAGTGATTCGAGTTACCGTAGAGGGAAACGAGACGGTCCAAGCAGTTGCTGGCGGACTGCTCGTCGAAGCCGAACTCGAGAGCCAAGCTCAGCAACCGAGTTCTCTCCACCTCCTGCGAGCCCCGATCCGCCATGGAATCTCCACCCGCTCGGAGCGATTCGATCGATGGAGCGATCGATCGATGGATGATGCAAGAGCTGGAGTCGAATCGCTGTTCTCTCGAGAGAGGGAGCGCGCGCGCTCGAAGGGATCTCGTTCGAAAGACCTTGACGGCGATGGCGGAATTTGATGTTTTTCTTTTGCCCTTTTGAATGCTGGAGGGAGAGAACGGCGGGAGAGAGATTGGAGCCATTTCTCTTTTCAGTTCTTCTTGAAAATTCCGTTTTCCGCCCCTGAAGTTTGTTTTGAGTTCTATTTTGGCCACCCTCGTAACTCATCTTTGCAAAATTCGAAACAAATTATAATTATTTTAATTTAAAAAAACATTAAATCATTATGTATGATTGATTCTACACATTAATATCTACATAATGTGAAGAACTTTTTGACGTTTCACATTAAAAAAGCCAGAACAGAATCGCAAAATTTGTTATAAAAAAAAAACTATTCTAAATATTGACATCAATTGAGTACTTTAAGAAACTAGAGACCACAATTTATAGCAAAAAAAATAATCTTAAGAAAAGGTTATTGGGTTAAAATTGATGTTTATCTCATTTGGTGAGAGCCTTCTTGACTTCATCCTCGTTGTAATATTTTTACCTTTATTTATGTATACCTTCCACTAGAATATCAAATAATTTGGAAAGATAGCTTTCCAACACTACCATACTGTTTGGTGAAAAAGGAAACACTACTTCCTTGTGAGGATGAAGTCATCGAGTAAGCAATCGGATGGGTCCTATTTGCAAAAATTCAAGTTTAAAATAAGAATTGTGCTTAAGGGCCTAATTATGGGCCAAATTACAAATTCATGGAATCGAAGAGCCAATCTGCAAAATCATGGGAAATTGAGGGCGTAAGAGTGAAATTGGTACGGTAAGGATCCTAGAACCGATCACAAGAGATCCGAAACTGGCTGGCAAGGGGTTGACTAGACTTACCCTACAGGCGGCCGATAGGATCAGTCAAATCGATTCACGTTAATTTGACCGGTTCTTGACTATTCTTGATTAGTTATGGTTGGTTCTTATTTTTTTTTTTACGCCTTTGTGGCTCTTGTGGGTTTAAAATTTATGCAATATAATCCCAAAATAACCAAATTGAAGAGAAAACTTGCTCAATTTGAGGAGAAATTGTCCGATTTTGATTCAAGTTAAGTCAATTAATCATAAATGTAATATATGGACCCACTATTGACTTAATTGAGCAATTATCATGAAAAACGATACACCAAAACCATGGCTAAAAGCGCAAACTAATTGAAATGCCATTTCTCATATAGTTTTGCTCATGAGGCCTCAATTGTCTAGATGCATAGGCCACCACTCTTCCATGCTTCATCAAGACATAGCCTAGTCCCTTATGTTCAGCGTCACTATAGATCTCATAACCTCTTGGATTAGACTGTACCATCAATACTGTGACGGTAGTCGACTTGTGCTTGAGCTCCTGAAAACTCTTCTCACATTTATTTGTCCATTCGAACTTTACTTATTTCTTTAGCAGCCGTGTCAAGAGCATAGCTATTCTAGAGTATCTTTTCACGAATCGCCCATAATAGCCAACCAATCCTAGAAAACTTGAACTTCGATCACTGTTGTTAGTCTTGGCCAATTCATGACTGCCTCAATCTTTATTGGGTCCACCGAAATTCCTTTGCCAGATATTATGTGACCAAGAAAAGCTACCCGACCTAGAACTCACACTTACTAAACCTAGCATAAAGTGTGTTTTCTTAGGGATTCAACAATACTATCCTCAAATATTGTTCATGCTCTTTTCGGCTCTTCGAGTATATCGGTATGTCGTCGATGAATATTATGGCGAATTGATCCAAGTACACTTTGAATAGTTAATTTAGTCCATGAAAGGGAGAAGAACACCTAGAGTGCCAAATTTGGCACGAGGGGACACTTGAGTGCCAAAAGTTTGGAAAGATAAACTTAAATGCCAAAATGGATCAATTAAGTGCCAACAGTGAGAAAATCAGTCTAAAAAACCGATATGGTATTTTTCTCAATGAGATAAGTGCAAAATAATGACGTGGCTATATAAGCCAAAAGGGTGTCATTTTGCCTCGAATTTCAATTTTACTAAAAATATTAATTAAATTAAATTTAAAACTAAATTTATAATTATAATAAAATTTAAAAAGGGGGAGGAGTTGCAAAACAACAAAGGTTGGGCAAGCCCTCGCTAATGCTTCCCCATTGTTGTTGGGATGGGCTAATGACAATGGGAAGAGGGTTAGCTAAAGTCATTAGGCCCTTGGCAAGGGCCTACAAGCCTTACCTAGATTTGAGGCGAGGGTTGTGACCTTCCCCCAAATCGACAATGACCATCGCCCCAAATTCGGCAAGGGTGCTTAACCAGGCTAAAGGCTAACGACCCACCCAAATCTAGGGGGAGGGTTGCCGGCCCCCAGCCCTTGTTGCTAATGACCTTGACCAACCCTTCCCGGCAACGGTAGGGCGGCGACGACGAGGGCTTGCACAGCCCTCGCCGTTTACGCAACTCCTCCCCCTTTTTAAATTTAGTTTTATAATTTAATTTAATTAATATTTCTATTAAAATTCAAATAAGAAGCACAGCGATGTTGTTTACCTCTATTTTGCTGACTTAGCTCTTTGGCGAACTATATAATAAAAATTATAAGTAGGATTTCCTGCCAAGGTTGTCGAACTTAGCACTCAAGTGTTTTATTTTCAAAGAAAGTGGCACTTATGTGTATCTTTTATAACTTTGGGTACTTAAGTGTCCTCCGTGCCAAGTTTTGGCACTCTAAAAGCTCTTTTCCCATCCATGAAGGCAGTTAGGGTATTGGTTAACCCAAATGACATCACCATAAACTCATAGCGGCCGTATTGCGTTCGAAATGTTGTCTTTGGGATATATTCCTTCTTGATTCTCCACGATGCCAGCCTATCCTTAGGTCTATTTTGGAGAATACCAAAGCTCCTTGAAGTTGATCAAACAAGTCGTCGATCCTTGGTGGTGGATACTTGTTCTTGATTGTCACTTGATTGAGTTGTCGGTAGTCAATGCATTGGCACAATGACCCATCCTTCTTCTTCATGAACAGGACCCATGCTCCCCATGGCAATGCACTAGGGCAAATGAATCCCTTGTTGAGTAGCTCTTGCATATGCACCTTCAATTCCTTTAATTCTGACAACGCCACTCGATAAGATGCCTTGGAGATTGGTTCCATTCTGGCGGTTAACTCAATGACAAATTACATTTCCTTTGTCGGAGGCAATCTTGGTAATTCCTTCATAAAAATGTACGTGAAGTTTTGAGCCATTGCGATATCTTCCAACTTTGATTCTTTCATTGTCACATCCATCACCTTTGCCTGATTGCTTTGGCAACTCTCCTCTAGTAGTCATGGTACTTCGAGTAATGTAAATAAGGGTATCAAGGGTCCTCTCCTGTTCACTATGAATTCGTATCGAGAACAACCAAATAGGTTGAATTTTATTACCTTACTATAGCAGTCCTGTGACATCTTGAAATTCGACCCCGTTTCGATAAAGTGAAATGGGC
Organism: Eucalyptus coolabah; assembly: GCA_014182585.1. Classification (NCBI taxonomy): domain Eukaryota; kingdom Viridiplantae; phylum Streptophyta; class Magnoliopsida; order Myrtales; family Myrtaceae; genus Eucalyptus; species Eucalyptus coolabah. The sequence goes on from CM024622.1 coordinate 39,438,806, forward strand.
ATTTCGTCGACGTGCTTAGGGTCCTTTTTCTCTGAGCTGATCACTCATGAGTTAACTAACCTATTGGGTGAAGCCGTTAAGGGACGTATCTGCAGTAAAATCCCTAAAAGCTACTCAATTTGTTGGATTGGACTAAAATCACGTCTGATCGATTTTTAACCACGAAATTGAACTCGATTTCGGGAATCAAATTTTAAGCGCGTCATAATTCTTATTTTTAGGATCCTGTCTCATCGCCCGTCAAATTGTTGACGAGTCCGAAATTTCAATAAGAATTTATCGGAGGAAAATCAAAGACCGGAAGAAAATAAAAAGGGAATAAGAAAAGGAAAATAATAGAAGTAATAAGAAAATTATGTTTTCTTATTAAAATAGTATTTTCTTTTCCTTTTTATTTTCTCTCTCTTTTTCCTCTCTTTTTCTCTCTTTTCTCTCTCTCTCTTTTCTCTCTCTCTCCCTCCCCCTTCGTGCGGACAGCCCCACCGCTTGCCCTCCCTCTCTTTTTCTTTGACCAGTCAAACCCTTATCCCTTCTCTCTCTCTCCTCTCTCTTCTCCCCCACTCCCCCTCGTGACCGAATTCTTCTGCTTCTTCTTCATGCTTCGCATGCGAACCCAGTGAGCCGAAGGAGAGCAAGAGCAGCAACTCGCCGAAGCCGCCGCCGCCGCCCGTCCGCACTCCCAACGCTCGCCCGCGCACGCCGTGCACTCCGCCCCGTGTCCGCCGCTGCTTGCCGCTCCTCACCCATGCGAATCAAGCCTGCTCCGCCCTACCCGGCTCGACCAATCGCCCTCGGCCACCACCCAGCTCCACTCGGCCACCGTTCGGACCCGCCAGAGCTCCCTTCACCCTCTGCCGGCCTCCCCTCGCCGCCCTAGCCGCCGGATTAGCCTCGGCCAAGCCAAATCCGCAACCCACGAAATGGGTTTCCAGCTGGTTCAGGCCTGCTTTGGGCCGTTTCCAGGCCCTGAACCCGAGCCGTGCTTTGGGAAGAATTGTTCCTCACATAGCTCTTGTCGGATTGATCCGATTTGCACGCGATTTGGTGAGTAATCTCACTAATCCAGGATTAGTTTGCTAATTATGCTTAAGGTTGGTTTAGTTTTAATTAATTATGTTTAGGTTGTTAGATTAGAATAAATTAGCAATTATTAGTCAATTGTGATGCGATTTAGATAAATTGATTGCACAATTAGCAAGTAGACGTGGTCTACTAATTATTGGAAGCATCTCGGGAATTTTCCGATCCCTAATCGGGCTTCAATTTGGCGATTCGGGCCTAAGTGGGATTTTAGGCATTTAAATATTATTTTTCGGAATTAAATTAATTATTTATTTATTTTCCGAAAATTCAACTAGGATGGCCAAGGACCGGAATATTATGCTGATGACTGTAGTGAAGTCCATTTATTTAATTGGGCCTTATTTTGAGCTAAATGGAATTTTAATATTTAATAATTAATTTTCGAAATTAATTAATTAATTAATTATTTTTCAGAAATTAAGATTGAGATGGCCGACGATTGAAATCTCATGCTGATTGTCATGGCGCAGTCCGTTTATTTATTTGAGCTTTGAATTGTGCCAAATTGATTTAATTGTGGATATTTAGGATATGTTTCTAAATTGATTATTTGGGTAAATTGAATACGAATTAAAGTTGTGGATAATTACTTTAGAAATGGGATGAATCATCATGAAAGGCACGTGGCTCGGTGAATAGTACATCATCTCGGAGAATGCACGTGGCTCGATGATTAGTATATCGCTTCAGAGAATGCACGTGGCTCGATGATTAGTATATCGCTTCAGAGAATGCACGTGGCTCGATGATTAGTACGTCGCCTTGGAGAATGCACGGGGCTTGATGATTAGATATGTCACCTTGGAGAATGCACATGGCTCGGTGATGAAGTATGTCGCCTTGGAGAATGCATGTGACTCGGTGATTAAGTGTGGCATCTTGAAAGAGACACGTGGGCTCGGTAATTTGATGCATTACCTCGGAGAATGCACGTGGTCTCAATGAGTACATTTGGCATCTTGAAGAGACACGTGGGCTCGGTGACTTAATGCATCGCCTTGGAGAATGCACGTGGGCTCGCTGATTCAAAATGACATTTTAAAGAGCATGTGGCTCGATAATCAATTCCATCACCTTGGAGAATGCACGTGGCTCGGTGATAAGAAATATCGCCTCGGAGAATGCACGTGGTTCGGTGATTGGTTCTATCAGTTATGACTGTATAGCAATGAGTAGAATGACCTAGAGATGGTTCGGCTGACATGTAATCGACTAAGTCGATTGATCATTGCCTTGAATCTAATGTTGTAAATTGATTGACTGAATGGAAATGACCGTGAATAGTCTTATTGGCTTGTAATCGACTAGGTCGATTTGATCGATGCTTCAATCGGTGATATGATTGCTTGAGTGCCTATTGTGAATTGTATTGACTTGCAGGTGGGATCTGAGGCCAAGGTACGTCTTACGCCTGTGCGTGTATAGACAGCTTATAGTATAATGGTTTACTAATTGGGCTTAGTGGGGTAGAACTCACTGAGATGTAGTCTCATCCCAGTTTGGGGAAAAACATTTCAGGACCCCGATGAGGAGCTGATGAGGAGGAGTCTGAGAAGGAGAACTCGGAGGTGAAACTTGAGAAGAAGGATTTTTGGAAGAAGAAGATAATCCCGAGAGGGGCCTTAAGTATGGCCTGGATGGACTGAGAGTCTATCTTCTTTTGAGAATTTCTTTTGGAGTGAATAGTTATGAATTGATTTGTGTTTTGTATAAAAGTTTGGTTATAAATTTCAATATGAAAAATATGGCCCTACTTGTCTATCCCATTGTTTTATTGTCTAGGGATTTTAACTACTTCCGCATGTGCTTAATAAATAAAAAAGGGTCGGCGATATATTATCCTGGGATATCGCATTATAAAATTGACCAAGTGAGAAGGATGTGTGCGTGCCCGAGGATCGGGGCGTGACAAGTCCACCATGGCTCATTGCTTCTTGAGCCAATCCATTCAAATAATGATATCAAAATCATACATGGCCAAAGTAGCTAGGTTTTGTCAATTCCTTCTGACTATTGACAACAATCTTACACTTTCAACAACCTAAGACAAGTAACACCTTATCCTTCATAGGGTGGAAATTTTAAGTACCATTTCCAACGGTTTCAATTCTAATCTAGCTAATCTAACAAACTGCTTTGCTACGAGCGAATATGTAGCTCCCATATCAAACAACACATAAGTAGCATGCTGGTGTAAGGAGGTTGTACTTGTGATTATGACTCGAGAGTCCTTCACATCCTCTCTGGTCACCACATACACTCTTCCTTAAGCTGGGGATTGGTCAGGCTACGGTGTAGTCCCGGTTTGTAGTCCCATGTGCAATTTTTGAGGTTGTATCTCGACAGGTTGACACAGGCAGTTTCGCACCAAATGACCGTGCTAGCCACATTCCAAGCACGCTCCAGTTTGGCCAGGCACGGTGCTGTCTCATGTTGCCTACCATAGAATTGGCACTTGCTATTAAGATTATGCGCCAGCTTCCCTTCCCAATACCATTTTTCTTGTTGGGAGGGATGGAGTGCTATCCTCCTATTATTGGCTTCTTTCCAAACTGATGGTGGTCTCGATTAAAGGCATATCGCGATCCAAGTGCAACTATTCATTCGACACATCCCTTTCAATCAACTAGCTATCACAATCACCTATCACTATTAAAGATAAGCTATTGCAAGCACTTATTGGTGATATGATTGCTTGAGTGCCTATTGTAAATTGTACTGACTTGCAGGTGGGATCTAATGCTAAGGTACGTCTTCGACCTATGCGTGTTTAGGCAGCCTTTAGTATAATAGTTTACTAATCGGGCTTAGTGGGGTAGAACTTGCTGAGACGTAGTCTCATCCCAGTTTGGGGAAAACATTTCAAGATCCCGACGAGGAGCTGAGCAGGAGGAATTTGTGACTGAGAACTTGTAGGTGAAATTGAGGAAGAAAATGATCTGAGTGAAGAGGAATTAGAAGAGGACCAGGATGATCCCAGTATGACTTAGATGAGGATTGAAATCCCATCTCTTTGTGAACCCTTTTGTATATGTAGATAGAGTGAGACTCTGAAGTTGCGAATAGTTTGTGAAGTGCTCTGTCTAATGCCATGTATAAAGATTTGGTTGTAAATTTTAATATGAAAAATATAGCCTGCTTTCCTATCCCATTGTTTTATTGTCTGGGGATTTATAATTGCTTCCGCATGTGCTTAATGAATGAAAGGGTCGGCGATAAGGAGCGTTGTAAAATCGACCAAGAGAAGGATGTGTGCATGCCCAAGGATCGGGGCGTGACATCCAGTTTAAGTGGTATCAGAGCAAAGTTGAAGATTGGAGTGATAAGGAGCGATGACCATGGGATAGTTAGTAGGATGGCCTTTAAATTCATGCCGGTGCATGTCTGTGTTAGCTGTGTGCTAAAATTGTTTGTTGTTTGGATCGCTCTGTTTCTAATTTGGTGTTGAATTGGAAATAGATGTTAGTTGAGTGAAACTACACCATGAGCGATCGGGAGCCGAGAACTCCCGCAAAGAGGACCGGTAGGGCCGTTATTCAGGGTAGAGCTCCGACTTGTGTCGGAACCTCAGGCGGACGTGGTCGAGCGCCAGCACAGGCTAGCGCGAGTGGAGTGAATCCACCTGTCGTAGATGTCGGGGTAGCAGCCCTTAATGATCCCAAGTTGGATGGGATCTTGCGTGTTCTAGAAGCAATGGGTGTAAGAATGGATCAGCAAAGCTGCTGCTACCGTTGAAGCCCATTGCTCGAGCCGCCGCAATCGCCGTCGCCACCGGAGTTGCCCCTGTAGTCGCACCTGCCATTGCTCTAGCCGCCGTGAATGTTGAAAATCCACTTGGAGATAGTGGTCACCGCAAGACCAATCCATAAGTTGGTGGAGCATTTCTTAAGGTTAAATCCGCCATTGTTCACCGGGGTATGGAGATCCCGAAGTTTGCTTCTTCATGGGTTCGAAGCTTGAGAAGGCGTTTGCATTGTTGATGTGCAACGAGGCGAGAAGGTAATGTTAGCAACTTACCAGTGGAGGGAGTTGCGGACACTTGGTGGATGACAACTCGTGAAACAATCTTTCCGAAGGCGCTGTTCAAGGCGGAACACTTTCCGTGAAGCCTTCAATGATAAGTTTTTCTCTGAGATTGCTAGAGAGGTGAAGGCAGAATTTCAACGTCTTTGCTAGGGTTCCCTAACTGTTGATGAATGTGAGGCGAAGTTCGCTGAACTTTCGCGATATGCCCCCAAGTTAATTGAGAATCTTGTGAACCGAGCGAGGAGGTTCAGAGATGGATTCAGACCAGACATAAGGAGTGCCTTAGTCCTTATGGATCTAAAGACTAATAATGATCTATATCGAAGAGCTCAGAAGATTGAGAAGGATCAAAATGAACGAGCCGCCGCCTCTGGATCGCGGTTTGGTTCGAACCAAGACAGAAATTGGTTTGAGAAAAGACCGATGATTGGAGGTAGATCTCGAGGTTTCGCCCCAAGAAGGAGGGTGGAATTAGAAAGTCGGAACCCAATCGGATTGGTGTGTGTCGTTTCTGCGGAAGACAACATGGATCGGCCCCATGCTTTCCTAGGACAAGAGTTTGCTATGAATGTCGCCAAAGCACGGCCACATAGCCAAAGATTGTCCCCAAAGAAAGATGGGACAACATCGGCCGCCGCCTTTTGCCTCAAATGGGTCGAACCAAGGACTCTCGCCATTAATTGCACAGCGGGTAGACCATTCGGACCTCCCGGCTCAAGGACGGACATATGCCATCACTAATGGACGGGACAAAGGGAAAGCATCGCAGATAGAGTATCACTAAAATAGTGAAGGGGACATGAAAGAACCGACTATGCACCGATCAGAGGAAGAACATTTTTGGAGTGACTTTATGGAAGTAGCACAATGAAATTTTGGTTAAGTTTATAGAATTTCAGTTTGTGAAAATGAAGTTGTAAAGAGGAGAATCACTGACTAGAGTGGTACCTGAATATTTTGTTTGTGTGTAACTTGATGTCCTATATAAAAAGGTTGGGCTTATGGAAAAGCTGACTTTCCGAGTTCGACGATGGGACACTAAGGTTCCGTGGACGTTTAGTTGTGCTTAGCGATGTAGAGCCTAGAGATGATGTTTTGTCTGAATTGCATCATGGTAGTTATAGCGTTCGTCATGGAAGTATCAAAATGTATCAGAATCTGCATCAATACTACTGGTGGTCAGGTATGAAGGCGGGCATCGCCAAGCATGTGGCCAAGTGTTTGACTTGTCATCAAGTAAAAGCCTAGCATTGTAAGCCGGGAGGACTTCCGCAACCTCTTGTGATCCTAGAGTGGAAATGGGAACATGTCACGATGGATTTCGTAATTGGACTACCAAGGCGTCGGAGGGGAAATAATTCGATTTGGGTAGTAGTCGACAAGCCGACAAAGTCGGCTCACTTCGTATGCATGGAGTGCCGATTACGATAACATCCGACAAAGACCCAAGGTTTCTTGCTTTTTTTTTTTTTTTTTTTTGAAAAGTTTGCAGAGTGCTTTAGGTATAAAGCTTCGTATAGTACGGCGTATCATCCTCGGACGGATGGCCGGTCCGAAAGGACAATTCAGACTCTTGAAGACATGCGAGAGCGCGTGTAATAGACTTCAAAGGAAGTTGGGAAGATCAGCTTCATCGGTGGAATTTGCTTACAATAACGGTTATCGCAGAGCATCAAGATGGCTTCATTTGAAGCTTTGTATGGCGAGCATGCAGAACTTCGGTGTGTTGGGATGAAGTCCGAGAAAGGAAGATAACAGCCCGAGTTGGTTCAGCAATCGGTAGATGTTGTGGCAGTGATTAGAGACAGATTGAAGACAGTGCAGAGCAGGCAGAAAAGTTATGCAAACAAGCGTTGAAGGTCTTTGGAATTCCAAGTTGGTGATCACGTTTTTCTGAAAGTATCACCAATGAGGGAAACTTCACGCTTTGGTAAGAAAGGCAACCGAGTCCGAGGTATGTAGGTCCATTTGAGATTCTTGAAAGAATCGGAAACCTAGCGTATCGTCTTGCGTTGCCGCCAAGATTGGCGCAAGTGCATGACGTCTTTCACATGTTGATGTTAAGGGAGTGTGAGCCCGACTCGACCCACGTGTTCAATTTCGAGGAATTGGATGTGGATGACTTGTGTGTCATATGTTGAAAGCCCGGTTCAAATTGTTGATCGCAAAGAGAGCAAGTTCTGCATACAAAGACCATTTTGTTGGTCAAAGTGGTTTGGCAACACCACGGTACTGAAGGAGCGACTTGGGAGAATGAAGAGCCGATGAGACTATTGTACCCTTGCCTTTTGAGCAAAGTGTGTAAGGGTTTAAATTTCGAGAACGAAATTTTTATAAGAGGGGAAGAGTTGTGACATCCTGAAATTCGACCCCGTTTCGATAAAGTGAAATGTGCATATCGTTGGCGCGCCTATAGTCCTTTTTCTCGAGCTGATCACTCACGAGTTAGCTAACCTATTTGGTGAAGCCGTTAAGGGATATAACCGCGGTAAAATCCCTAAAAGCTACCTAATGGGTTAGATTGGACTAAAATCGTGTCCGGTCGATTTTAATCATGAAATTTAATTCGGTTTTGGGAATCGGATATTCGGGCGTGTCACAATTCATTTTAGGACCGTCTCATCGTCTATCAATTTATTGCCGAGTCCGAAATTTCAAGAAAGAAATTATCGGAGGAAAATCGAAGACCAAAAGAAAATAGAAAGGGAAAGGGAAAGAGAAAAGGAAAAGTGGAATAATTGTATTATTTTAATTCTTTTTTCTCTCTCCCTTTTTCTCTCTTTCTCTCTCTCTCTTCTCTCTCCTCTCCCCCTCCCCCTCGTGCGATTTCCCCCACCGAACACCCCTTGGCCAATTTCAATTTGGCTTCTCCCTCTCCCTTTGACCATTCAACCCAATCTATTCTCTCTCTTATCTCTTCTCTCTCCTCTCTCTTCTCCCCCATCCCCACGTGACCGAACCGCCCCCTCTTTCTTCTTCTTCTTCTTTCTTCTTCGTTGAAACGCCAAACCAGAAGTTGCAGCTCACTGTCCGAAGGAGTAGCAGCTGCCATCGCCGCCGCACCGCACGCCTTGCGTCCGCCGCTCGCCGCCGTGCACCACTCGCCCGTGCGCCCTTGTCCCGCCGTCCCGCCCGCCCGCGTCCCGCCCCGTCCGGCCACCTCCGGCCGTCGCCTAGTGCCGTCGGACCTTCCTTGCGACCCCCTCACCCTTCGCCGGCCTCCCCTCGCCGCCCTAGCCGCCGAGCAGCCCCGTTCAGCTCCGTCCAGCGGACCCACGAGTGGGTTTCAGCGCTTTAGGCCCACTTTTGGGCCGTTTCCGCCCGAACCGAGCCGTGTTTTGGGAACAATCGTTCCTCGCATCGCCGCCGTCGGATTGATCCGATTTGCGCGCGATTTGGTGAGTAATCTCACTAATCCAGGATTAGTTGGCTAATTTTGCTTAAGATTGGTTTAGTTTTAATTAATTATGTTTAGGTTGTTAGATTAGAATAGGTTAGCAATTATTAGTCAATTGTGATGTGATTTAGATAAATTGATTGCGTAATTAACAAGTAGACGTGGTCTACTAATTATTGGAAACATCTCGGGAATTTTCCGACCCCTTAGTGGGCTTCAATTTGGCGATTCGGGCCTAAGTGGGATTTTTGGCATTTAAATATTAATTTTTGGAATTAAATTAAATAATTATTTATTTTCCGAAAATTCAAGGGAGATGGTCCGGAACCGGAAAATTATGCTGATGGCCGTGGTGAAGTTCATTTATTTAATCGGGCTTTAATTTGAGCTAAATTGAATTTTAATGTTAATTGTTTAATTTTGAAATTTATTATTTAATTATTTATTTTTCGAAAATTAAGGTTGAGATGGCCAGTGACCGGAATATTATGGTGATGATCGTGGTGCAGTCCGTTTATTTAAATTGGTTTATTTTGAGCTAAATAGATTTTTTAATAATTATTAATTAATTATTTATTTATTTTTCGGAAATTAAGAATTTGATGGCGGACGACCGAAATTTCGTGCTGATCATCGTGGCATAGTTCATTTATTTAATTGAGCTTTATTTTGTGCTGAAGTGAATTAATTGTGATTACAAGATTATTTTCTTGGGTTAATTAATTTGGAAAATTAATTGGAAAATAGCCGGGCATCGGTTGACAGCACCAAAAGTGTTTTGGTGGACGCTAATAATGGTGGGAATTGTGGAATCGAAATCATCATATTTTGGCTAAGGCCAATCGTGTACTAATGCACGATATTTTATTAATGATGATAAAAGATGAAAATAAATGCGGTGTGAAGAAATGCTGTGTGATGTAGCTCGGCGATTATTACATCGCTTTGGCATGTAGGATGCCTCAGAGAATGCACGTAAATTGTTGGATAATTGATCATGCCTGTGTGGCGATAGTTGATCATGCATGTGTGGCGATAATTGATCATGCCTGTGTGGCGGTAGTTGATCATGCTTGTATGGCGATAGTTGATCATGCAAGTGTGGCATAGATTGTGCCTGCGTGGATGTATTTCGTGTATCGAGTATCGGCTGCCAGTGATAAAGGTATTGTGGTAGACTACTGATCATACTGGAAATTGTGGAAATGAAAGTGAGTATGTAAGATGTATGCTGACCTGATGACTTGGCATGTCATTTAGAAATTTGGTCATGTGTATCGTGGCTTGATGATCAGTCCCATCACCTCGAGAATGCACGTGGCTCGGTGATTGGTTTTATCGGTGGAGAGCGTATAGCAATGACTGACGGAATGACCGAAAGATGGTCCGGGCGACATGTTGTCACGCCCGATCCTCGGGACGCGCCCATCCTTCTCCTTGGTCAATTATTATAGTGCGATATCCTAGGACTACTTATCGCCGACCCTTTCTTTTTATTACGCATGCGGAAGCAGTTATAAATCCCCAGACAATAAAACAATGGGATAGAAAAGCAGGCCATATTTTTTTTTTTTATATTGAAATTCACAACCACACTTTCATTAACAGCACAACTCATAGTATATTTACAATACTATTTACAGCATAAAAGTCTCACACCTATCTACACTAAGACAGGGTTCACAAAAGGGATGGGATCTCGATCCACATCCGGGTTGTACTCAAGACCCCTCTCTGGATCATCTTCTACTTCAAAATGCTTTCTCTCCTTCAGGTTCTTCCTCCTCACTTTTTCGGGGTCCCGAAATGGTTATTCAATAACCGATGAGACCATGTCTCGCCGAGTCCTACCCACTAAGACCCGATTAGCAAACTAATACTCTCGAGGCCCTAAGCACATCATGGGTCGAAGACTTATCTTGGCCTCAGTTTCCTTCCTGCAAGTTAGTTCAAATAATAAATACTGATAAGCATAGTACCCAATCAATCAGATCGACTTAACGATCAATCGACTCAGTCGATTACATGTCATCAAAATCATTACATGGTCATCCCGACTCTTCATTCTTGACTCTGAATCACGACCCTATAGGCATAATTTATTTTTAGTGGAATCACGGCCCCACTCGGCAAATTTTCTAGACTTGGTGGCATCACGGCCCCACCTGGCAAATGTTCTCAACTTGGTGGCATCACGGCCCCACCTGGCAACTTTTTCTCAATCTGGTGGCATCACAGCCCCACCTGGCAATTTTTCTCAATCTGATGGCATCACGGCCCCACCTGGCAATTTTCTCAATCTGTGGCATCACGGCCCCACCCGGCAATCTTTAATCCAACTCACAACCTCACACCGTTACTTTCCCTTCAAGTACCGACATTTTCCCAATTTTGGGATAAATTCTCATATTCACCAATTTCACTAAAATTTCATAATCTGATGCTCGAATAAATAAACAGAAAGTACCATTGGAATCAGCACAAAATTTCGGTCGTCGGCTATCCCAGCCTAATTTTCGGAAAATAAATAAATAATTAAATAATTACGAAACATATTAAATAAATGCAATAAATCCAACTTAGGCCCGTTATAGCCTAATTGGAAGCCGATACGAACCCGGAAAATTACCGAGACTCGTTCCATAAATAACATGGCATGCCTACTTGCTAATGTCTATTTCTAACCACCTAACATGCATCCTCAAGTCACTAATTTAATTTATCTAAACTAATCTAACAACCTAATTGCATTTAATTAAATCTAACCAACCCCTAAACGTATTTAGCAAACTAATAGAGCATTAGTGAGAAAAACTCACTTGATATGAGCAAAGACCGGATCACCGCGACGGCGGCCGAAATCGAACTTTCGACAATACCGGCGGACTTGGACTGGGCCTCGACTTTGGCCCAACAAATCTCAGCCCAATTGAGATTTGTTCTTGCACTGGAATGGGCTTGCTCTTGGACATGGGCCTAGCTGCGATTGGGCTTCAAAAACTGGGCTTGAAGACTACAATTGCTGAAAATGGGCTTGAAATAAAACTGAATTGGGCCTGCCTTTGCTGGGCCCGAAAGACTGAAATTGCCGGGCTTCCAATCCAATTGATGCTGGGCTGGAAATGCCTCTGCAGATGGGCTGACGCAAGCTCAACTGGAGATGGGCTTTGCTGGGCGTGGAATCTAGTCTTGGGCTAAAGATACACGGACGACTGGGCCTGGAATTCGCTGGGCTGCTGGAGATGGCATCTCGAAAATGGAACAGCAGGCGTGAGCTGCTGGGTCAATACGGAGGCGTCCAGCTGAGAACTCGCTGCTTCGTTGACCGAGTGAAGGACGCCTGGCAGCTGGATTCGAGCGCGGCTTCAGCTGAAGACGTGAGCTGAGCGAGCAGCAGCTTTGGTCTTCGTGTACTGGAGCTTCTTCAATGTTTCAACAGTCCAAGACTTCGTGGCTTCGCTGGGTCGATGTGCTGAGAAGATTGAAGATGGAAGCTGCTCGCGGACGCTGCTTCGCTAGACGCACGAAGCGGTGAGGAGCTTCAGTCAACAAAAAATGGTTTCGGTGCTTGCTGTGGTCTTCGACGGTTGACCGGGGAAGCAGAATCGCGGACAGCTGGCCGCGGATGGAGAGAAGATGGCGTTCGGTGGAGTCTTCGGTGGATGGTGTGGCTGACTGCCTCCGTTCTCGCAGCTCTCTTGGTGTGGCGTGGGTGGCCAACCAAACTCGGTGGAGTCGAGGGCTTCAAGCGGTCAACCAAGAAGTTTACTTGTTACTGCTGTTGACCGAAGTAGACCAAGAAATCGGCAGGTGACAGCTCGGTGGTCGTTGGCGCACGAAGAGAGGAAGCAAACCGTGGACGGTGCGGCTCCTTCCTGCAATGGTTGACGTTGGACTCGCGGCAAAAGAAGAAGAAGACTCGGTGAATGGCTTCGGTGGATGCTGGGTTGCGGTCGTTTACGGGGCAAAGAAGTGGAGTTGAGGAAGACACGCGGAGGAGGCTTTGCTGGGCTGGACTTCGATCGAAAGAAAATGAAGCAGAAGCTGAGACCGCTGAGTTAAAAATGAAGAGGAGCCGTGCGTGAGGAAGAAGATAAGAGAGAGGGTGGGCCATCCTTGCCAACTTTCCACAAGAAATATCTTCAACAATCAATCTAGGCCAAGCATTAAACCTTGGCGCCCCATTGCGCCACACCAACAACTCTCACAACTTCTCAATTTTTTCAGGGGAGGGGATGATACGAATTTCACCATTGAACTTCAATTTCTCCAATAAATTCCCAAATTGAGGTCCAATTTCGACGTAGAAAATCCCCGACACACGACGGCTTAGTCTGAAAGTCCAATTTCCCATGAATTTAGCCAATCTGAACTTTTGCCAATTTCCGCGACGTTCGAACCTAATTTCCGTAAAATTTCCCGAATCTCCGAAAAATCTTCTGAGACTGAGTTGATGCTCCTAAAATTTATTGTGACATGGCCAAAACTTCAATTTCTGAAATCGGACTCGAATTGACGGTTAATTTTCATTCGGCGCGTTTTAGCGTGACTGGGCCACTGGGTAACTTTCAGATATTTTTAAGTGCAAATGACCCGTGGTCGATTTTCTTCGAACCAATATGAACCCACTCGACTCATTGGCGACTCTTGATTGTCGTGAAAATCTCGAGGATTCAATTACGGACACAGGGTACCAAAACAATAAGAAAATCGTCTAGTGTTGGCCGACGAGAATTTTCTAATTCAAAGTGGTGTCACCCACGATTAGTCACATATCTCTATCGATCCAGCTCTCATCTCCGATTTCGAATCGATTTTTAAGCGTGCCGTAGTGACCTCTAAAGATGGACACGGTTAAGAAGCCGATTCGATCGAGTTCTTAAGTCTATTGCCTTAAAATTCCTTAATAATTTCCCAGATAGTCTAGTTATCTCGAGAGTGATCGGCTCCCGAGAATAACCCTATAGACGCGTCAATGAAATGCCCGATTTATTCAGTAGAAGACAGGATTGAAAATTTGGGATGTCACACATGTAATCAACGAGGTCGATTGATCATTGCTTTGATTTGATGTTGTAAATTGATTGACTGAATGGAAATGACCGTGAGTGGTCTTATTGGCTTGTAATCGACTAGGTCGATTTGATCGATGCTTCGATCGGTGATATGATTGCTTGAGTGCTTATTGTAAATTGTACTGACTTGCAGGTGGGATCTAATGCTAAGGTATGTCTTCTGACCTATGCGTGTTTTTAGGCAGTCTTTAGTATAATAGTTTACTAATCAGGCTTAGTGGGGTAGAACTTGCTGAGACGTAGTCTCATCCCAGTTTGGGGAAAACATTTCGGGATCCCGACGAGGAGCGAGCGGGAGGAGTTTGTGATCGAGAACTCGTAGGTGAAATTGAGGAAGAAAATGATCCGAGTGAAGAGGAATCAGAAGAGGACTAGGATGATCCCGAGTATGACTTAGATGAGGATTGAAATCCCATCTCTTTGTGAACCCTTTTGTATATGTAGATAGAGTGAGACTCTAAAGTTGCGAATAGTTTGTGAAGTGCTCTGTCTAATGCCATGTATAAAGATTTGGTTGTAAATTTCAATATGAAAAATATAGCCTGCTTTCCTATCCCATTGTTTTTTATTGGGGATTTATAATTGCTTTCGCATGTGCTTAAAGAATGAAAGAGTTGGCGATATATAGTCCTGGGATATCGCATATTAAAATCGACCGAGAGAAGGATGTGTGTGTGCCCAAGGATCGGGGCGCGACATTTAGAGGCTAAAAATTAATCCACAATTTTCTATGTAATTTCCTGTACCTTGACCCGGTATTTCAAGATTGACTCTTTCCTATGAATTGGTCCGAATGATTGAGGTTCAAGCACGGTCAATGACTTTATATCATCATGTGTGGCAAAAAGAAAAAAAACTAAAAAGTTGTTCTAAAAAAATCCAAAAGAAGGAAAAGATGGTTAGTGGTTTTCTTCTTACCCAATTCTTACTCTTTTGTATGAATTGGTTTGGATGATTGAGGTTCAACCACGTTCAATGACTTTATGTCACTCTATGTGGCAAAAAAAGAAAAGAAAAAAAGTAAACAATAGCTCTAAAAATAAACTCCAAAAGAAAGAAAAGATAGTTAGTGGCTTTCTTCTTGCCCAATTCGTACTCTTTCGAATGAATTGGTTCGGATGATTAAGGTTCAACCATGATCAATGACTTTGTATCACTCTATGTCGCAAATAGAAAAAAAGTAAAAAGTAATTCTAGAAAAAAACTCCAAAAGAAAGAAAAGATGGTTAATGGCTTTCTTCTTGCCCAATTCTTACTCTTTCATATGAATTGGTTTGGATGATTGAGGTTCAACCATGGTCAATGACTTTATATCACCTTATGTGGCAAATAGAAAAAAAGTAAAAAAAGTTGCTCTAAAAAGAAACCCCGAAAGAAAGAAAAGATGGCTAGTGGCTTTTTACTTGCCCAATTCTCACTCTTGCAATATTTAAATGAAAAGAAGAACTTGAAAGGTAGACTAGTGTAGTTTCCCATAAAAATTCAGCTAAATGACGATATAAGCTGCAAAATCTCCTTCACTAATTTAGAATTCAACCGCAAAGACTTACATTCAAGTTAAAAAATAATTCTTTGGTAAAATCATCCTTTCTCCTCTTTTCCAAGCTAATCTATCTAGAAATCTTAAGGTATTTTAAGTACATAATTTGAAAAATCCCTCTATACCAACATAGTAGCAAAAGTGCACTAGAAATCATAAATCTTTGCATAGAATGCATATGAGTCCTAATTACTTGATGACCTAATTGAGTCGTCATCCTTTGCAAAGAGTAAAATCAGGTCATTTTCCATGAAAAATGTAGAGACTTGCTCAAATAGCACTTGAAGGCTATGCGGCAACCTTTAATTTCACTTCTTAATATAGGTTTAGACTTTACGACTTGATGACCACCCACAAAATGGTTTTAGTAGGCAAGTTCCTCCATTTGGACCTGAATATACAACCCAACCAGGAAATTTACGGTTTCTGGATTGCCGTACAGACTTTTTAAAATCCCTATTTTTAGTATAATCACCACCTAATCTACAAGACCTCCCACCTTATCGTAAGTCATAAATAAATTGAACACGACCTTAGTGGTATAAAAAATAGGTCTGCGCTGGAAAATTTCACTGCCGCTATTTTAAATTACATTATAGTTCAATAATGTCATTTTCGTATCAAACAGTTAAAAAACACAAAACAAAACAAATGAAGAAAATTCAATAGGATGACATAAAAAGGCATAAAAAAAAAAACTTATCTAGAATAAATCATCGGCTGTCATCTCGACATCTTGATTGAGATCGTAACTGGGGCCTTCCTCATCGAATTCATTATCAATCACAAAATCATTATTAGTACTACCAACAAATTTGTCGCTTAGGTGATATCTGGAGTTTCGGATAAAATATTTTAGGCTGGGCGTTACTAATTTTGACCCAAATTTAATTTTTGTATGGGCTACTTTTGTGATTTAATGTTCAGGAATAAAATTTTAAGATCTTGACGGGCAATCTAAAATGGTTTTTATCTCTAGCCCCTTTTCCGTGTGATAGGGATCATTTGGTAGATTTGGGATCGTATGTCATTGATCGTACAATCTGAACCACAATTTTAACAACCATGTCGTCGTATGCTACTAGCAGTAGCACCCGGAATGACGTGCTTTATCAATTGTAGTGCTGTGCCTATATTAAGGGTGAATATGTGACCGGTGCACTTGAGGGATTCCCAATTCAAGAACTACAGGTTATCCATTTAAGAGAAAATTTCAAATAAGGACTGGAAGTGAATCTATTTTCTCAAATAAGGACCCAAAGTGAACTTTGTGTTATATAAAGACCCAAAGTGGACCCATTGTTTTAAATAAGGACCCGAAGTGAACTTTATATCAAATAAGAACCCAAAATGATCAAGCTAATCTCTACCGAGGACCTTAATTTGCCAGAGACATTTCTTGGCCATTAAAATCGAGGCAATTTTGTCATAAATTTGTGATTGGAAAAAAAAAAAGGAAAAATCTAAATTAATTAAGTTATGTTTTCTTCTTTCTTCTCCTACGCTGCTCCTCAACCAAATCGTTGTCCGGGCATCATTGCGACTAGATTCTCATCGCTCCTCGCCTTGCTCGATTGGTGGAGAATTTGGGTCTCCGCAAACAAACAAAGAAGCATATGGTTTTCTTCTTGTTTTTGAATTTGTACCTCAATCGGCGGAGAATTTGGGTCTTCGACTTTGCAGAGGATGGGTACAAAGAATGGGAGAACTTCATTTTTTGACTTTGCAGAGGATGTGTACAAGGAACGGAGAGACCGTAAAAAACCTAGGGTTTGTTTGTTTCTATTTTAGGATTTGTTAATTTTCCCTATTTTTATTTTGGACAAATGAGAATTATTAATGTCCAACAAAATCTCCATGTACCATCGCAGAAAGGTTTCCAATAGATCAAGATATTTAGTGAAATCTCTAGTGTTAAGGCATTGAGCGATAAATTTCAAGATTGACTCTTTCCTATGAATTGGTTCGAATGATTGAGGTTCAACCATGGTCAATGACTTTATATCATCGTGTGTGGTAAAAAGAAAAAAAACTAAAAAGTTGTTCTAAAAAAAAAAAAATCCAAAAGAAATAAAAGATGGTTAGTGGCTTTCTTCTTACCCAATTCTTACTCTTTTGTATGAATTGGTTTGGATGATTGAGGTTCAACCACGTTCAATGACTTTATGTCACTCTATGTGGCAAAAAGAAAAGAAAAAAGTAAACAGTAGCTCCAATACTTGACACTTTCATGAGCTACTGGATTAAGTTGAATAGCTCCGTGACCATGATTCATTACCACAAGATGCTCCATGAGCCCACTCTACTCTTGTAGCGTTAAAGTTACATCTTAGCAACTAGTCAAGCATGACTATTGCTAGTGATTCCCTCTCTTTCACTTATTTCAATAAACCGAAGTTCCCCAAACTTCACCAAAACTCGCTATGATACTTTGACATAATTTTCCCCAAAACCTTCTTCCTCTGAATAGTGCCGAGTCAGTTCCACTCTTGTCCTTTTTGCCATCCTAGTGGCATCCTAACTGAGGTAGCGGTGTTAGTGTTCCATTGAACTTTCACTGACAGTCATTCACCCGATGGCTGTGCTGATCATAATCACAGCACGTTCTAGCCATACTTGAACACTGGATTCATCCATTTTTCCTTCCATAATTTTGACGCCTATTTAGTGAGCCTTCTACCTCCTGTCAAGTGCCAGCATGCACTACTTCTTGTACCGGGGACCTATCCCAAAATTTCCACAGTGCCTTCTATGATGCACTTCTCCTGACCTGTCCTATCGACAAAGTGACAACAATAACCATTATCGAGATTCCATCTACTTAAACGGACAACCCATAAATCACTATCCGTTACGGTGACACTTACCACAATTTCTTGTTCTCAGAATACATGGGACTGATCCATACTATCTTCCATGGAACAACAAGTTCAATTTGTCTGAATGCTGACTTGACTATTCCACCCTTCCTATTGAGTGGAATAGAATACTCTTCTCTCAGCATTAGTCTTTTCCCTGACCAAATTCCAAGTCTGCCTGCACTGAATCTTGACTCAGATATCGAAATCTATTCCTTGATCATCCTTCCGGTTGAACCTCGGCAAAGGTGGCAACAACAATAACTTGATCCCGATCTTTTGGCTCATTTAGAACCCAAGGAACACTTGCATCGAATGATCTTATCGGACTTAGGATCATTCGACGCTGCTACATTAGTACCAACCTACGGTGGCACTCTTACACTCAAGCTGGCCAGAGTCGACACTCTACCACAACCACCTCGGGTACTGACCTTTATCAGTGCTTCATCCCGAGTCACAAAGGACATTGTCCTCTTACTAGGAGTTCTCAGCTCCTGCTCGCTCATGGTTCAGTCTTTACACTGCAACCCGTCTTCCAAACCCACACTGGATTAGAAGGTGAGCGATCCACAAACAACAAACAATTCTAGCATTCAGCTAACACAAACATGCACCAGCATGAATTTAAAGGCCTTTCCTACTAACTATCCCATAGTCAACGCTCCTTATCACTCCAATCTTCAACTTCGCTCCGATACCAATTTAAGCGGGGATGTCACGCCCCAATCCTCGTGGACGCGCCCATCCTTCTATTTGGTCGATTATTAAAGTGCGATATCCCGGGACTACTTATCGCCGACCCTTTCTTTTTATTACGCATGCGGAAGCAGATTATAAATCCCCAGACAATAAAACAATGGGATAGAATAGCAGGCCATAATTTTCATATTGAAATTCACAACCACACTTTCATTAACATCATAACTTATAGTATATTTACAATCCTATTTACAACAAACCAGTCCCACACCTATCTACACTAAGATAGGGTTCACAAAAGGGATGGGACTTCAATCCACATCACTCAAGATCCTTCTCTAGATCATCTTCTACTTCAAAATACCTTTTCCCCTTCAGGCTCTTCCTCCTCAGCTTTTCCTCAGGGTCCTGAAATGGTTATTCAATAACCAATGAGACCACGTCTCGCCGAGTCCTACCCCTAAGACTCGATTAATAAACTAATACGCCATACGGTTGCCTAAGCACAACACGAGTCGGGGACTTACCTCGGCCTCGGCTCCAACCTGCAATTCAAGGTTAAACACGAGATATTCAAACAATTCACGACATTCGATCAAGCATTGGCCAATCGCCTAAGTCGATTACATGTCAATCAAACCCTCTCTAGGTCATTCCCACTCATACCACGATTTCCCAGTGGTGTACTCATTCACCAAATCACATGTGTTTCTCGGGCGTCGTTTTCGCCAATGACATACCGATCACCGACACCGTGCGTTCTTTAAGGCGCCGTTTTTCCGATGATATCCTCGATCACCGAACCACGTGTCCTTTCTAGGCGCCGTTTTCGCCAAGGTGACATCGGCTATAGACAACACCGTGAGTTCTTTAAGGCGTCGTTTTCACCAGTGATATTTCCTTAATCACCGAACCACGCTTGTCTATAAGTCATTTACGTGCGTTCTTTAAGGCGCCGTTTCGCCAAGTGATACTCTCAATCACCGAACCACGTATGTCCAATAACATCGTACCCGATTGGTCTCAGCCAATAACATTCTCGTTAGCTCTCACCGTTCTCCCTACTATATAGCCCATCAACGTCTTCGGGCGCTATATACCCATATTCGGCCAACAACCAATCAAATATTCAATAACAAACAATTTAGGACAATTCCTAAAATTCCACAATAAATTCAATTCCACACAACGTAGAGCTCAAATAAATAAATGGGCTGCACCACGACAATCAGCACGAAATTCGGTCACCGGCCATCCCGGTTGAATTTCCGGAAAAATAGTTAATTAAATAAATAAATTTCGAAAATTAAATAAATAAATATTAAAAATCCAATTTAGGCCCATATTGCCTTATTGGAGCCCGAAACAGGTCGGGAAAAATCCCGAGATGCATTCAATAAATAACCAAACATTTCTACTTGCTAATAGCTAGGTCTAACCACCTAACATGCATCATTAAGTCACTAAATTAATTGTTCTAACCTAATCTAACCACCTACGTGCATGTAATTAATTCTAACCAACCCTAAGGCATAATTAGCAAATTAATAAAGCATTAGTGAGTAAAACTCACTTGATTAAAAACGGGATCGAATCACCGCAACGGCGACGCGACGGCGGCCGAAATCGGGCTTTCGACAACACCGGCGGGCTTGGACCGGGCCAAGAAACCTTGCAAGCCCATAGAAATTCTGGGCTTGGGCCTACTGAAATTCTTGGGCTGAGCTTGATCTGGGCTTCTGAAATTTTCGCGGGCTGATGGGCTGATCTACAAGGGCTGGACTGAGTTGAAATAGGGCTGAAATCGTGTGGGCTTCAATTAAATTAATTGCTGGGCTGCTTCTTGGACTGATCCACGAAAATGTTGGGCCCGCGAGATTAAAGAAGCTCTTGGTTTGTGAACTTCAATTTGGGGCAGCTCTGGCGAGGCAGAGAGGTCCACGAAAGAGAGAGACTTCGGTGGATTTGCTGCAGCAGGTGAAGACACGAGGAAGCAACTGGCGTCGATCAGTGGCAGCAAGAGAGGGAGAGAAGGCTTCGGTCGACTTTCTTTGGAGGAGCTGCACTCGGTCGACGATGTGGAAGGTTGACTGATCGAGCGGCAGAGATGGGAGAAGTGAGGGCGAGCTGGCAGCTGGATCTCGCGGCTGGATTTCTGCGGATGTTGCTCAGTCAGCAAAACGCAAGTCTTCGGGGGAGAGCTGCGTGGGCTGAGCTTGCTCGGTTGAAGACACGGGGCAGCAGAGTTTCAAGGCCGCGTGAAGCAGCTGCAGGAAAATTGGACGCTGGCTTGCTTCGGTCTTCGTGGCAGCTGCCTCAGTGGGATGAAAATGAAGTTGCTTCGGTGGCCGACCAATTTCGGTGGACGCAGAGACAGGACGGAAGTGGCTTCGCCGGTTGATCGAGGCGAGGAGGAGGTGGACGCGTGGAGAAGAGAGCGCGGGCTTCGATCAACTACGGCTTCGTGGGAGATAAGAGCGACTTCGGCGGGGTTCTTTAGTGGAGAGAAGCCCCGAGGAGATGGGCTGTCTCGGTGGATGAAGATGGAGTCTTCGCTGGGTTGCTTCAAGGAGTTCCGTGGAAATGAAAAGCAAGGTGGAGGCGTGTGCGGGAGAGTCGGTGGATGGGCGTGCGGTGTTCCCGGCGTTTCGGCTGCTTTTGCTTCCGTTGGCTTCTTGGTTGCTGCAGGCGTGCGGAATGGAGCAAAGAGGAGAAGTCTTGGACGGCAGCTGAGTGAGAGGGAAGAGAGAGATGGATAGAGATGAGGTTGAGGAGCCCACAAACCTTTATTTCCCACATGATTATCCCTTTGAACTATTCCTAGCCAAGTCTTTTCCTTGGCTCACCTTAGGCCAACAATACACTCCCCATAACATCTCAATTGGTCCAAAAATGCTAGGGAAGGGGCTACGAATTTTAAAATCATGGCTTCAAATTGGACACTCATCCCATCTCAATTTCATCTCAAATGGCCTCCATAAAATCAATTAACCTCTCAAGGCTTCAATCTCATCCTTTATGTCTCCCTCATCATTTTCAAGCATAAATTCCACCATTAAACCAATTTAAGGTCCAAAATAATGCTGTCCTCCCTTAGTTCCGAATTTCACATTTTGAGCTTCCGATTTCTTGACGAATTCCCAAATTGAGATCCAATCTCGATGAAGAAAAATCCCGAACAATTTTCTATAAATCCCGACACTCATTGGCTTGGCTTGAAAGTCCAAACTCCCTTAAATTCGGTCCATATGAATTTCTGTTAATTTTCCGCGACGTCTGAACGATTTTCTGTAAAAATCTCGGAATCTCTGAAAAACCTTTTGAGATTGAGTCGACGTTCCTAGAATTGATCGTGACATCACAGAACTTTCCATTTCTGAAATCGGACTCGAATTCACGGTTAATTTTCATTCGACGCGTTTTTAGCGTGACCTAAACTATCGGGTAACTTTCAGAAATTTTTAGTGCAAACGACCCGTGGTCGATTTTCTTCGAGCCACAATGAACCCACTCGACTCATTGACGACTCTTGATTGTCGTGAAAATCTTGAGGATTCAAATACGGACACAGGGTACCAAAACAATAAGAAATCGGTCTAGTGCCGGTCAACGAGAATTTTCTAATTTAGTGGTGTCACCCACGATTAGCCACACATCTCAGTCGAACCGACCTATCTCTGATCTCTAATCGATTTTATACTGCGCCGCAATGGCCTCTAAAGATAGACACGGTCAAGAAGCCGATCTCTAGTCGAATTCTCAAGTCTATTTGCCTTAAAATCCTTATTGGTTTCCCCAAATAGTCTAGTTATCTCTAGAATGATCGCCCGAGAATAACCCTATAGACGCGTCAATGAAATGCCCAATTTATTCGATTGAAAACATGACCGAAAATCTGGGATGTCACATTCTTCTTACCCAATTCTTACTCTTTTGTATGAATTGGTTTGGATGATTGAGGTTCAACCACGTTCAATGACTTTATGTCACTCTATGTGGCAAAAAGAAAAGAAAAAGTAAATAGTAGCTCTAAAAATAAACTCCAAAAAGAAAGAAAAGATAGTTAGTGGCTTTCTTCTTGCCCAATTTGTATTCTTTCGCATGAATTGGTTTGGATGATTAAGGTTCAACCATGATCAATGACTTTGTATCACTCTATGTCGCAAACAGACAAAAAGTAAAAAGTAGTTCTAGAAAGAAACTCCAAAAGAAAGAAAAGATGGTTAATGGCTTTCTTCTTGCCCAATTCTTACTCTTTCATATGAATTGGTTTGGATGATTGAGGTTCAACCATGGTCAATGACTTTATATCACCTTATGTGGCAAATAGAAAATAAAAATAAAAAGTTGCTCTAAAAAGAAACCCCGAAAGAAAAAAAAAAAGATGGTTAGTGGCTTTCTACTTGCCCAATTCTTACTCTTTTGTATGAATTGGTTTGGATGATTGAGGTTCAACCACGTTCAATGACTTTATGTCACTCTATGTGGCAAAAAGAAAAGAAAAAAAGTAAATAGTAGCTCTAAAAATAAACTCCAAAAGAAAGAAAAGATAGTTAGTGGCTTTCTTCTTGCCCAATTTGTATTCTTTCGCATGAATTGGTTTGGATGATTAAGGTTCAACCATGATCAATGACTTTGTATCACTCTATGTCGCAAACAGACAAAAAGTAAAAAGTAGTTCTAGAAAGAAACTCCAAAAGAAAGAAAAGATGGTTAATGGCTTTCTTCTTGCCCAATTCTTACTCTTTCATATGAATTGGTTTGGATGATTGAGGTTCAACCATGGTCAATGACTTTATATCACCTTATGTGGCAAATAGAAAATAAAAATAAAAAGTTGCTCTAAAAAGAAACCCCGAAAGAAAAAAAAAGATGGTTAGTGGCTTTCTACTTGCCCAATTCTCACTCTTGCAATTTTTAAAAGAAAAGAAGAACTTGAAAGGTAGACTAGTGTAGTTTCTCAGAAAAATTCGGCTAAATGACGATATAAGCTGTAAAATCTCCTTCACTAATTTATAATTCAATCGCAAAGACTTACATTCAAGTTAAAAAATAATTATTTGGTAAAATCATCCTTCCTCCTCTTTTCCAAGCTAATCTATCTAGAATTCTTAAGGTATTTTAAGTACATAATTTTCTATGTAATTTAACCACAACTAAGTAAAATATAGGTGTTAACAATCGCAAGTCATTCTATACGGTCTAACATAGTCTGATGATAATGAGCACAACTTGATTTCATGTAATAGATTGTCATGATATTAAGTCCCAGAAGGTGCTGGTCACTTGCGCATTTGATTGCAACGTTGATCGCAACAAAAATAACCATTTATAAGCGTGCATATGTAAACATACACAAAAGTCATGTAACTTTTCTATGATGACTTTGTAACCAACTTACATAGTCTAAGGTAGCTATATAACTTTTCTACTACACAAGTCATATTTGTCACTACTCATTTTGTAGCTGATTGATTGCGTAATAAGTTAATTTTTTGACTAGTAATTTCTATTCAACAATTTCACATACGATACACTTGTACATGACATTTTTTAATTTTTTTTCTTTATGTGTTCACGCTATCATTTCAATTACTTCCCATGGTGCATGTTACTTGTCTCGTGTCACACATATCGGATAAGACATCATTTTCTAAAATGATAGGCATGTCTCCCCATTAAGTCATCGGCGGGGCAATAAACCTTTCTTTAAAACTCTTGTATATTTTGCATGGACAAATACCATCACTTGCCAAATGAGAATTATTACTAGTATGTCCAACAAAATCTGCATGTACTATCGCAGAAAGGTTTCCAATAGATGAAGATATTTAGTGAAATCTCTAGTGTTAAGGCATTGAGCGATAAATTTCAAGATTGACTCTTTCCCGTGAATTAGTCCAAATGATTGAGGTTCAACCATGATCAATGACTTTGTATCACTCTATGTCACAAATAGAAAAAAAAAAGTAAAAAGTAGTTCTAGAAAGAAACTCCAAAAGAAAGAAAAGATGCTTAATGTCTTTCTTCTTGCCCAATTCTTACTCTTTCATATGAATTGGTTTGGATGATTGAGGTTCAACCATGGTCAATGACTTTATATCACCTTATGTGGCAAATAGAATAAAAAGAGTAAAAAAGTTGCTCTAAAAAAAAACCCGAAAGAAAGAAAAGATGGTTAGTGGCTTTCTACTTGCCCAATTCTCACTCTTGCAATATTTAAAAGAAAAGAACTTGAAAGGTAGACTAGTGTAGTTTCTCAGAAAAATTCCGCTAAATGACGATATAAGCTGCAAAATATCCTTCACTAATTTATAATTCAATCACAAAGACTTACATTCAAGTTAAAAAATAATTATTTGGTAAAATCATCCTTCCTCCTCTTTTCCAAGCTAATCTATCTAGAAATCTTAAGGTATTTTAAGTACATAATTTGAAAAATCCCTCTATACCAACATAGTAGCAAAAGTGCACTAGAAATCATAAATCTTTGCATAGAATGCATATGAGTCCTAATTACTTGATGACCCGATTGAGTCGTCATCCTTTGCAAAGAGTAAAATCAGGTCATTTTCCATGGAGAATGTAGAGACTTGCTCAAATAGCACTTGAAGGCTATGCGGCAACCTTTACTTTCACTTCTTAATATAGGTTTAGACTTTATGACTTGATGACCACCCACATAATGGTTTTAGTAGGCAAGTTCCTCCATTTGGACCTGAATATACAACCCAACCAGGAAATTTACGCATCCTTTTCTTCCGTGAATTAAGCTTACTATGCTGGAGTGCTTGTCAAATTTCATAATTCCATGAAAAGAATATATATTTAGTCAAATCTAACTCAGTGACCACAAGTACTAGATTGAAAGTTACGCTGGCCAAGTTGATAAGGACATCAACCATAACTTCATCCAAGCAGCAAAGGAGACAAGTGATTCGAGGAAAATAAGAGACAAATATCATAAATATGGTATAACTGATGTCATGGCAGAACAAATACGGTGCTTCAATTACTTCCCATGATGAACGTTAATTGCCTCGTGCCATATATATCGATTAAGACATCATTTTCAAAAATAACAAGCATGGCTCCCAATTAAAGTCATCAATAGGGCAATAGTAAGCTTTCATTTCCAAACTCTCGTATATTCTGCATGGACAGATACCTTCACATGCAAAACAAGAAATATTTCTAGTATGTCCAGCACAATCCCCATGTACCATCACATCAGGTTTTCGATTAAGTGATATATTTCAGGATTCACACTTTCACGTAAATTGGTCCAGATGATTGAGGTTCAACCATGGTCAATGACTTTATATCACTCTATGCGGCAAAATGAAAAAAAGGTAAAAAGTTGCTCTTCAAAGAAAGTAAAAAAAAAAGGAAAAAGAAAAAATGGTTAATGGCTTTCTTCTGCCCAATTCTTACTCAAACAATGTTTAAAAGGAAAGAAGAACTTGAAAAATGGACTCTTGTTATTTTGGCAAAAAAAATCAGCTAAATGACGATACAAGCCTCAAAATTTCCTTTAATGATTTATAGTTCAACCGCAATGACCTATATTCAAATTAAACATGAACTTATTTGGTAAAATCATCCTACTTCCTCTCTTTCGAGCCAATTTGTATAAAAAAATCCCTTACACCATCATAACAATCAAAGTGCACCAAAAATCTTAAATTTTTGCATAGAATACAATCGAGTCCTAATTACTTTATGACCCAATCGAATTATCAACCTTTGCAAAAGAGTAAAATCAAGTCTTTTCTACGGAGACTGTCAAACTTGCCTGAATAGCACTCGAAGCCTCTATGGCATCATTTGATTTCACTTCTTAATATAGGTTTAAACTTTATAAGTTGATAACACCCCCATAATGGTTTTAACAGGCAAGTTCCTCCATTTGGACCTAAATATTCAACCCAACCCAACCAGGAAATTTACGCATCCGTGTCTTCCGTGTTTTAAACTTACTATGCTGGAGTGCCTGCATAATTCCATGAAAATAATACATATTTAGTCAAAATCTAACTCAGCAACCACAAGTTCTAGTGGATCGAAAGTCGCTGTCTAAGTTGACAAGGACATCGACCCATCATCCAAGCACCAAACGAGATAGGTGATTCAAGGAAAATAAAACAATAAATATGGTACCTAGTCTCAAAATCTTACATTATTTCTATTCATTACTAACGAGCAACGCACTCTAGAATCATTGATCCATATTGTGATTAACGATATACTTTAGATCAACTAATGATGTGCACATCTCAATAGACACATCAATATTGTGGATAAAATCAAGAATGCGAACCTAGCTAGGTTAAAAGAAATATAAGTCTTGACTATCGGACTATTTGGTACATGCTTCATTGCATCACATCCACACAACAATCAAAGATGAACAAAGACCATCTAAAATTGTCAAAATGCTAATGCGTCACACGATGTACCCATTCATTAGTTTTGGGCATTGAAATGTCAGGTTTAAGGAGAAAACTATAATTGACTTTGCCTCCAAGGTAAGCCTCTTTCATCCCTATATGCATAGTAGGAAATTTGCTACTATGGACAGCCTTTACACTTAGGTGTCGCAACCTTTCTTGAGATGAACCACATGGGGAAAACTACAGATTGCTGAGCAGGAATGATAGACCCTCTTACAAGGTAACACTTGTGTTTAACCTGGGCTCTCCCAAGCCCATTCAACCGCAACTTGAGTTCTTGATTGAACTTGCAAGTAAACTTACCCTAGAGCCGCCACCAATATTTTATGGATCGATTAGAAATCCAACTAAGGTATCGTAGTCTACCTTACTTTTGCAAACTAAAGATTCATGAATATAATGAAGGCCAAGCCTGCAGTTCCTCTCATTTGCAATCACACTAGAGACGATCAACTTCCTTCGAAGGAAACTTCCCGCAGTCCCCCTCATCCTGGCCCCTCCATTGAATGAGCAAATCTGCTTGCCTCTTGTTAGTTGCAAGACGCTGGATTTTTCGCTTGGTTCTCTCGAGAAACATTTTCATCAATCAATGGACTCTCGAGTAGATTTCAGAGAAATAAGGTTTGACAGAATTATCAATTTAAGTGCTTATGGATACTAGAATCAATCACATATAGAGGATGTTGATGCAGGTAATATGGTATAGTAATTGGTAACCGAGGAAGCCATAGTTATCAAAATATTAATGCATCACACAATGTCCAGATTCATTAGTATTAGGCATTGAAATGTCAGGTTTAAGGAGAAAAAGAAAATTGACATTGCCTACCAGCTAAGCTGCCAAACCAGGACAAAACCCCTTACTTTCTATAAATTATTGTGGTCTTATTCTTCTTCAAGCTCTCACTGAAATCATATCAAATGGAGAATGCGGGAGTATTTTTCACTATGCTTCAAAAGAAAGTAGTGACGTTTTCCACGGACTTTAATAGTAGAGATTTCGAAGCCATTGTCCTTATCCTTTTTGGAGAAGAAGCCTAAATTCGTTGTTGAAGAGAGTCCACATGACACGCACAAAACTCACGTAATTTTCTCCGTCAAACATCAACTTTATCAAATTGGTGTCCATGATGCATTTCATTTAAATTAATTAATGAAAGGATGATGATAAACATATCAATTACATCAGGATCTAATTGGACCAAATGAAAGTTTCGGCACAACATTTCACATTAATTAAAAGTGATTTAATTGAATCAATTAACAATTCAAATATGACAAGACACATGGATAAAAGTTGATGGACTACTAGTATCATTATCTCTTCCAGCAATAGAAACTTCCAGTCGCTCCCTATGGGAAGATTACGGCATTCATCATAAAACCTTTTCACATTCGTGCTTTGGAGCATTAGTCAAAGGTCCATTTATACTCTGGTAGAGTTGAAAATAAGTGTGTACATGTAAACATAAAGAATGAGCTACTAAATTAAATGTGATTGAGGGGTTCTCCAACTTCCCCTCGTTCACGGAAGATCTCACTACATGATTATGGTTTGGGTTAATTTGTGGGGTATTGTGAATATCATATTTTTAATTATTAAAGAGCCAATGAGTTTGGATTATCATAATAGAACTTTTACGCTAAAAAAAAAAAAAGTCAATTTATGAGTATATCTGAAATGTGGATCGTATGGTTTGTTAGGTCCCTCACATTGAATAGCAACCTACTGTTTTTCCATAGAGACTCCATGTGGGGCATCGTTTGGTAGTTAGTCTTTCTTTACAAATTTTTTTATTATTTTAAATTTAAATTGGGACAATCATTTGGTTCTTTTTGATATTAAATACTGAGAACAGGTCCTAATTAGCTAACCTTCTATTGAGGCACTCAAAAGATACACTGTTCATTATGGAGAAGTTCATCTTCATAGCATTTCTTGATGTTATGCTGGCTTCCCTATCAATGTTTCAGTCCGTCATATGTTCTAGCAACTTCACTGATCAAGTGGCTGTTCTCCACTTCAAATCGGTGGTCAAAATCGACCCGACAAACAAGATCAAAGGTGGCAATTGGACCACCGAAGCAAATTTCTGTGAATGGATTGGTGTCATTTGCAGCAACCGCAGGCAGAGAATCACAACTTTAAATCTCTTGTACATGGGTCTCCAGGGTTGGCTCTCTCCTTATCTAGGCAATCTTTTTTTCTTGGCTTTTCTTGATCTTTGCAACAACAGTTTCCATGGGAGAATTCCTATAGAAATTGGTCATTCGCGCCGCCTAAAAAAACTCGTGCTCCAATTTAACCAGTTTTAGCCCAATGCCAAAATCTCGAAAGGATGTCACTCGTAGGAAATAGGCTAACGGGTGGCATATCGAGAGAATTTGGCACCTTGCCTAAGTTACAACAGCTATATCTTAGCCCCAACCCCTTCATTGAATGAGCAAATCTGCTTGCCTCTTGTTAGTTGCAAGACACTGGATTTTTCGCTCGATTCTCTCGAGAAACATTTTCATCAATCAATGGACTCTCGAGTAGATTTCAGAGAAATGGAGGTCTGACAGAATTATCAATTAAAGTGCTTATGGATATTAGAATCAATCACATATAGAGGATGATGATGCAGGTACTATGGTATAGTAATTGGTAACCGAGGAAGCCATAGTTATCAAAATATTAATGCATCCCAAAATGTCCAGATTCATTAGTATTAGGCATTGAAATGTCAGGTTTAAGGAGAAAAAGCAAATTGACATTGCCTACCAGCTAAGCTTCCAAACCAGGACAAAACCCCTTACTTTCTATAAATTATTGTGGTCTTATTCTTCTTCAAGCTCTCACTCGAAATCATATCAAATGGAGAATGCGGGAGTATTTTTCACTATGCTTCAAAAAGAAAGTAGTGACGTTTTCCACGGATTTTATTAGTAGAGATTTCGAAGCCATTGTCCTTATCCTTTTTGGACAAGAAGCCTAAATTCGTTGTTGAAGAGAGTCCACATGACACGCACAAAACTCACGTAATTTTCTCCGTCAAATATCAACTTTATCAAGTTGGTGTCCATGATGCATTTCATTTAAATTAATTAATGAAAGGATGACTATAAACATATCAATTACATTAAAATCTAATTGGACCAAATGAAAGTTTCGGCACAACATTTCACATTAATTAAAAGTGATTTAATTGAATCAATTAAAAATTCAAATATGACAAGACACATGGATAAAAGTTGATAGCCTACTAGTATCATTATCTCTTCCAGCAATAGAAACTTCCAATCACTCCCTATGGGAAGGTTATGGCATTCATCACAAAACCTTTTCACATTCGTGCTTTGGAGCATTAGTCAAAGGTCCATTTATACTCTCGTAGAGTTGAAAATAAGTGTGTACATGTAAACATAAAGAATGGGCTACTAAATTAAACGTGATTGAGGGGTTCTCCAACTTCCCCTCATTCACGGAAGATCTCACTACATGATTATGGTTTGGGTTAAATTGTGGGGTATTGTGAATGGCATCCTTTTAATTATTAAAGAGCCAATGAGTTGGGATTATCATAATAGAGCTTTTACCCTAAAAAGAAAAATTCAATTTATGAGTATATCTGAAATGTGGATCGTATGGTTTGTTAGGTCCCTCACATTGAATAGCAACCTACTGTTTTTCCATAGAGACCCCATGTGGGGCATCGATTGGTAGTTAGTCTTTCTTTACAATTTCTTTTTTCTTTTTAAATTTAAATTGGGACAATCATTTGGTTCTTTTTGATATTAAATACTGAGAACAGGTCCTAATTAGCTAACCTTCTATTGATGCACTCAAAAGATACACTGTTCATAATGGAGAAGTTCATCTTCATAGCATTTCTTGATGTTATGTTGGCTTCCCTATCAATGTTTCAGCCTGTCATATGTTATAGCAACTTCACTGATCAAGTGGCCCTTCTCCACTTCAAATCGGCGATCAAAGTCAACCTGACAAACAAGATCAAAGGTGGCAATTGGACCACCGAAGCAAATTTCTGTGAATGGATTGGTGTCATTTGCAGCAACCGCAGGCAGAGAATCACAACTTTAAATCTCTCGTACATGGGTCTCCAGGGAGGCTCTCTCCTTATCTAGGCAATCTTTCTTTCCTGGCTTCTCTTGATCTTCGCAACAACAATTTCCATGGGAGAATTCCTATAGAAATTGGTCATTTGCGCCACCTAAAAAAACTCGTGCTCCAATTTAACCAGTTTGAAGGAAACATTCCTTCTGACTTAGTCCAATGCCAAAATCTTGAAAAGATGTCACTCATAGGGAATAGGCTAACGGGTGGCATACCGAGAGAATTTGGCACCTTCCCTAAGTTACGACTACTATATCTTAGCCAGAACCCCTTACGTGGTCAAATTCCAAGCTTCCTGGGCAATATATCCACGTTGCAGTTCATTAGTTTGTCCTCGACCAATCTCACAGGCTCGATTCCTCCGACACTTTTCAATAGATCACTCACCTTGGTCGACTTGATGCATAATGATCTCTCAGGGAGTCTTCCCTCCAATCTTTGCTCCTGCTGGCCTAGCATTCAGATGCTTCTACTATCTGATAACCAGTTGAACGGCGTGATACTAGAGATGCTAACCCAATGCAAAGAGCTTCTCATATTGGCGTTGTCACACAATTGTTTTCAGGAAGCTTTCCTCGAGACATTGACAGGTTGCAAAAGCTACAGGAGCTCTACCTCATTGAAAGCAACTTGACTGGCACGATTCCTCGAACCATCGGTAACATGTCAAGCCTGCAATGTTTGGAGGTAACATCTAACTATATCGGAGGTGACATTCCGAGTGAGATTGGCAAGTTGATCAGTCTGAAATATTTGAGCCTTCGGAGCAATTTGCTAACAGGCAAAGTGCCTCAAGAAATTTTAATGTTTCTTCTCTACGAAAACTTATTTTGGACTCCAATTCCCTCTCTGGAAGCTTTTTCCCGGGTAGCGAACAGAGCCTTCCAAATTTGGAAATACTCTTTTTAAATCATAATAGTTTTGGTGGCAACATCCCACAATATATTTCAAATTTTACGAACCTAATAACTTTCAGTGCCGGGTACAATCAACTCAGCGGACCCATACCCATGAGTTTGGGCAACTTGAAGAACCTCAGAGTCTTTGAGGCTGGATCAAATCAGCTAACAGGTGAGACTCATAGTTTGGAGCTTAGTTTTCTATCTGCTTTATCAAATTGCCAATCGCTGCGATTGTTGGCTCTGGGAAGGAACCCACTTTGCGGCTCCATGCCAAAATCTATCAAAAACTTCTCGAGTTCCCTACAAATGCTATATGCTCCCAATTGTCAAATAAGAGGTCACATTCCTCAGGAAATGGGTTCCTTGAAGAGATTGATTGCACTATCGTTGAGTGATAACAATCTAGATGGCAACATCCCATCATCAATCAGAGGACTAGAAAGCTTGCAAAGGTTGTTTCTCAGTAAGAACCATCTCAAAGGACCAATCCCTGATGAAATATGCAACTTGACAAGTTTAGGAGATTTGGTGCTCCAACAAAATAGTTTATCGAGATCAATCCCGAATTGCATTGGAAACTTGAGCAGCCTTCAAGAGTTTACAATAAGTTGGAATAACTTGACATCGATCGTACCAGTTAGCCTGTGGAGTCTTCAAGGACTCATCTTCCTCAATTTGTCACACAATTCTTTCATTGGAGGGCTACCATTGGAGATAGGGAAAATGAGAGCTATGAACGAGATCGATCTTTCTCGAAATCAACTTACCGGCACCATACCTAGTTCCATCCAGGGGTTAGAGAGCCTTGCTTATCTCAGCTTGTCAGGGAACTCGTTTGAAAGATCAATACCGCCATCGATCAGTGACCTCAAAGGGTTGGAGTTCCTCGATCTCTCCTACAATGAGTTGTCAGGCGCAATACCCAAGTCCATCGAAGAACTTAGATTTCTGCAAAATTTGAACTTGTCCTTTAATAGGCTGTCGGGAGAAATTCCTAATGGCGGATCCTTTGGAAATTTCTCAGCTCTCTCCTTCATTGGGAATGAAGCGCTCTGTGGAAATGCAATATTTGAAGTCCCAACTTGCAAAGTAAATGAAAAGAAATCATCAAGGGACAAGCGGCTATGGTTACTATACGTTATGTTGTCAATTGCATCTGCTACACTTTCGGTCATTGTCATTTGCTTGCTTAGAAATCATGGAAACACGATTAAAAGTGCTCCAGTTTCGGTGGGCATCCTGCTTGGAATTAACCACCCAATGATAACATATCGGGAGCTTTGCTCAGCTACGAACAACTTCAGCGAAAGCAACTTACTCGGAGCAGGAAGCTTTAGCTCTGTATACAAAGCGACTCTGGCCAACAGGACTGACGTTGCGGTCAAAGTACTATATCTCCACATTAAAGGCGCCTTGAAAAGTTTTGACGCAGAATGCGAGGTTTTCCGCAAAATCCGGCACCGGAATCTCGTCAAGGTGATTAGCTCTTGCACGAATGCCGATCTAAGAGCTCTGGTGCTGCAATATGTGCCCAATGGGAGCTTGGAGAAGTGGCTCCACTCCAATAACCACGACTTGGGTCTCCATCAGCGAGTGAATTTAGTGGTCGACATCGCAACGGCACTCGATTATCTCCACCATCGCCAACCAGAACCCATTGTGCACTGTGATCTGAAGCCTAGCAATGTTCTTCTAAATGAGGACATGGTTGCACAAGTCTGCGACTTTGGAATTGCAAAGATTTTGGCTAAGAATAAGCTTGAAACACAAACCCAAACTCTCGGCACGATTGGATACATTGCTCCAGGTATATTTGTCAAAATTTTAGCTAATCCGGGTCTTTGATTCCCAGTATAATGGTACAATATAATAGAGATACATTAGCACTCATATGCCTCTCGGTCTTATTATTTATGCCCCAAAAAGAAGAAAGATCCATCGCTGATGTTCTTTTATCACAAACTATGACGCTTGCAGAGTACGGTTTGGAAGGAAAAGTCTCAACAAAAGGAGATGTATACAGTTTCGGCATATTGTTATTGGAAGTGATAACTAGTAAGAAGCCAACCGATGAAATGTTCGATGCGGATATGAGCTTGAGGCAATGGGTAGGTGCAGCGACTCCAGACAGAGTGCTTGACATCATGGATAGCAAACTCATTAGCATGAAACATGAAGATTTGACGCCTCTGGAACTCGAGTATAGTTTTATCGATCCTAGAGTTAGGATTAGAATGCTCGAAGGATTTGCCTGAGGAAAGAATGGACATGAAAACTATCATGGTTAAGCTCAACAAGATCAAGTTGTCACTACTTGACAAGAAAATAAGGCAGAGAGCAGTACGTAGAATATGGGAATAGTATCATCTTAGTTTGTACACGGTCATTTCGTTTTCGCGGCATTCTGCATAGCCATCTGCTATA
The DNA here is from genome assembly GCA_014182585.1 of Eucalyptus coolabah. Taxonomy (NCBI): domain Eukaryota; kingdom Viridiplantae; phylum Streptophyta; class Magnoliopsida; order Myrtales; family Myrtaceae; genus Eucalyptus; species Eucalyptus coolabah. The sequence continues at coordinate 39,473,383 of CM024622.1, forward strand.
AAGTTTCTAATCTTCCGAGTTTTCTGAATCGGAGAAAAACAATTAAAATCGCGACACCATTTTCAGGCGTTGACATTTGACCCAACAAAATTCTCAACTCATGTCCGACTTCGTAAGGTATAACACCCATCTCAATGTCAGAATATCGAAATGAATGTTTAGAACTAATTCTTCATTGCGACATTCGGCAGGGCCTCGATATTTTCGGTTTCTGGATTGCCGTACAGACTTTTGAAATCCCTATTTTTAGTATAATCACGACCTAATCTACAAGACCTCCCACCTTATCGTAAGTCATAAATAAATTGAACAAGACCTTAGTGGTATAAAAAATAGGTCTGCACTGGAAAATTTCACTGCCGCTATTTTAAATCACATTATAGTTCAATAATGTCATTTTCGTATCAAACAGTTAAAAAACACAAAACAAAACAAATGAAGAAAATTCATTAGTATGGCATAAAAAGGCATAAAAAAAAAACTTATCTAGAATAAATCATCGGCTGTCTTCTCGACATCTTGATTGAGATCGTAACTGGCCCATCGGCCTTCCTCATCAAATTCATTATCAATCACAAAATCATTATTAGTACTACCAACAAATTTGTCACTTAGGCGATGTTGACACCTAAATTTTCCCATTAGGATTTAATTGTCTACAGAATTAGGAATTAGTCATTTAAAAAAAACAAAAACAAAAAAAAAACAAAACAAAAAAGAACAACAAAACAAACAAACAAAAAAAAAAAAGAAAACAAAAACAAAGAAAAAAGAAAAAAAGAAGACATGGAAAGGGCCGGGCCGGATCTCGCCTTGGCCCGGCCCATACCGCTTTCTGCCTTCATCTTCGCGAAACCCTAGCAACCAAAAGGGGGGGCAGACCTGCAAGGAGAAGAGGACCAGAGAGAGAGAGAGGGAGACGAACCAGAAAGCAAAAAAAAAAAAAAAGAGGAGAAAATCGGAAGGAAGGGCGGCGACGGCGGTGCGCCATCGCTGCTGCCGCCCGATCGAGGCTGACGCCGCGTCACCGCCGCCCTCCTTCCCTGCCGCCATCCAAGCTGCCCTCCTCTAAGCCCGAAGCCGTTCGAGCCGCCTCACGCCCGTGACCACCAAGTGTCGATCCGCACGCTCTACCTGCGCCTTCTACTTGCGGATCCCATGTTCGTCAAGCCCCTCGCCACGCCGCAAAGACTCTTGCAAGCCCGAGGCCCCGCCTCTTGTCGAGGCCCCTTGCTGTTGGGTCCTCCTCGGCTCCGACACCTAGCAGATCCCCACTAAGCCTCACCATCGCTTCACGCCCTCGAAGTTGCGACGCCGCCTCACCGGGTCCCGCTCCACCTCTACTTTGCCCGCGACCCGCGATAGCCGAGCCCTTGACGGTCATTGCGTCCGTTGCCGAACGCTGCGTCGCTGTTCCACCAGCCACACCCGCGACTCCGGTTGCTCGCTGCCTCCCTATTGCCCATCCGAGGAGTGTCTCGACCGCCGCCCTCGTCCCCTGACGCCGTCCTTGCCACCTCAACCTGACGCCGCTCGACCAACCGAGACCGCCGATGTCTTCCTCGGAACCCGGATCTGGAGAAACCAAGGGAGCAGCTCGCCACCGTTCGCCGCGTCTTCGCCCTTGCTCGCTACGCCTCCACTTACGAGAACCTGCGAGTTCTATAGCGGCTCGCCACCGCCCGCCACGTCTCCGCTGCCACCCTTTGCATCGCAGCCGTTGTCAAGTCCGTCGCCGCCATTTTCAACGCCGCCAAGGAGCCTTAGGGCTTCGGCCACGAACCGGGTCGCGCGAGTCGGGCGTGGGTCACAAAACGGGTAGGGTTTTTGAATGATTTGGGCTGAGTTTGGGCTTGGGCTGTTTTTGCTTGTGGGCTTAGGGACTTAAGAACTTGTGGGCTTAGGGATTTGTGGGCTTCTTTTTTTTAAATAAAAGAGATGGTATCAGATTGGGCTCGTTGGTTGGGCCCAATCCGAACCAAAGAAAGGCTCGACCAAGGTTGGTCGGCCGGACCCGAACCGGGTCCGGTCTCACCGGACCCGATCCGCGTTGACCGGGTCGGGTCAAACCGAACCCGACCCGATTTCATTTCTTAAATAAAAAATTAATTTTAAAAATTAAAAAATATTTTCTTTTAAAAATTAAAAATTAAAAGTTTAGAAAAAAAAAAATTAAAAAAATTAAAAATTTCGAAAATCCAAAAATGATGGGATTTGATTAGGATTTGCCATGTATTGCCATTTTAGCGTAATTAGACTTTTATGCGCTCATATATTAATTATGTTGCATGTTTAATTTGCATATCTAATTATGTTTGATGGCATGTGCTTAATTTTATGGCAATTAGGATCTTTGTAGTTATGGTTATTACTTTAATGATTGCGCACTCGCATGATCACCTCACATGTTAGTGGATAGGCATAAAATTAATTCAAACTGCTTGTCAAAAATCATTTTGTTAAAATGAACAAGATTAGGTACCGAAATGGCACTAATTGGTTAATTAGTGTAATTAAGTCCCCGAATCTAGATTCTCTGGTTGTGTAGGAAGTGAGGTACGCTCCCATTCCTCACTTAGTTTCTAGTCGACCCCAATAGACTAGTGGCGACTCCTTTTGTGCAAAATTCTTAAAATATATTCCAACGTCATGCGGGGTATGGGCTTGGGAGAGCTCTCGCCTAATCATGGGCTTTAGGCCCGTCTTTAGGCAATACCCCTAAACATGTTCCCTCCCCCCGAGGGTAGGTCGCGACAGGCGATATCTGGAGTTTCGGATTAAATATTTTAGGCTGGGCATTACTAATTATGGCCCAAATTTAATTTTTGTATGGGCTACTTTTGTGATTTAACCTTCAGGAATTAAATTTTAAGATCTTGACGGGCAATCTAAAATTGTTTTTTTTTTTTTTTAATCTCTAACCCCTTTTCCGTGTGATAGGGATCGTTTAGTAGATTTGGGATCGTATGTCATTGATCGTACAATCTGAACCACAATTTTAACAACCATGTCGCCGTATGCTATTAGCAGTAGCACTTGGAATGATGTTCTTTATCAATTGTAGTGCTGTGCACTGAGCGATAAATTTCAAGATTGACTCTTTCCTATGAATTGGTCTGAATGATTGAGGTTCAACCACGATCAATGACTTTATATCATCATGTGTGGCAAAAAGAAAAAAAACTAAAAAGTTGTTCTAAAAAAAAATCCAAAAGAAAGAAAAGATGGTTTGTGGCTTTCTTCTTACCCAATTCTTACTCTTTTGTATGAATTGGTTTGGATGATTGAGGTTCAACCATGTTCAATGACTTTATGTCACTCTATGTGGCAAAAAGAAAAGAAAAAAGTAAACAGTAGCTCTAAAAATAAACTCCAAAAGAAAGAAAAGATAGTGGCTTTCGTCTTGCCCAATTCGTACTCTTTCGCATGAATTGGTTCAGATGATTAAGGTTCAACCATGATCAATGACTTTGCATCACTCTATATCACAAATAGAACAAAAGTAAAAAGTCGTTCTAGAAAGAAACTCCAAAAGAAAGAAAAGATGGTTAATGGCTTTCTTCTTGCCCAATTCTTACTCTTTCATATGAATTGGTTTGGATGATTGAGGTTCAACCATTGTCAATGACTTTATATGACCTTATGTGGCAAATAGAAAAAAAAAAGTAAAAAGTTGCTCTAAAAAGAAACCGCGAAAGAAAGAAAAGATGGTTAGTGGCTTTCTACTTGCCCAATTCTCACTCTTGCAATATTTAAAAGAAAAGAAGAACTTGAAAGGTAGACTAGTGTAGTTTCTCAGAAAAATTCAGCTAAATGACGATATAAGCTGCAAAATCTCCTTCACTAATTTATAATTCAACCGCAAAGACTTACATTCATGTTAAAAAATAATTATTTTGTAAAATCATCCTTCCTCCTCTTTTCCAAGCTAATCTATCTAGAAATCTTAAGGTATTTTAAGTGCATAATTTGAAAAATCCCTCTATACCAACATAGTAGCAAAACTGCACTAGAAATCATAAATCTTTGCATAGAATGCATATGAGTCCTAATTACTTGATGACCCGATTGAGTCGTCATCCTTTGCAAAGAGTAAAATCAGGTCATTTTCCATGGAGAATGTAGAGGCTTGCTCAATTAGCACTTGAAGGCTATGCAACAACCTTTAATTTCACTTGTTAATATAGGTTTAGACTTTATGACTTGATGACCATCCACATAATGGTTTTAGTAGGCAAGTTCCTCCATTTGGACCTGAATATACAACCCAACCAGGAAATTTACGCATCATTTTCTTCCGTGAATTAAGCTTACTATGCTGGAGTGCTTGTCAAATTTCATAATTCCATGAAAAGAATACATATTTAGTCAAATCTAACTCAGTGACCACAAGTACTAGATTGAAAGTGACGCTGGCCAAGTTGGGAAGGACAGCGACCCATAACTTCATCCAATCACCAAAGGAAACAAGTGCTTCGAGGAAAATAAGAGACAAATATCATAAATATGGTATAACTGAGGTCATGGCAGAACAAATACGGTGCTTCAATTACTTCCCATGATGAACGTTAATTGCTTCGTGCCACACATATCGAATGAGACATCGTTTTCAAAAATAACGAACATGGCTCCCAGTTAAAGTCATCGGTGGGGGCAATAATAAGCTTTCATTTCCAAACTCTTCTATCTATTGCATGGACAGATACCTTCACATGCAAAACAAGAAATATTACTAGTATGTCCAACACAATCCCCATGTACCATCATATCGGGTTTTCAAATGAGTGATAAATTTTAGGATTGACACTTTCGCATAAATTGGTCCAAATGATTGAGGTTCAATCATGGTCAATGACTTTATATCACTCTATGTGGCAGAAAGAAAGAAAAAGGTAAAAAGTTGCTCTTCAAAGAAAGAAAAAGAAAAAGGAAAAAGAAAAGATGGTTCGTGGCTTTCTTCTTGACCAATTCTTACACATACAATGTTTAAAAGAAAATAAGAACTTGAAAAATTGTGTTTTTTTGGCAAAAAAATTCACCTAAATGATGATATAAGCCTCAAAATTTCCTTTAATGATTTATAGTTCAATCGCAATGACCTATATTCAAATTAAACATGAACTTATTTGGTAAAATCATCCCGCTTCCTCTCTTTCAAACCAATTTGTATAGAAAAATCCCCCTACACCAACATAGCAACCAAAGTGCACCAGAAATCTTAAATCTTTGCAAATAATACAATTGAGTCCTAGTTACTTTATGACCCAATTGAGTCATCAACCTTTTCAAAGAGTAAAATCAAGTCTTTTCTACGGAGAATGTCGAAACTTGCCCCAATAGCACTCGAAGCCTTTGTGGCAACCTTTAATTTCACTTCTTAATATAGGTTTAAACTTTATGAGTTGACAACACCCCCATAATGGTTTTAGCGGGTAAGTTCCTCCATTTGGACCTAAATATTCAACCCAACCCAACCAGGAAATTTACGCATCCTTGTCTTCCGTGTTTTAAACTTATTATGCTGGAGTGCCCGCATAATTCCATGAAAATAATACATATTGAGTCAAAATCTAACTCAGCAACCACAAGTTCTAGTGGATTGAAAGTTTCGCTGGCTAAGTTGACAAGGACATCGACCCAAAATCTCATCCAAGCACCAAACGAGACAGGTGCTTCAAGGAAAAAAAAAACAAATATGGTACCTAGTCTCCAAGAGCTTACATTATTTCTATTCATTACTAACGAGCAATGCACTCTAGAATCATTGATCCATATTGTGATTAATGATATACTTTAGATCAATCAATAATGTGCACATCTTAATAGACACGTCAATGTCGTGGATAAAATCGAGAATGCGAACCTAGCTAGGTTAAAAGAAATAAAAGTCTTGATTATTAGACTATTTGGTACATGCTCCATTGCATCACATCCACACAACAATCGAAGATGAACAAAGATGCACACAAATTCTAGAACATACACCGAACTAATTGGAAGACCGTCTAAAATTGTCAAAATACTAATGCGTCACACGATGTACCCATTCATTAGTTTTGGGCATTGAAATGTCAGGTTTAAGGAGAAATATATAATTGACTTTGCCTCCTAGCTAAGCTTCTTGCATCCCTTTATGCATAGTAGGAAATTTGCTACTATGGAGAGCCTTTTACACTTAGGTGTCGCAACCTTTCTTGAGGTGAATTGCTAAGCAGGAATGATAAACCCTCTTACAAGGCAACACTTGAATTTAAGCCAAGCTCTCCAAGTCCATTCAACAACTTGAGTTCTTGGTTGAACTTGCAAGTAAACTTACCCTAGAGACGGCCGCCAATATTTTATGGATCGATTAGAAGTCCAACTACTAGAGATTCATGAATATAATGATGGCCAAGCCTGTGGTTCCTCTCATTTGCAATCACACTAGAGATTATCAACTTCCCTGAAAGGCAACTTCTCGCAGTCCCCCTCATCCTCGCCCCTCCATTGAATGAGCAAATCTGCTTGCCTCTTGTTAGTTGCAAGACACTGGATTTTTCACTCGATTCTCTCGAGAAACATTTTCATCAATCAATAGACTCTCGAGTAGATTTCAGAGAAATGGGGTCTGACAGAATTATCAATTACAGTGCTTATGGATATTAGAATCAATCACATATAGCTGATGATGATGCAGGTACTATGGTATAGTAATTGGTAACCGAGGAAGCCGTAGTTATCAAAATATTAATGCATCGCAAATTGTCCAGATTCATTAGTATTAGGCATTGAAATGTCGGGTTTAAGGAGAAAAAGAAAATTGACATTGCCTACCAGCTAAGCTTCCAAACCAGGACAAAACCCTTACTTTCTATAAATTATTGTGGTCTTATTCTTCTACAAGCTCTCACTCGAAATCATATCAAATGGAGAATGCGGGAGGATTTTTCACTATGATTCAAAAGAAAGTAGTGAAGTTTTCCACGGATTTTGATGGTAGAGATTTCAAAGTCATTGTCCTTATCCTTTTTGGACGAGAAGCCTATAATCGTTGTTGAAGAGAGTCCACATGACACGCACAAAACTCACGTAATTTTCTCCATCAAACACCAACTTTATAAAATTGGTGTCCATGATGCATTTCATTTAAATTAATTAATGAAAGGATGACAATAAACATAGCAAATACATTAGGATCTAATTACACTAAATGAAACTCGTGGCACAACGTTTCACATTAATTAAAAGTGATTTAATCGAATCGATTAAAAATTCAAATATGACAAGATACACGGATAAAGAGTTGTAGACTACTAGTATCATTATCTCTTCCAGCAATTTAACTTCCAATCACTCCCTATGGGAAGGTTACGGCATTCATCACAAAACCTTTTCACATTCATGCCTTGAAGCATTAGTCAAAGGTCCATTTATACCCTTGTAGAGTTGCAAATAACTGTGTTCATGTAAACATAAAGAATGGGCTACTAAATTAAATGTGATTGAGGGGTTCTCCAACTTCCCCTCGTTCATGGAAGATCTCACTACATGATTATGGTTTGGGTTAATTTGTGGGGTATTGTGAATAGCATTCTTTTAAATATTAAGGTTGCGTTTGGCAGTCGGGATAAAAATAGGTCTGCACTGGAAAATTTCGCTGCCGCTATTTTAAATTACATTGTAGTTTTTAATCGAAAATTACATTATAGTTCAATAATGTCATTTTCGTATCAAACAGTTAAAAAACACAAAACAAAACAAATGAAGAAAATTCATTAGTATGACATAAAAGGCATAAAAAAAAAACTTATCTAGAATAAATCATCAGCTGTCATCTCGACATCTTGATTGAGATTGTAACTGGCCCATCGGCCTTCCTCATCGAATTCATTATCAATCACAAAATCATTATTAGTACTACCAACAAATTTGTCGCTTAGGTGATATCGGAGTTTCGGATTAAATATTTTAGGCTGGGCATTACTAATTTTGGCCCAAATTTAATGTTTGTATGGGCTACTTAGGGTACGCATGACAACGTTTCTGTTCCTCAAAATTTCTGTTCTTTTGTTCCCCAGGAACAAAAAAAGAACAAAACCTGTTTGGTAAAACATTTGTTCCAGGAACAATTTCTCTAATTTTTGTTCCCAGGAAGAGTTTTGAGAAACAAAAAAATTGCTTCTTGTTCCGGGAACAATTTCTAGAAATGAGCTGATTTTCTTTTTTAATTTTCTTTTATTTCCTTTTCTTGTCGCGGCCACCGTCAACCGCCCGGAGCCACCGCCCACCGCCGCCGCCGCCGGTCGCCGCCGCCGCCGCCGCCGCCGCCGGTCGCCGCCGCCGCCGCCGCCGCCGCCGCCGCCCGGTCGCCGGCCGCCGACGCCCACCGCCGCTTGTCGCCCGGCCGCCAGCGCCGCCCGCCGCCCGCCGTCGCCGGGCGTCGGCGTCGCCATGATCCACCGGCCGCCAAACGCCGCCGGTCGCCCGGCCGCCAGCGCCGCCCGGCCCCGGGCGTCGGACGCCGCCGCCCGGACACCGGACGCCGCCGCCGCCGCGCCCGCCGCTCGTCGCCGCCGCCGCCCCCGCCGCCCCCGCCCGGTCCACCGGCCCGCCCGCCGCCGCCCACCGCCAGCCGCCGGCCGTCACCGCCGACCGCCGTCGAAGCCCATCGGGCGGCGGTCGTGCGGCGGCGGGGTGGACCGCGGGCGGCGGGCGGCGGCGGCGGCAATCCGTCGGCAAGAATAAAAATGATTAAATACTAAAAAGAAATTGTTGCGTTACCAAACGCATTTCTATTCTTTTTCTATTCCAAGAGTAGAAATTTTGTGTCGTTACCAAACGGGTTCTTTTACTCAGAAATTGTTCCCCGGAGCAGAAATAGAAAAGAACTATTTCTGAAAAAAAACTCTTCCCGGGAACAGAAGCGTTGTCATGCGCAGCCTTAACGTTCAGGAATAAAATTTTAAGATCTTGACGGGCAATCTAAAATGGTTTTTTTTTTTTTTAATCTTTAACCCCTTTTCCATGTGATAGGGATCGTTTAGTAGATTTGGGATCGTAGGTCATTGATCGTACAATCTGAACCGTAATTTTAAGAACTATGTCGTCGTATGCTACTAGCAGTAGCAACCAGAATGACGTGCTTTATCAATTGTAGTGCTGTGCCTATATTAAGGGTGAATATGTGACCGGTGCACTTGAGGGATTCCCAATTCAAGAACTACAGGTTATCCATTTAATGTGTGCAAACTACTCTGTGTCAAGGCTATCCATAAATCCAAGGTGCCAACCCAAATGGTTTATGGGGCTTATAGAGTATTTGAAGCTGAGTCTGCACCTCCATAACCCAGAAACAAGGAATTTTCATTCAAATTAAATGAAATATTTGTGCAATTAATTCATAATAATATTTGAATTATGATATTGCCCATTACATTCAACATACCATTACAATTTATCTCTAATGACTATAGAAAACGTCGTTTTGTTATGATATAAAGTGAATATTTTTATATCTTCAATAAATTATATTCACACGGAGCATTGATTGTAATAACAAATATTAAAAACAAAACTCAGAGATGCTTGGATATGCTTGGATGGGCTTATCGAAAGTATTCGCAACGATGTATCCAAATTTAAAAACTATTTTCTTTCAAAAAGTTTACCAAAAGATTTTACACGCCTTGAAATAGATTTCAAGTCATGTAAAATATATGACATAGGCTCGTAGCATATCCTCGAAAGTTTGGATCATTCTCTCGTATTGTCCATCTGTCTACGGATGATAAGCCATGCTAAACTACACCTTCATTCCCATGGCCATTTGTAAGCTTTTCCAAAATGCGGTCGTGAACTTGGGATCCCATTCTGTCATTAGAACCAAATGCAATCGAATTATCTATTTCACATACAGCTCAGTATACCTATCCATGGCATAATCTTTTCATACTACAATGAAGTGAGCCGACTTGGTCAGACGGTCAACCACAACCCAAATGGAATCATTATCTTTCCGACTCCTTAGTAATCCCATCACAAAATCCATTATGATATGCTCCTATTTCCACTCCAAAATCTCTAATAGTCACAACAGTCCACCAGGCTTGTAGTGTTGGGCTTTCACTTGCTGGCATGTTTAACACTTTGCCACGTACTTTGTGACGTCGGCCTTTGTAACATTCCACCAATAATACTATCGAAAGTTCCTATATATCTTCGTACTGCCTGGATGGATGCTATAGTTGCTTCGATAAGTAACCGCTAGGATCTCTTCTCTAACCTATACATTGTTAGGCACATACAATCATCCTCGGAACCTCAAGACCCCATCATCCGTCACTTGAAAATTTGGGTTGCTTTTATTAGGGCTCCCTTGAATAATCTTATGGATTTCTAGATCCATCAATTGCATGGTTTTAATCTTGGTTTGTACTTTGAGTTCATTTTGAAGAGTAGCCATAAGACTAGAAAGATAGCCTACCTTGAACTTGAAGTTTGAATCTTGTACACCTTCGAGAAGTATCCACTCTTGAACCATCATTTGGGCAATTGAGAACTTTCGACTAAGCACATCCACTACCTTGTTGGCCTTCCTAGGATGGTATAAGATGTCGCGGTCATAGTCTTTGAGAAGTTCCATCCGGTGCCTTTGTCTCATATTCAACTCCTTTTGTGAGAACAGGTAATTCAGACTTTGATGTCCAGTGTAGATCGTGAACTTTGCCCCACACAAATAGTGTCTCCAAATCTTCAGAGCAAAAATAACCGCTACCAACTCTAGGTCGTGCGTCAGATAATTCTCCTCATGAGGCCTCAATTGCCTAAATGCATAGGCTACAACTCGTCCATATTGCATCAAGATGTAAGCCAATCCTTTAAACGAAGCATCACTTTAGATCTCACATCCACTAGGACCAAATGGTATTGTCAACATTGGGGCAGTCATCAACTTGTGCTTAAATTCTTGAAAACTCTTTTTACACTTGTTCGTCCATTCAAACTTCACTTCTTTCTTTAGTAATCATGTCAGTGGCGTAACTATTCCAGAGAATCTTTCCACGCATTGTCGGTAAACCCCTCTAATCCCTCCCATCTAATCAAAGGAAGTCTTCTTGAAGAAGAAAAATCTAAGCTATTAATGGAGGATATTTGCACTTGATTGAATAGGATTAGGGTAAGGTAGGTTAGGGTAGGCTATCAAACATCTCTTCTGCTACCCCCTTCATGCATATGGCGCCCCATTCCTTAGCCAATTCCATTTTTGCCCCTTTGTCTTTAGTTGTATGAGAGGGCAATTTGGTCATTTCACCAAGATTGTGCACTATTCATGCACATGAGGTGCATTAAATGCCATGGTCTTGTAATGAATGGCTTGATGGCTTGGAAGGTCCATGGCCTTCCCTCAGGCCGCCTGCTCCTTAGGCGTGTGGCCCTTGCCGCCTACATGGGCTTGGGCCAATTTGCATCATCCATTGTGGGCTTCGACCCATTGGGCTACCCAATGTGGGCTTAGGCCCATTGGTTCACCCAAATGTGAGCTTGGGCCCACTTGGGTCCTCGCCCGTGGCCTGATTCCACTTTTTTGTACTTTTATTACCCATTGATGAAAAGAATCAAGTTTTCACCCCCAAGCTGGCATTTTTAGCATTTTCATTGTCTTCCAATTCTCATTGTAATCCTATCTAAAGATTAGCCACCGATGTAATTCCATTCTAAAAATTCGGATTAGATTAAGGTTGTCACAACTCTTCTCTCATTAAAAAAATTTCGTCCTCGAAATTTGTAAGATCATCCGCTTCTTCAAACAAATGGGGATATTGGCCTCTCATTATGTCCTTGCTTTCCCAGGTCGCTCCCTCAATGCCATGATATTGCGAGATGACTTTGACCAAAGGAATGACTTTGTTGTGTAGCACTCGATCTTTTCTATCCACGACTCACACTAGCTACTCAATATACGACACTCTATTGTCCGCCTTGTTTTCTTTGTAACTTAGTACATGAGTCGAGTCAGTTCATATTTCCTTAACATGGACATGTGAAACACATTATGTACTTGAGCAAGATTAGGTGGCAATGCTAACTGTAGACCAAAGTCCCTATATGTTCCCGAGTTTTAAAGGGTCCAATGAATGCGGGGCTTAGTTTTCTTTCTTGCCAAATTGGGACGTACTTCTCATTAGCAACACCTTAAGGAACACATGGTTGCCCACTTGGAACACCAAGGGTCTCCGTTGTTTGTCCGCATAGCTTTTCTAGTGGCTTTGAGCTATCTTTAACCTTTCTGGATGATCTAAATTGCATCCATGGATTTTGCACCAATTCAGGGCCTATAATCTTTCTTTCACCGACTTCATTCCAACAAGCAAGCATCCTGTAGGCACATCCATATAATGTCTCAAACAATGTCATTCTAATAATCTGTTGATAGCTATTGTTGTACATGAACTCAATGAGGTGTAGTTGATCTTCTCATCCTCTTGCAATCGATGGGCTTGCGGCGGGGGCAATCTTAAGTGCTAGATAAAACCGTGGAGTTTTAAAATGGGAGTGTACTAATTTTGATGGTTTGATTTTGAATACGTGACCACGTACAAATTTTTTTCCGAGAGTTTTAAAGAATAAAAAAGGGTTGGCCAAGTTTGTTATTTGAAGGCACACTATGGTGTTCTTGGTTAAATAACGGCAATAAAAGTTGGTTTGATAGATAGTGTGCTTGAGTGGTCGCTTAATCAAAACTGTTACCCAACGGGAGTTTGGAGGCCATGCATGATTTAATCGGATGCCAAGCGGGGTCTCGATGTCGAGTCGCGGTTGAGGTTAGACCAAAGCTCTTTTATGGAATGCCGTTTAGGTGGGGGTCTTGGACGATGTTGTGCCCAATGGGGCAGGACGATGCCTGGTTATGCCGGAAGATCGCTGACACTTGTGTTGGCCATGGCCCGAGGGGTCGTAATAATTGGAAAACGTGTGTCGGCAATGCGCGTGAAATTCTCGTATATGTTATGATTGTTATTTATGCACATTACATTATTATTATTGTGCAGGGGTGTGCCGGGGCGAGGTGAGTTTATGTTTGGCGCGTTCTTAGGCCGCCTTCGAGGCGAGTCGCGTCTTAATCGAGGTTTAGGGATTTTTACTCGCTGAGATTTTATATCACCCCATCATCAATAACCATTTTTAGGGCCGTAGCGTGGAGATATGCTAAGTGCGGATATGGTAGGCGTGAGATACGACACTTTTTGGCTAGCCCTACTATTAATGAAGTTTAGGTTAATACTAATCTCTAAGATTTTTGAGAGGGTTAGTAAGAAGTGGCCATAGAAAGGTTTGTAATTATTAAACTTCCTAAGGGTAACAGTGGATAAATAAATCAATTGTTTTCGGTAACTTTTGTTGTGCTTTACTATCTCGATTGTTTATTTATGGGCTATTTGTTTAAATCTATTTCTGTTCCTCGAACACAAATTTTTGTTCTTTTGTTCCAGGAAACAAAATAAGAACATAAACGCGTTTGTTTACACTTTTGTTCCCGGAAACAAAAAATCTATTTTTTTGGTTCTCGAGAACAGATTTGAAATAGAAACAAGAAGTAGAAAAAATTTGTTTCTTGTTCCCGGGAACAATTCCGATAAAAAAAAATTCTCCTTTTTCTTCTTCTTTTTTGTTTTTCTTTTTTTCTTTGGTTGGTTGCTAGCCTTGCCCATGGCTGGCGACCAGCCGTCAAAGGCCGATGACCTCATCGGAGCGTTGTTGGCCCCGGCAAGGCTGAGCTCGCTAGGCCACTCCTGGGCAACGCCAACCTAGCGATGGCTCGGTCAAGCTGAGCCTTGCCGGTGGTTGGGCAAGCTCGGCCTCACCGGATTTGGGCGAGCTTGAGCTGCCCAGCCAAGGCGAGGTCGAGCCTTGTCGGATTTGGCAAGGCCAAGCTTGCCGGTGAAGGCGAGCCGCCGGCCCTCGTCGGCCGGTCGCGGGCCATGGCCGAGGCCGGCGGCGGCCAAAAGGAAGAAAGAAAAGAAAAATAAAAAGGAAAAGAAAAATAAAAATATTAAAAAATTAAAAGAAACAAAAAAATTGTACAAGTTTTTTTTTTTAGGCAAAAGAAATTATACAAGTTTACCAAACACGTTCTTTGTTAAAAAATTGTTCTTGAGCAGAAATAATTTTTTCTATTTCTGTTCGAAAATAATTTTTGAACAGAAACGTTACTAAACACAGTTTTATTGATTGAGGATTTATTTATTTCACTTCCGCATGTGTTTAATTGAAAGTAGAAAGAATGGGTCGGCGACGTATTCTGAGACGTCACATTTTATTTGATCGCCGAGGATGTGCACATACACACGGGGTTCGGGCGTGACATCGGTAAAGTAATGTCATGCTGCAATGTAATGCTAGGTACAGCACATTGCGCTTAAGTTGTGGTTTATTTGCTTCAACCTTTTCCCTCTTAAGGTTTTCCATGATGTATTATTTTGTATTGGCTCTTAGGAATTAAGAGAAAAATTACCAAAACAGTCATAAACATATTGTAATTATACCAATTTAGTCCTAAACCTTTTGCGTTTGTGCCAATTCAATCCATCGGCCAATATTAGCCGGCCGACGCTGATGTGACAATCTTTTTAATATATATATTTTTATTTTAATGAAAGAAAAAAGAAAAAGAAAAGGCCGTTTGGTTTGCTTTTGTTGTTGTTTTGGCATTCCTTTGCTCTTGTGCAAGTGGGATTATTTTACCTTGGCACCCTTCCACTCACTTTGACTATTCTTGTCTTGAGTGTAAGTTCTTGGTGCTAAGTTCTTGTTGTATAGCTTCTTGCTTCTCTTTGGCTTAAGTTAATATATTTCTTACCTTTTACCAAAACAAAAAAAGAAAAAGAAAAGGGAAAAACAGAAATAAAAAAAGTAAAAAAAAAACATTTAAATAAAAAATTAACATGCTAGCCTTTGTTGACATTCACCGGCATCCACGTCGGCCTTTGGTCGGCCAAAATTGATTAGATAGACTAAATTGGTATAAAAGAAAAAAATTAAGGATTAAATTGACACCATTGCATGAATCAAAATCTACAACCACTACGCCTCCTCTCAAAATGCAGAGTTTTCTTCTACCTAAATGGTAGTTTAGCTTTCCAAACCTTAATCCCCCGATGACATCCCATCTTCTTCCTGTCCATTGCATTCTCGCCTACATTGTCTTCCCAACCCATCCCACTCTTGATATGTTTATTAGTGGTGTTCAATTCCCATGGTTTCCCTTGAATTGATAAAGGGCTTCGTCGTTGTTCCATTCCCATGTTTTCCATCCTTTCCCCATCCTTTGTCCTCACCCTTTAGGAACATCTTTGCTTCCAAATCCAACTGAACTTGTGGTTCCGTACTTCTTTATTTACCCAATGCATCTCTTGCATGGCTTCAATTGCCTAGCTAGAAGTTTCCTCTCGCTAATCGCATCTTTATGTTCAAGTGCTCTTGGTTTCTTTTCTTGCCACCTCCTCCGCATGTCTTGCCATACTTTTAATTTGCTTTGTTGCTTGACCTCATGGACCCCAACGACCAGGAGGAATCTTCACGACTTGCTGCCCTTTGCAACAGGTTGGGCCGTCTCTACTCTGAGCAAGTAATTGAGGTTTAGGATGATAAGCCACCGCCTAAGAAACTTGAGGAATGTAGATTAACGCTAGTAGGTAAAATACTATCTAATCCCTCCATTAATTTCCAAGCTTTTCAAAATACCTTGAAGTGAGCTTTGTGAACTGACCAAGTTAAGATATCCTAACGAGAGGCGAGCCTATATGTTGCGAAATTTCAGTTTGATGGAGAGAAACAACGAGTCTTGGATGGTGGGCCTTGGCTTTTTTCTAGTCATTTGGTAATCTTCAAACCTTGGATACACAATGCACCACTACATTGTTATGACTTCTCCAATTGCGCTTTCTGAGTGCAAGTCTTCGGTCTTCCATTGAAATGTTGTACTGAGAACATGATATGCAAAGCTGTTAGACATGTTGGCAGAGTGCTAGAGGTGAAAATAGATACAAAAAGGGCACAACACTTAGAGCTAGGAGAGAGGGTAGAAATTAATCTATAGGAACCGTTGAAGACGGGCCAGCTGATCCGTATTGATAGAAAAACCCTATGGCTAGACTTTCGCTATGAATGGTTATCCCACTTTTGCTATTCTTGCGGTAAACTAGGACATTATGTAATGTATTGTAAGGACTTTCCTTTTGAAGAGGCAAGATTGGAAGGAAAAGACAAGATGTCTTATGGCCAATGGCTATGTGCAAAGGTCAAGGAACATAGTCCGTATTGGCTGACCTCTTATGAACCGCAAGATAAAACAGAGCAAACAGACGAGATTGTACCTGAAACTCCTCCCTCCTCCACCCATCTTGTTCCTCTACTACCTCCTAGTGTCAATGTGGAAGCGGCACCCCTGAAGCAACCAACAATTACAATGAGCACTATCTCTGCAGCTCCAAATTTGCAATGCCATCAAGATGGAATACTACCGGGGGACCTTCTTTGTTACGGGGAGACTGTTAAGGGAGATTAATTCGACCATCCTGGTGTTGATCCCTAAGATTCCTAATGCTACCTCGGTAAATGATTATAGGCTCATTGCTTGCTGCAATACGATCTACAAATGTATTACCAAGGTATTGGCCAACAGCATCGCCTCAGTGCTTCAGGACACCATAAGCCCTTCTTAGAATGCGTTTGTTAAGGGTTGGCGGATTAGGGATAATATTCTCCTGGCCCAGGAGTTATTCGCCGGCTTTCACCTGTAGCCATATCTCCCCAAATGTGCGGTGAAGGTAGACTTTCAGAAAGCGTACGATACGGTGGATTGGGATTTCTTTGAATTGGTTCTTCATGCCTTTCGGTTCCCAGACCATTTGATTCATCTTATCATGATATGCATTCGTACTCCTATGTTTTCTATCTCTTTGAATGGGGATCTCCATGGATTCTTCCCTAGTAGCCGCGGCCTTCGACAAGGTGATCCCATATCTCCCTATCTTTTCACCTTGGTTATGGAAGTTTTCTCAGGGATCCTTACTTCTCGTGCGGAGCAGCCGGGCTTTAAGTTCTCTTGGAGGTGTAAGGCCACTCAGTTATCTCATATTTTCTTTGCGGATGATGTCTTCCTCTTTTGTCGTGCGGATATGGCCTCCATCCTATTGCTGAAGGATGGGCCGGACACCTTCTCGAAATGGAGTGGACTCAAGCCGAACAACAGCAAAAGTGAGGTATTTCTTGCAGGGGGATCGGATGACTTGAGAAGTTAGATAAAGGATACCCTTGGTTTTGTGGAAGGAAAATTGCTGGTACGTTATCTAGGAGCGCCTATTATATCCTCGAGACTCGGCAATGCGGATTGTGTAGCTCTAGTTTATTGCACAATGGCTAGGGTGCAATCCTGGACCCATCGATTTCTCTCCTTTGCAGGGAGAGTTCAGCTCATAAGGTCAGTGCTCCATGCAATCCAAGCCTATTGGGCTAGTGTATTCATTATCCCCGTAGCAATTCTGGATCGTATCGAGCATATTCTTAGACAGCTCTTATGGAAGGGGCCCAGCCTTGGCAAGGGAGGAGCTAAGGTTTCCTAGGAGGATGTTTGTCTCCCAAGGGAAGAAGGGGGTCTTGGGATTCGAAGCTTGCGAGAATGCAATAAGGCGGCGATGCTCAAGCACATCTGGATCCTCTTCACGGATAAGGAGTCTCTTTGGTGCAAATGGATTCACTCTACCTTTCTAGGAAAGACGAACTTCTGGGTGGCTAAAAACGAGCCGCTTGTGGGCTTGGAAGAGAATCCTCCACACGAGATTCGAATTCCACCTCAACTTCCACTAGAAGATTGGTGATGGCCAGGGGACATCCCTTTGGTTTGACCATTGGCATTAGAGAGGTCCGCTGGACCTTATTTGCTCGGAAACAGGACTATCTCGATTCGGGGCTGCCTTGGTATGCGGTTGTTGAGACCTTTTTTTTCTTTAGCTGGTCAGGAATTCAGGTCATTGATGGATTCCTGAAACCAGCCCCTTCCGGTTCTCACAGGGGTTCCGGATAGATTTGTTTGGAGGGATAATCCTTCCGGTGTCTTCTCGGTCGCCTCAGCTTGGCATATACTCAGAAGAAGGAAAGACGGGGTTGGATGGTCATCCTTTATTTGGAATAAGGCCATCACTCCGAGATACCAATTCAATCTCGGCTGATCACTAATAACCGACTTCCTACCCAAGCTTTTCTTATGTCTCATGGGAGAATTGGGAGTGAAGTATGTGCCTTTTGCAAGTTGACACCAGATTCTATTGACCACCTCTTCTTCTCTTCTTTGGTTGCTGCATCACGGCTAGTATGGCGTACTTTTGGGCGGCTAGGTGCAACCTTCCATGGAGAAATGGGACTTGGACAGAAAATCTTCAGTGGGTGAGGAGATTCCTCTCAAGATGGTCAGTTGGTGATGGGAAAATGATTAGCATCCGTGAAGATAGATGGTTACCTACGGGGATAGTAGGTGGACCTGCTGCTAAAGGGGAACCTGTGATGGTGGCTAATCTCATCGATCCAATCCACAACACCTAGAATGTTCCCCTTCTCCACCGACTTTTTGATGATTAGATCATAGCAGAAATCCTTACCATTCCAGTAAGACCCCTCTATGCCATTGATAAACTAATTTGGACTACAACAAAATATGGCCAATACACTATGAAAAGTGGTTACCATGCTCTTAGAAATACAGCTATTAATCAGAGCTACAACCAGGCCTTGACATCATATCAGACCCCAAGGCTATTATGGCGAAGAATCTGGACAATGAAAACTGCCCAAAATATTTGTACCTTCCTATGGTCTTTATGCAACAATGCACTATCAACAAAAGCTAACCTATTTCAAAGACACATTACCACAGATCCAGTATGTAATCTCTATCATCAACAACGCTAGAAACTTTTGAACATCTATTTATGTTCTGTCCATGGATTCATGGCATTTGATCCCACCCTCAAATCAATATTTCGCTATCGCCACAAGCAATGCCAAGAATAGATGCATGGCTCGCAGAAAGGGTTACAACACAACATCTCTTACTTGGATTGAAGACCATCGCCAACGTTTTATGGCAAATCTAGAGGGCACGTAATAGTTTTATCTTTCATCGTCGGTGTCCTGACCCAACATATGTGGTGGAGGCAGCTTTAGCCCGAGATCCATATCGCTCGGCTTTCGCTCGAACCCAAACGAGAACAAGGCAACATGTTTTGAATCTTGAACATCTATGGAGGCCACCAGATCCGGGAGTTCTAAAGATCAATATAGATGGCGCTTATAAACCCGCCAAAATAGAAGGAACTATGGCCTATATATGCCGCGATCATCATGGAAAACTTATTGATGGTTTTACCAGAAGCTTCCCAGCTTGTTCGGCCTTGTAGGCGGAGATCCAGGTGCTTACTCTCACACTCCACCATCTATTGCAGCATGGCATCAACCACACCCCACTTTTGATCAAATTGGATTGCCTCACTCTGGTTGAAGCTATGCATGATTGCAAATTGACGCCATGGGAAGATTGTGCCCTGTTTACAGAAGCCACCGCTTTGCTTTCTTGTTTCCCTAATCTTAATCTTCAACACTGCAGGCGAGAAGTGAACTTTGTAGTTGATTGGGCTGCCAAGGCCCATGGTAGTGGAGCCTTAACCCCCAATTGGGCCGTTTCCCCTCCCTTTTATTTGCTAGATCTTGTTTACGCTGATGCAATAGCTTCGGGCTGTACGTTTCCTATCACTTGAATGCATCATTTCTATTTCAACCAATGCGAACGTACTTCAATATTTACCGTGGCTCTTGAAAAACAGATTTAGATCAACAAACTACAGAAAAGAAAGCAAAAAAATTACCCATTATAGAAACTTAGAATTTCCAGAGAGTATAGCAAGATTATGAAATAAGGATGCTTGACATGCATTAATGACGGAATAAAAACAAAATGTGTGGATATGATTCGACAATGTCACAAGGTGCATCACCAGGCCACATTCCTTCGGTCCTTCAAACCCAACTATGCGCGAGTTCAAAACATTTCATGTGCACACCTTACCCCATGAATATCCACTCAATAAAAGTTCATTCTAACACGTCATTCTTTTGGTGTCTAGCTAGCAGATAAAGGGGAA
This sequence comes from Eucalyptus coolabah, assembly GCA_014182585.1. Classification (NCBI taxonomy): domain Eukaryota; kingdom Viridiplantae; phylum Streptophyta; class Magnoliopsida; order Myrtales; family Myrtaceae; genus Eucalyptus; species Eucalyptus coolabah. Next base: position 39,493,554 of record CM024622.1, read on the forward strand.
AGACAGAGAGAAGAATCTACCAAAGTTAAAGCACAATAGTAGCTACTTTCTTTATATCTCTGCAGGGAACTTTTCAGAGTTGATTGCAATATAAGCTGCTTCATTCCATCCATGTGGCCACACGATAGATGCAAATCAACTATGTAAAGAAACACTGGTTCAAACATACAATGATTTCTAGGGAAAGCAAGAACTTAGGATTATAAGGATTTACCAAATGCAGCTGCAAATCATTTAGGGAGTAGAATGCCAGCAAATCTTAAATTCCATGTGAGTTCATCAAACACTATACAAAAAATAAAGGCTACTCCGATGAGTATTCATCCAGAAACTACATATTTGCAGAATAAACAAATGGTTGTTCAAAGTAACACCACTCTTTCAAACCCATATAATGTAGCCTGCTATCACAATAGACATTAAATACTTTTAGATCTTCCACTTTTAGATGTAAAAGACCATGCGAGACATGTCTGCGTCCACATGTTGCAACTATATAAATTAACTTGAACGCCAGCAGAGCCCACCATCTATCATTTTGACACCAGTTCTGGATCGATACACCAAAACTTGAGAATTATAAGAAAAATTTATTTTCTGACACATGCTTACAGATTTCAAGTAATCACACAACAAATTATAACTTGATGTAACGAATATTCTAGCTTCCTTTACTATGCAAAACAGTCTTGCCTAAGATCTCACCTAGGATATTAACATAATCGGCCCTCTTTCAAAAACAATAGTCCTGAGAGAAACTTTAAATTAGATCCACTGCACAGGTACCTTAATCATATTAGCTGGATTAAGCCACGTTTACATGACCCTGACAAGAAAAAGTTAAAAGTCTTTTCTCATAGTCTAAAACAAGCGCGCTCTTTTTGTTACTTACACTAAGGAACTTAATAATACAGAAGCTCAACTGCTACTTTCTACTTTTAGCATTATGAAGTGTGAGGCTACAGCAATTCTGTAACTCCACATGAAGATTAGTTCCATATGACATTCGAGAAGAGAACTCCTACGGAGTAATATCATTAATATGATGATCATGATAACGAACACAATAAAGGGAACCAGAACAGCAGAGATATTGATGGCTCCATCAATAACACCAGGTCTAATTCCCAAAGCCTACAGCACAAAATTCACCAATAAACACAACGGCAAAGAGATCAAACGAATTATATAAGACACGGAATGATTGATACCATCAAATTTTTGAATATTGACAAGGCGGAGTGCAATGTAACATTACAAAGTTCTTCAAAAACAGAGAAATAAATTAAGCACGCATGCACATATCAACTCCATCATATTAGTACCACCGACCGCGGTGGCTCAACTAGATAAGACTCTGCTGATCCTCAACGAAGAGGTGAAGGGTTCGAAACCCGGGGAGGCGCTAGGTGTATTTAGTGTGACTCAGGGGTGGTGGGTCCTCCTAACGAAGAGGTGAAGGGTTCGAAACCCGGGGGAGACGCTAGGTGTATTTAGTGTGACTTAGGGGTGGTGGGTCCTCCTGCTTAAGTGTCATTTGGGGGTTTACGGTGCGGCTATCGGCTGCAAGCCGGTTCCTCAATACCAAAAAAAAAAAAAAAAACTCCATCATATTAGTGTTTTGTGTGTTAAAATTCTGGCCAGCCGGTTGATCATCTTGTTATTTACTGTCGGGTGTTTTTGCTGTTCGAGACTAGAGTTCAACAAAGATTGTGACATCCATATTCTTCAACCCTGTCTTCTATTGAATAAATCGGGCATTTCATTAACGCATCTATAGAGCTATTCTCAGAACTGATCATTCTTGAGATAACTCGACTATCCGGGGGAAATTATTAGGAATTTTTAAAGCAATTAGACTTGAGAACTGGATCAAGAATCGGCTTCTTGACCGTGTCCATCTTTAGAGGTCACTACGGCACAGTTAAAAATCGATTTGAAATCAGAGATAGATTGGATCGATAGAGATATGTTACTAATCGTGGGTGACACCACTAAATTAGAAAATTCTCGTCGGCCAACACTAGACTGATTTTCTTATTGTTTTGGTACCCTGTGTCCGTAATTGAATCCTCGAGATTTTCACGACAATCAAGAGTCGCCATTGAGTCGAGTGGGTTCATAGTGGCTCGAAGAAAATCGACCACGGGTCATTTGCCTTAAAAAGTTCTGAAAACTACCCGATAGTCTAAGTCATGCTAAAAACGCGCTGAATGAAAATTAACCGCCAATTCGAGTCCGATTTCAGAAATTGAAGTTTTGGCCATGTCACAATAAATTTTAGGAGCATCGACTCAGTCTCAGAAGATTTTTCAGAGATTCGGGAAATTTTACGGAAATTGGGTTCGGACGTTGCGGAAATTTAGCAGAAGTTCAGATTGGCTAAATTAATGGGAAATTTGACTTCCGGTTTGAGCTGTGTGTGTCGGAGATTTATAGAAAATTTCTTGGGATTTTCTACATCAAAAGTGGATCTCAATTTGGAGAGATTGGAATTGAAATTTAGTTCGAACTTAGTTAAAATCGAATCTCAAGATGGGGTGTGCAACATTAGTATCAATTTGGATTTTTGGTGGATTCTTGAATGAGGAAAAATGCAGAGACGATCAATGAATGATCAATTGAATTTGTGAGAATCAAATTGAGATGGAATCAAGAGAGAATGGTTGTGCAATTTAAGCCATCTCCCCCAAATTCGTGTACCCCCACCTAGCCACAACATTTGGACCATTTTGGCTTCTAGGAGAGGGTGTCATGGTGGATCATTGAAGACCAAGTATATATTCATGGCCTAGATTGATTTGTGTAAGATATTTTGTAAAATATCAAGCCAAAAAGGCCCCCACCTCTTCCTCATCCTCTCCATCTTCTTTGCCGTGAAGCTGCTTCTCTCTCCTTTTCATCTTTTCTTGCATGCGACACCTCCAACAGCAAGGCGAAGAAGACCAAGTTGCTTCCTTCGTCCGCCAGCTGCACCGAAGACCAATCCATCGAGATTTCAGTTAGTCTCAACAAGATTGTTGACCCCGTGTAGTTCCACTACTTCGTGTCTTCTCCGGCAGTGTTGAAGACTTACCGAAGCTGCCCCATGCGAAGCCATCCACCTAGTCTTCTTCTTCTTTTGCCACGAGTCCAGCGTCCACGCAAAGCCGAAGCCGCACGCGTCCCACTGCCACGAAGAATTCTCCACTTCGGCTTGTCTTCAACGGAGTCAACGGAACCAGCAACTTCTCCTCTTCTATTGGTAGAGAAGCAGCCCCAAAATCTCACGGAGCGGCTGAAGACCAAAGCCAGCACCGAAGGAAGCCACCACCGTCTCTCTCCAATCACGTGCCCACGATCTAGTCAACGGCGCCCTCTCCTCCACCGTTGGTTGACCGAAGTGCCCACGCATCTGCCTCCGCAACTCCATATACAGCCAGCAAATTTCAGCGAAAGAATCCCAGAACCCCAGCGAAGCAACAGCATCATCGAAGCCGTGAGTTCACGGTCTTCAGCCGCGTGAGCAGTCGAAAGTCCATTCCCTATCCGCATGATTTCTCTTCTTCACTCGTGGAGCAGCCGGCCCAAGCTTACAGCCTTCGAGCCCATCGGTCTAGCAACTTCTTTGGGCCTTCTTCTTCAGCCATGAAGCTGCGAAGTCTAAGTCCAGCAACCCATCAATTGAAATTTGAGGCCCAATTTCCAGCAAAGAAATTTGAAGCCCAAGTGAATTCAGTCAAGAATTTCAGCAAGCCCAACCCAACTTGGGTCTGGCCCAAAAGAAGGAACAAATCTAATTTGGGATGAGATTTGTTGGGCCAAGGTTGAGGCCCGGTCCAAGCCCGCCGGTGTTGTCGAAAATCCGATTTCGGCCGCCGTCGCGGTGATTCGGTCTCCGCTTTTGTCAAGTGATTTTTACTCACTAATGCTTTATTAGTTTACTAATTATACTTAAGGTTGGTTAGATTTAATTAAATGCAATTAGGTGGTTAGATTAGGTTAGAACAATTAAATTAGTGGCTTAATGATGCATGTTAGGTGGTTAGACCTAGTTATTAGCAAGTAGAAAGGTTTGGTTATTTATTGAATGCATCTCAGGATTTTCCTGACCCGTTTCGGGCTCCAATCAAGCATTACGAGCCTAAATTGGATTTTATTATTTATTTGTTTAATTTTCGAAATTAATTATTTAATTAATTATTTTTCTGGAAATTCAATCGGGATGGCCGATGACCGAATTTCGTGCCAATTGTCGTGGTGCAGTCCATTTATTTAATTGATTTTTATTTTTATGGAACTTATTTAAATTGTGAAATTTGAGGAATTGTCCCAAATTGTTTGTTATTGAGTATTTGATTGGTGATGGCCAAGCATGAGTATATAGCACGAGTACGTTGATGGGCTATATAGTAGGGAGAATGGTGAGAGCTAGCTGAGAATGTTATTGGCTGAGACTAATCAGGTACGATGTTATTTGACATACGTGGTTTGGTGATTGGAAGTATCACTTTGGCGAAAACGGCGCTTTAAAGAACACACGTAAATGACTTATAGACAAACATGGTTCGGTGATTAAGGAAATATCGCTGGTGAAAACGACGCCTTAAAGAACTCAAGATGTTGTCTATAGCCGATGTCACCTTGGCAAAAACGGTGCCCTAGAAAGGACACGCGGTTCGGTGATCAAGGATATCACTGGTGAAAACGGCGCCTTAAAGAACACACGGTGTCAGTGATCGGTATGTCATTGGCGAAAACGACGCCCGAGAAACACATGTGATTTGGTGAATAAGTACACCATTGGGAAATCGTGGATGAGTGGGAATGACCTAGAGATGGTCTGACTGACATGTAATCGACTTAGTCGATTGGCCAGTGCTTGATCGGATGTCATGAATTGTTTGAATATCTGTGTTTAACCTTGAATTGCAGGTTGGAACTTAGGCCAAGGTAAGTCCTCTGATTCGTATTGTGCTTAAGCAACTGTATGGTGTATTGGTTTACTAATCGAGTCTTTAGGGGGTAGGACTCGCTGAGACGTGGTCTCATTGGTTATTGAATAACCATTTCAAAATCTGAGGAGGAGCTGAGGAGGAGGAACCTGAAGGGGAGAAAGACTTTTGAAGAAGAGATGATCCAGAGAGGGATCTTGAGTATAACCCAGATGTGAATTGAGATCCCATCCCTTTTGTGCACCCTGTCTTAGTGTAGATAGGTGTGAGATGGTTATGCTGTAAATAGTATTGTAAATATACTATAAGTTATGATGTTAATGAAAGTGTGGTTGTGAATTTCAATATGAAAAATATGGCCTGCTTTTCTATCCCGTTGTTTTTATTGTCTGGGGATTTATAACTGCTTCCGCATGTGTAATAAAAAGAAAGGGTCGGTGATAAGTAGTCTGATATATCGCACTTTAATAATCGACCAAACAGAAGGATGGGCGCGTCCCCGAGGATCGGGGTGTGACAAAGATGGTTTCGCACGGGGGTCACGCTGAACAACGAGACAGAGATGATTCTTTATGGAAATGGTTTAGAGGAATCAAGAACACCAAGAAAACTTCGAATTCCTTCCGTTATCTAAGGGCACATTTGTTTTTTCTTTAATAAATCAAAATTTAGAAAATATTTTCAAAAAAATATTTGTCATATCGCCTAGAAAAAATTAGTCATTGTCAATAATAATTTATGCCAAACTACTTTCAGAGATGACAAAAATATTTTTCATCCATTCATTTTTGTGAGCAATATAACCAATTTTTTTTAAAAAAATGTTTTCCAAATCTTGAAATCTCCATGAAATAAACGCACCCTACCATGGAAAACTTTAAGGCTAGGAAGGAACTTAAGGAATTTTGAAGGCATGGAATCAAATCAGCAAAAGTTGAACAGCCTTGTTCTAAATTCTTCCACGAAAAGGAACTACTTTGTTTTCTTTGGGGGGGGGGAGGAGGGGGTTGGTCTGTTTTCCTTCTCTCTCTCTCTTTTATATTACTTTCCGATGTATATAGTTTATGGGTACTCAATGTAAAACTTTATTTTATTCCAATGAAATTCTTACCCATTGTAATAAGTAAAGAGATAGAAAACAATGCTACTATGTTAGAAGTACGAAGGGTAAACAGGTCTTTACCACTTTTAGGGTTTATTTTGATGTGTGTATATATATATATATATATTAAATTTTATTGAATAATATAAAATTAGTTATTTTCCACATGGTATCGAGCCTAAGGCTTAACCCTAGACGATGGAGCAGCTACTTGCTGCTGTTGACTTGCCGGAACAGTTGGCTATTGCTGCCGCGGCTTGTCAACATTGAGCATTCCCCTTCTCTTTCTCTCGCTTTTGTTGTGCTGCTCCCTCGCGTGGCTCGCTTGCGTTGCTCGCATGGCTCACGCGTCTCCTCCGCAGTACTTGTGTGACTCATGTGACTTGCGCTGCTCCTCTGCGCTGCTTGCGTGGCTACTTCGCATTGCTTGCATGGCTCGCGCAACTCGCGTAGCTCCTCCACGCAGCTTGCACGGCTCGTGTGACTTGATGGGTCGTTGTTTCTAGTCACGACTCACTGAATTTGTAGAGGATTGACAACACCATCAAGGACAACGTGAAGAGCAGGGACCAACACCACACCAAGCTTGGGTTCGAGGTGGTTTCATGGGAGAAGATGCTTTTGCGGGTTAGAATTTTAAGTTGCCGAGAAAGAGACCTCAATGTTTTGGCTGATTATTTGATTCGAGACTTGTGATGAAGCAAAATAGCTGCTGCTTGGGTACAATGTAGTTATTTGTTACTCTCGACCAATTAATATATATATATATATATATATATATATATATTGATGATCTGCAAGTTGTGGTAGCTTATGTTGTTTCATATGGGTGGTGGAGATTTTTCGTGTGCGGTAATATTAGGTTATTAAACTATTGAGGCTGAGTTGTTTGACGGAAGCTAGGGTCAGAATTTTCTTATTATTATTTGGAAAATGGGTGATCCCTCGAAGAGTCCAATTGAAGTAGATCCTGAGAAGAATAATGCTTTGATGACTGAGGTGATTTCCTCTTCATCTAATCGAATTATGATAAGAAGCTTGAAGGTAGTTCTAACTTCCACCAATGGAAGACAATTGTGAAGCTTACTTTGACAAGTAGGAATCAACATAGACATTTAACTGAGTTTAAGCCCATAGATGATGTAACTTGGGATGTTGTTGATGCACGTATTCTTGGTCAAATGTTAAATTCTATGGAGAGTAATGTAGTTAACTTGGTAACTCATATTGATACAGTCAGAGAATTATGGGAGTATTTGAATGTGTTATATTCTAGCCAAAATAACTTGTCACAAATTCATGAGTTATCGTAGGAGTTTTATCGGTCTGAAAGGAAGGGGCATTCCATTACGCAATACTTTGCAGATTTTAAGAGAATGTATGAGGAGTTGAATGTTGTTCTCCCTAATTTAGCTGATGTTCAACAAATGCGACGTTAGAGAGAACAATTGGCTATAATGGGATTCTTGGGAGGCCTTGATTCTAAATATGAAACTGTTAGGTCTCAGATTCTTGGAGGAGAGAATATTGCGTCACTCACAGATATGTTTGCTTGAGTTCTTCGAGTATCTCGTGAGTCTTCTTAGGATACTACATGTATGGTGGGAAGTTCAGCTCTTGTGTCTTAGACTCAAATTGGTAGTGGTAATAGAAGCGATGGAGAAAACCGTGGTGGATATAGTGGGCGTGGTGGTCGAGGAGGAGGCCGAGGCATAGGAATAGGGAGAGGTCAAGGTCATCAGCATCTTTATGGACAATCCCACGTATCTACTGATAATTCGGGGATTACACGAATTTGTCATTATTGTGGCAAACCTGGTCATTATTCAGAAATTTTGTTACAAGCTACATGGGAGACTAGAGAAGCGGCATCAGTTCGCAAATACGACTTCTAATATTGACTCTACTCCACAGTCATCTAAAGGCAATGTAGTGGTTATGTCTGATGAGGAATATGCTCGGTACGACTAATCTCAAATCTCACGTCCTGTTTCTTCCATTGCTACTTTGGTACATATAGGTAATGCTACTGCATGCCTTTCGGCTACTTCTCGTCCTTGGATCATTGATTCAGGGGCTTCCGATCACATGTCAAGTCTTTCAGGTATATTTTCCTCTCCTTCTCCATCTTTGTCCATAGTTACTCTAGCTAATGGATCATCTACACATGTTAAAGGAATTGGCACAATTAATCCAACTCCTTTATTGCCGTTGTCCTCAGTGCTTTATCTTCCACAATTTCCATTTAAGCTCATGTTTGTTAGTAAATTAACCAAAAAATTTTAATGTTCAGTAAAATTTTATCCTAATTCTTGTATTTTCCAGGATTTGGCTACGAAGAAGACGATTGATAGAGTACGTGAGGTAGGGGGCTGTATGTACTTGAAGATGCTCCTTCAATTGCTTGCTCAAGTGTTGCGTCCCCACATCAAATCCATTGTTGTCTTGGTCATCCTTCTCTACGTAGTCTTCAAAAGTTGGATGCTAGTTTTCAATCTCTTTCTAGTCTAGAGTGCGCGTCATGCCAACTTGGCAAATTACATCGTGTTAGTTACACACCTCAAGTCATTAAATGAGTAGCATCTCCCTTTTTATTAGTTCATTGAGATATTTGGGGTCCATGTCATGTAGTTTCTAATTTGGGTTTCAAATATTTTGTTACTTTTGTCAATGAGTATTCGAGTTGGTTATACTTAATGAAAGATCGTTCAGAATTATTTTCTATTTTTTGTTCATTTATATTTGAAATTTATACTCAATTTGGCGTGCATGTTAAAGTTCTGCGTTCTAATAATGCTAAGAAGTACTTTTCCACATATTTTTCTGATTTTATGACTCAACATGGTATGATCCATGAATCTTCATGTCCTAATACTTCACAACAAAATGGTGTTGTTGAAAGGAAGAATAAGCATTTGTTGGAAGTTACTAGATTCATGTATTTGAAATGAAGGTCCACAAAACCTTTTGGTTTGATGCTATTCTAACCGCATGTTATCTTATTAATTGCATGCCTTCTTCTGTTTTGCAAGGTGCTATTCCTTTTTCTACTTTGTTTCCTAATGAGACACCGTTTGTCCTACCGCCCCGTATTTTTGGTTGTGTCTATTTTGTTTGTGATCGTCAACCTAGAGTATCAAAACTTGATCACAAGGCAATCAAGTGTATGTTTATGGGTTATTCTTGCACTCAAAAGGGATATCGCGGTTATTCTCCTAGATTGAGAAAATATTTTATGACAGTTGATGTTTCATTTTTTGAATTCACTCCTTATCATGATGTTTCAATTACTATGTCTGAATTGGATGAAGACTTGTATGTGACCACCATTCGGTCAACTATTCCAACTATTTCACCAGTATCTACAGAGGAACCATCTCCTCTCCAGGTTTATACTCAACGTCCTTGTGTCGCTATTGCTCCCCCCGCTCCTCCTATCACTACCACGTCATCTTCTGCTCTAGATTCGCCATTAGTTGACAGGGCTTGTATCTGATCTTGATCTTCCTATTGCTCATCGCCAAGGTACACGCACTTGTACCCAACATTCTATTGCAAATTTTATTTCACACTCTTCTGTGTCTCCTACTTTTCGGGCTTTTTTAACTATTGTTGAATAATATCCTGTCCCCAAATCTGTTGTTGAGGCATTACAAAGTTCTGACTGGAGGACAGCAATGGAAGAAGAATTAAAGGCTCTTGAGATTAATCAAACTTGGGACTTAGTACCACTTCCTCTAGGCAAAACTACTATTGATTGTCAATGGGTATATGCTGTAAAAGTCAATCCTGATGGTTCTCTTGCTCATTTAAAATCAAGACTTATTGCTAAAGGGTATCCTCAGGTGTATGGGGTTCATTATATAGACACCTTTTCTCCTGTTGCCAAACTTACTTCTATTCGTATATTGATTTCTCTTGCTACAACATATAACTAGCCTTTGTTTCAGCTTGATGTGAAGAATGCTTTCATGCATGGCACTCTTCATGAAGAAGTTTATATGGAGCAACCTTCGGGGTTTGTTGCTCATGGGGAGTCTGGACTAGTTTGCAAATTAAAAAAGGTCTTTATATATTTTGAAACAATCCCCACGGGCATGGTTTAGAAGATTTTTTGAGGTTGTGCAGTCTTTTGGGCTATCAATATGTGGAAATGATCATTCTTTCTTTTATAAACAATCAGGGGGAGACAAACTATTCTTGATTGTGTATGTTGATGATATTATCATCACAAGAGATGACTTGGTTGGCATAGCTAAGCTAAAAACCTATCTTCAACGGTTTCAAACTAAGGACTTAGGAAAATTGAAATATTTCCTAGGAATCGAAGTGACGCAATCACGAAATGTATTATTCTATCATAGCGAAAATATGTCTTGGATTTGCTCATTGAGACGGGTATGTTGGGATCAAAGCAACAAGGGTTAAAGCGGCTGCTAATGGAGGAGAAATTCTTAATAATCCCGAGAGATATAGAAGACTGGTAGGTAAGCTGAATTATCTCACAGTTACTCGACCATACATTACTTTTGCTGTTAGTGTGGTAAGTCAGTTTTTGTCTTCCCCTCATACATCTCACTGGGATGCAATTATTCGGATATTGAGGTATTTGAAGAAAGCTCTGAGGAAAGGAATTGTCTACCAAAACCATGGTCATCTCGAGTTGAAGGATTTTTAGATGCTAATTGCGCTGGATCTCCGGATGATAGAAAATCAACTATTGGGTATTGTACCTTGGTCGGAGGAAATCTAGTATCATGGAACAGTAAGAAATAGAGTGTTGTTGCCCACTCCAGTGTTGAGTCTAAATATAGATCCATGGCACAAGTAACATGTGAATTAGTATGGATTCAACGGTTATTGACTGAGTTAGGCTTTAAAGATTTAGTACCCATGACTCTATGGTGCGATAATAAAACTGCAGTTCATATAACTTCCAACCCCGTGTTTCATGAGATAATAAAACATATTGAGGTTGACTGTCATTTTATCTAAGAGAAGTTGCAGAGTGAAGTAATTCTTCCCAGTCATATTTGAACCAACGAATAACTTGTAGACATCTTCACTAAATCTTTGGGTAATGGGAGGATAGAACATATGTGTAACAAGCTAGGCATGATTAATATTTATGCTCCAACTTGGGGGGGGAGGGGAATGTTAGAAGTACGAAGGGTAAGTGGGTCTTTACCACTTTTAGGGTTTATTTTGATGTGTGTGTGTGTGTGTGTGTGTGTGTGTTAAACTTTATTGAATAATACAAAATTAGTTTTGTTCCACACTTTAAAAGCATTAAAGGTGAAGTAGGAGAAAGGGAAAATGTGCCTAATTTCCTTGGATTTAAAAAAAAATACAATTTTGAAGGCAAATAACACAAGAAAAAAAAACCTCAAAAATACTTACTATGACACAAATATCCTAAATTTTCTTTTACATCACCAAAATTCCTGAATTTACCTACTCGACACATATATCCTTAACTTTTTCTGTGCCAACTTGAGATAGTTAGTATAAGCACCTAGAGGAAGGTGAATAGGTGTATAAAAATTTCTTGTGATAGGTGAGCAATACGAAATTAACAATAGAAAGGAAGTTCTCCATTGGTTAACAAAAACGTATTATGATTAAAGTAAAGCAAAGAGTAGGGAAGAGAAAATTGAACATAAGGTTTATAGTGGTTCGGCTTATTTAAGCCTACGTCCACTCTTCAGCACTGACAGCCCACCGGCTGGATTTCACTATGAACAAAAGAGATGTTACAGCAAAGTTCTCCCTTGATTCCACAGTATAGATATTCTACCACACTTCCTCAAGGTTTCACACGAATATAGACTCTTTTGAGTACAAGATTTTACTCAAATGAATTGACTAAGAACAAGGAGCTTCAGACTTTGGAATTCTTCTATTGCGCACACTCTACGGAACAACTGAAATGTTTTCCTTATATACTCCTTCATGCCTCATACCCATTATCACTTTCCAAAGGAATTCCTCCAATCTACCCGTTGGACGGAATCAATTAGGAAGATCATTCGAGCTATTAAATGAACATGTCGATAGCCCATCAATCATGTTCGTCTATACAATCGGGATCTCGATTTCCATAAGTAGAACCTTCCAAGTATACTTTGCCAATCATCGGATCCTTAATCTTCGAATCAATCATGATCGAATAAATGATTCATTTATGTCATATCCAGCCAAGAGATCTTCTCCTATCGATAAGGTCACATCCTTAATGAAACACCCAGTTACTGGATAGCCCTTCTTCAACGGATTAGAAACGTCAATAAGGATAGACTTTGAGTCTTGAGTTTGGTAGTCAAAGGTCTTGAGACTTTAAATAGAAGAGTCTACAAATCTTCGGACTAGGCTGATGGAAACGTTTTGTCGGCTTCAAAATACTTTATGAAGATTTCTCCAACAATCTCCCTTTTTTTGATGGTGACAAAACTTTTCTGCAGATTTAGATAACTTTGACTTGCAAAATATTACTCAAACAAACATGAATATCTTATAAAGATAAATGGCTTAATGATAACACTAAAATCTACAACCGCAGAAAATAGGTTAGTCCTGCATGTGAGTAAAGCCATCCATAAGATATCAATAATACTTAATATAAGCAGTCAAATCCAAATCCCAAATTCAGTCCACATCTAGACACAAAAATCAAGTCAAACATCAAAACAATCCCAAAGTTTAAAAAGATTAAGGTTCAAAGTTTCAAATCTTGCATCTCTCCCCCTTTTTGTCATCATAAAAAAAAGGTTGAGATGGAGATGGAATAGAGTCAAGATTGCTTGGGAACACAAACAAGTTGGAAATCTCCTATTGACTGGACAATGCCTTCCAGCTTTTTCAATTCTTCCTTCAGTTGAGCTACATCTTCACCTTTAGCATTTGCTTGAATTTGAAGAGCAAGGGTTTGGATCTGATCATTTAAAAAAACTAAAAAAAGAAGCTTGACTTGCATTCTGCAAATACTGAACTTTGCATTCCAGAGCATATATTTGACCCCGCATTTCCAAGAGATATCTAGAATTCTACAAAAATCTGCTGAATTATCGATCTACGTACTAGCTTCTGCACGATCAGATGGAGTAAAGGCAGACGATGGTATATCAGCATAGTCACGTAGATTTGGAGATGACACATCATGTCCTTCATCAGGAAATTGAGAGGCATAAATGTCCTCACGAATCTGCTTTGAAGCGCGACTCCCTCCTTTGGTAGCGAGGATATGAGGACATTCTTCTTTTCTCATAGTCTCCCCCTGTTTCCATGCCTCCAGGTGGAAAAAAGTGTTCCTCATGTTCTCCTTCCTATTGATCTCTTTTCTCTTCTTCTTCTTTTTCATTTCTTTCCTCCTCAGCATCTCTTTCTTCTTCTTCTCTTTCCTTTACTTCTTTCTCTTCTCTTTCTCCAGGCCTCTGTTCTAAGTCTTTCTCTTTCCTTTGCTTCTTTCTCTTCCCTTTGATTTTGGAACAGAATGGCTTAGATTCTTTAATGTCATTGCAGAAATGGTGATGTCTTCCTCATCATCTTCATCCTCAACGATGAGAGCTCTTTTTTTCTTGGATGGAGCAACCATTTTCTCCTTCCCTTTTCTTTTTGCTGCAAAAGAGATTTGATGAGTTTTGACAGGGGTTTTCTCCTTGAATTTCTCCAACGCCTTGCTGAGTTCCTTTAGATGCATTTTAGTCATCATTTTCAGTCCTACGACCATATGATCACACAAATGAGTACAAAGAATTCGTGGAGGCTGAACATTCAATGTCTAAATAACTTTGACACAAGTCCTGGATAAGGAAGTTGATATTTGTCATTCATTCTTGTTCTATACATGTGGAACATAATAGTGTGAGGAAGAGAAAACTTTTTCCCAGTAATGATGGCATACATCAGCTTTGCCTCTGAGTTTGAAACATCAGTTTTTGAAGTGGATTTTGGTCTGAGGCAACTAATGACAATCTTGTGAAGCAGAATATTAAACGCTCATTCTCAAATAGGAAATCTTTTCCTCTCTCCTTCTATCCTTAACAAGTTCCAATGTAGCACGAACAATTGAGACATTTATAGGTTGATATCTCCCTCTCTCAACCCCAATGATATCAGCCAACATATCTACATTCACCACATAGTCCTGATCTCGGACCTTTGAAAGAGAATCTATTCGCATCGAGGAAGCGAGATTCGAATAGAAATATGCAGTGAGTTTAGCGTAGGCTTCTGTAAAGTCAGAACATAACTGTTCAAGTTGAAGAAGATTGAATTTTTCCCTCAAATTAACATTCACAGTATCAAGGAAATCAAAATCCACACTTTTAGGGTTTATTACCCCACGCTTCAACATCTTAGAGTATAAAAGCTTTTGTTCCTCCGATTAAAACAAGTCGGTCATTTTTTTCCGAATTTTTGCCGCAACACCCATTCTCAGTTGAAACTGACTGTATAACTTATCATCATCATTCCCATCTGGCTGATTTAGTCCTCCAACACGCGGATCACTTGGGATATTAGCAAGGGTTTCTTCTACCAAACCCGCAGGGGCAATTCCCAAACTTTCCATTTTTCGCAAGAAAATGTATTCATTTTTTTTTTTGGTGAAATGAAAATGTATTCATTTCCATACCCTTTATCCTTAAAAAAAACTCATCTATGTAGTTTAATGGAGTTCCACCTCTTTTTAAAGCACGATAAAGCTTGTAAATAAAATAGGGCTTTTGAATTCTTACAGGTTCTACGCCTTTGATGATTTCTTCATTTTCTTGATGACCAACATCCTGAGTACTAGATGGAGGAAAATGACACTGCTGAGACTGTTGTGGGCTCTATTGCTGACTGGGAGACTCTTCTTCCTCGGTGAGATCAAAGTGCATAGGCCCCTCACGCATTTGCGGTCCCCTGCTTGCAATCCTCGAAGACTTCCTTTGAGACGACATCTTTCACAGTCTTTGAAAGATTCCAAACTTGACTTTCTCAAGAAAGATGACAATTTTTTCGAAGATTAAACAAGAGAAGAAAATAGGAATGGAAGATCGGTGCTCTCTTAGGGATTTTGAGGGTAAAGCGAATCGACAATATATAAACAGTCGAAGAGAGGCATATGGAACGTCATAAAAGAAAGTAAAATTATGCCTTTTAAAAAGTAACTGCCTTTTTCCAGAAATTAGATAATAGTCATTTTTAAAAATAACTGCTTTTTCGAAAAGAAAACGTTGCAATAATCACATCAATTAAAGATAACAATAATCAAACACGGTTGATGAACGTACCTTTTAAGATGAGATTCGAGATATTAGATAAAATAACTTACTAAAGAAAAACTTGATCGTCCGAGTCCGGGTATCTTTAGACTTTCGCCCGAGTCCGAATTTCCTCGAGACTTTGAGATTTTGAGTCTGGAACGAATAGCTTCAAATTGATTTTTCTCCAAAGGCTTTGTGAATATATCCACCAATTGGTTCTTTGAGTCAACGAACTAAATCGAAACTTCTCCATTTTGAATATGATCTCTAATGAAGTGATGACGAATCTCTATATACTTTGCTCTTGAGTGGAGAATTGGATTTTGGTGAGATTGATTGCGCTAGTATTGTCACATTTAATCTCGGTACATGAATCTTCAATTCCAAAGTCTCTCAATTGTTGTTTTATCCACAAAATTTGTGAACAACAACTTCCAAGAGCTACATATTCAGCTTCGTTGTAGAGAGAGCTACCGTACTTTGCTTTCTTGAAAACCAAGACTTTGTCCTACTTCCAAGTAGTTGTGGTACCCGAGGTGCTCTTTCTATTAACTCGCATCCAGCTAGGTCTACGTCCGAGTATCCAAGAAGAGTAAAGTCTCCCTTTTAGGATACCGAGACCAAAGTTTGAAGTTGAGGCAATGTATTTGATAATACGTTTTGCAGCACTTAGATGAGATTTTTAGGGTCTGCTTGAAATCGGCACAAATGTAAACACTAAACAAAATGTCAAGTCTAGAAGCAGTAAGATAAAGAAGTGAGCCAACAATACTCCTGTATTGCTTCCGATCGACTTTCTTTCCTCCTTCATCTTTGTCTATCTTCAAGGAACTTGACATTGGTATATCAGCTTTTTTGCAATTATCCAGTCCAAACTTTTGACAAGATCATTAGCATATTTTTCTTGATGAATAAAAGTTCCTTCCTTCGGTTGTTTTACTTGAAGCCAAAGAAAGAATGTTAATTCACCCATCATGCTCATTTCAAATTCATCTTACATAGTCTTAGAGAATTTCTTACAGACTTTCATTATGGGATCCAAAAATAATATTATCGACATATACTTGAACAAGCGCAAAACTTTTGCTTTCTCTTTTGATAAACAGAGTAATGTCTACTTTACCTTTTACAAAGCTGTTTTGAATTAAAAACTTACTAAGTCTATCGTACCAAGCTCGAGGTGCTTGTTTTAGCCCATATAAAGCCTTTTGAGTCTCGAATACCGAGTCCGGTTTCCTTGGGTCTTCAAACCCAGGTAGTTGTTCCACATAGACTTCCTCATGGATAAATCCATTCAGGAAAGCACTTTTGACGTCCATTTGGAATAACCTGAAATTCTTATAACAAGCAAAAGCAAGTAATAATCGAATTGCTTCTAACCTTGCTACTGGTGCATAAGTATCGTCATAATCTATCCCTTCTTCTTGCGTATATCCATTGGCCATGAGTCTTGCTTTATTTCTTATGACCTTTCTTTTCGTCCATCTTGTTCCTGAAAACCCATTTAGCACCAATGATAGATTTACCTTTCGGTTTAGGAGTTAACTCCCAGGCATCATTAATGTTGAATTGCCTGAGTTCTTCTTGCATAGCTTCAATTCAGCTTTCATCAAACAAAGCTTCTTCTATACTTTTGGGTTCTATTTCAGAAATAAGAGTCACAAAGCACTGAGACTCTTCGTGCCTTTTGGATCTTGTGCGAATTCCTTCATTGATGTCGCCAATAATAAGATCTTTGGGATGATTGACTTATGCTTCCAGTTGCTGGTTAAATTGTCGGGGTTGATGATTACTTCCTTCATTTGAATCTTCAACAGTCATTTGTTGTTGGTCTTTCAAAGTCCGAGCTGCTTCCCGAGATTTAGACTTTGTAGAGTTTAAAGTGTGTTCGGAGCTCTTCAAGATGAGTCTGAATAGATTTATTTTGCATAGAATCTTGGAATTTGACATTCATTGATTCCTCCACAGATAGAGTCTTCTTGTTGTAGACTCGTACGCTTTGCTTGTGGTTGAATATCCAAGGAAGATGCCTTCGTCGACTTTTCTTCAAACTTGCCAACTCGATCATTTGTATTTTTCAATTTAAAACATTTGCATCCAAACACATGAAAATATGAAACAATAGACTTATTTTCTTTCAATAACTCATAGGGGTTTTTTCTAGAATAGGCCTTAGAAAAATTCTATTAATAATATAACATGTTGTGGGAACCGCTTTAGCCCAAAACGTGAAGAGATTTTGCTTTCTATTAAAAGAGTTTTAGCCATTTCTTGAAGCGACCTATTCTTTCTTTCCACAACTCCATTTTGCTCTAGAGTATATGAAGAGGAGAACATATGTGAAAACCAGATTTATCACAAAATTTTGTAAAATCTTGATTTTCAAATTCACCTTCATGGTCTATTCTTATACTTGAAATAACATACCCTTTTTCGTTTTGAATATTTTTAGCAAATTTTTCAACGTAAGAGAAAGTTTCAGACTTACTTGTTAGAAATATACCCAAGTAAATCGTGAGTAGTCATCCATAATTACTAGGCAATATTTCTTACCTCAATGCTCTGTGTTACGGTTGGTCCAAAGAGATTCATATACGAAGTTGCAGAACACAATTAGTAGAAACTTGATTTATTGGTTTAAAGGAATTTCTTACCTATTTTCCCAATATGCATGGTGTACATAGATTAGACTTTTGGTATGAAAGATTGGGTAAATCAAAGCTTCTTTGCTGAAATTTTGGCTATATGTTTCATATTTACGTGCCCAAGCTTTCCGTGCCATAAATTTACTTCATCTTGAATTGATATTAGATATTACGATTCATCCGGTTTTACATCCAAAAGGTAGATATTTCCATGTTTTCGACCTATGAATGACTGAGTCGAATCATTACTGGTTCCTTAAAGTATTCCCTCTTGAAAGTTGATTTTGAAACCGGTATCATACAGTGGCCCGATACGAGTAGATTGTAGTTGAGTCCTTCAATTAAGGAAACGTTGTTGATTGTGAGGTTTTCAATCTTTACAATTCCAAATCCCACAATTTTTCATCTATGTTTCCTCCAAATGAAACTTTTCCACAATTTACTTGAACAAGCTTTATGAAGCAATTTGAGTCTCTGTCATGTGTCTTGAGCATTCACTATCCAAATACCATTTTACCTTTTTTTTTCTTGATAGTGACCTGCATTTAAAAAGAAACTCAACCTTTCTTTGGTACCCATATTTTCTTGGATCTATTGTTGTTAGTATAATATGCGGTTTTTGTCCATACTTTCTAAACAGGTTTCGGACCATAGGACATTCTTTTTCAAAATGATCGCACCATTGCACTTTGAACATTTGAGAACATTGCGACCTACTAATTTTACAAAGATCTTTTTAAAATGATTTTTGTAAGCATCCCTTGTAGGTCTTTTTGCTTAATTTTTTCATTCACTTTAGGAAAATCAATTAAATGAATGATTTTCACGGTCATTCCCAAACCAGATTTATTGAAATAGGGTCTTTGGACATAAAGAATTTTTCCGGTTTCTCGGATCCTATAGAAAATCTTTTAGAAATACTTGAGATGTCATTTTTCAAGAATGCATTTTCTTTTAAAAGATTATCTTCATTTTCTTTAAGAGAATAAACATTTATGTCTAAACATTTCACCGTTTCTTTCAAAACATTTTCTTGTTGTTTTAAAGCAGAGTTTTCTCTTTTAAGTTCGGAAATATTTTTAAGAGAAGTCTTAAGACTAGAATATAACTCATCAATGTATTTAGAAACTTTAATAGGAATTTTGAAGTTACTCACCTCAAATTCACTGCCCGAGATCGAGTCTGTCTCGGAGTTTGAATCTGAATTCGATTGTGCCATCGACCTATATTGGCATAATTATTATCACTTTCTTTACACTCTATATCACTCAGGTTTCTACTTTAAGAGCCTTTCGATACTTTTTAGCTTTTCCATTTTCTTACATTCAAAGCAGACTACATCTTTGTTTGATTCATCATCATCAACAAACTTAATCGTTGCTTTTGAAAACTCGTTTCTTTGAATTGAATCTTCTTCCTTTCTAAATTTCAGCTTTCTGAATTTTCTTATCATGAGAGCAAGCTCATCATCATCCAAATCGTCTTCAGAATCTGTACTATCGAATCATCATTAGATTTTAATGCAATGGATTTCTTACCTTTAGGATCTTCGTCTTCATTGATTCGTTCCACTTTATAAGATCAAGAGTCCCAACCAACTCATCAACGAGATAGTGGCATAATTCTTTGTGTCTCTATTATTGAGGTCTTTATGTGATTCCAATCCTTGGAGAGTCCACGCAGTAGTTTGTTTACCTTCATAAGATCAAAAATTGGTTGATCTTGATTTTCAAGACCATTCACAATTTCTGTAAAACGACTAAACATGTCAATTATAGATTCTCCTGATTTCATTTTGAAGGCTTCGTATTGACCGAGTAGAATGTTGATTCTGGTCTCTTTCACTCGATCGGTTCCTTTATAAGTAATATGTAATATATCAGACTTCTTTTGCTGTAACACAATAAGATATTCTGTTATATTCGATGAGGTGACAAAGCATAATATAAAGAGTAAATTGCTTTTGTATCAAGAGCTTGTCTCTTGGTTATCTCTTCTTGAGTCATTTTACTAGACTCAATAGTATCTTTTCCTCTCTCTGAGACAGATGCAGCTTTAGGAATGATTCCTTTTTCTACAACATCCCATTCCAGAGGATCCTTTGATCTTAGGAATGCATTCATCTTGTTTTTCCATATGTTGTAATCCTTTCCGTCAAAGTAAGATGGTCTGGTATTGCTTTACTCTTCTACCAGCCCTCGAGCCAACATACTAGCCATGAATCTTTAACTCAAGTAAAACACTTCAAACAAAGTGAGTACACATGTGCTCGATACCAATTCGGATAGCTAGTACAAGCACCTAGAGGGGGTAAATAGGTGTATAAAAATTTCTTGTGATAGGTGAGCAAACGAAATTAACAATAGAAAGGAAGTTCTCCGCTGGTTAACAAAAATGTATTATGATCAAAGTAAAGCGAGAGAGAGTGGGAAGAGAAAATTGAACACAAGGTTTATAGTGGTTTGGCTTATTTCAAGCCTACGTCCACTCTTCCGCACCGACAGCCCACCGGCTGGATTTCACTATGAACAAAAGAGATGTTACGGAAAGTTCTCCCTTGATTCCACAAAGTGTAGATATTCTACCACACTTCCTCAAAGTTTCACACGAATATAGACTCTCTTTTGAGTACAAGATTTTGCTCAAATGAATTGACTAAGAACAGGGAGCTTCAGACTTTGGAATTCTTCTATTGTGCACACTCTCTCGAACAACTGGAGCACGTCTTCCTTATATACTCCTTCATGCCTTCATACCCGTTAGCACTTTCCAAAGGAATTCCTCCAATCTACCCGTTGGACGAAATCAATTAGAAAGATCATTCGAGCTATTAAAGGAACATGTCGATAGTCCATCAATCATGTTCGCCCGTACAATCAAGATCTCGGTTTTTATAAGTAGAACCTTCCAAGTATACTTTGTCAATCATCGGATCCTTAATCTTCGAATCAATCATGATCGAATAAAGGATTCATTTATGTCATATCCAGCCAAGAGATCTTCTCCTATTGATAAGGTCACATCCTTAATGAAACACCTAGTTCTGGATAAACCTTCTTCAACGGATTAGAAACTGTCAATGAGAATAAACTTTGAGTCTTAAGTCTGGTAGTCCGAAGGTCTTCAAACTTTAAATAGAAGAGTCTGCAAATCTTCAGACTAGACTGATGGAAACTTTTTGTTAGCTTCGAAATACTTTATGAAGAATTCTCCAACACCAACTTTGTGTCACAATGGGCATGTCTAGAGCTTCTAGTGATAAAAGAAAAAAATTCGAAATATTTATGTCATATTGCGCAAAATTTTGAAGTTTTTTTGTGGTATGAAACCCAATTTGCTAAACCTTAAGTTGCTTGAAGCCCGGCCGTCTTGCCGTCTCAAGCAGCTCTCGAGTTGCTATCAGGACCATTACTAAGCACTCATGGAAGACCTCATAGTCTAGTATAGGGTTCCCTACTGGAAGTACAGGGTGAGTACCCTTTCAAGGAAAAGAACTAGCTAATGGAGATGGTCGGGTAGGAGCAAGATGCACTGAATGGCGAAGGCATCGGAGAGAACGTCAAGACAATGCCTCGAATAAGAGTGAGTTCCGCCAAGGGCTAAGAATGGATTTGTTAGAGACCAATTAACCCATATGTTTTGGGCTTCTTATTTCAAAACTAATCATGACCCATGTTTAAGTTTAAGTTGGCTCATATGTAATCTATTACAATAAATTGATTGTGACCCATTTTGATAGATTTACCTCCTATTAAAACTTATTCCAAGTAATTTGACCAGATCCTATTTGATGTTTACATTCAAATAAGGCATCAACCATCAAAAGCATGAAATTAAGATTTATCACAGAAAAATTGTAAAGAAAATTTGATAACAAGTTTTGGTGCCTTTAGCACTGCTCCTAGTACGCTAGGCATACGATCTATCAAATTACCTCAGGAAAGACCAGCTAAGTAAAATAAGACACTCCAACTTCCAAAAAAAAAATAACTAGATCTAACTATATGCAAGTGTTTTCCCTTGCTGCCCTGCAGCTTTGTTCAGATAATTTCTGGGAGTACCTCCCGTGGAATTAATCAGATGGTGTCAACGGCGCCTCATTCTCTGTTCAAGACAAACTACCATCCGTAATTTCTTAGCAAAGCAAGAGAATTAGCCAACAGCTGAGGTCAACACAACTATGATGACGTTTTACAAAATGCCACAAGATGAATCTTCTTCCTCCCTGCTGAATTTGAAGCATGTAAACTTGAAGGCCTTCAAGTTTCATGCTAGCGACGAATTCTAAGCATGTAAAGTCTTTCAGAATTGACCTGAGAAAACACTGTTTTCTCCCTAAGAATACTGAAATAGCACTTCAAAATCTTAAAAGATTGACAAACAGTAATTTGCATTGAGAGCACAGAAATGTTCTTGTATATTTCAGTGCTAAAAAGCATAGTGCTCTGATTCCACCTAATCTGGTGCTTCTTTATTTTCTTTTTATTAGTTTTTCTTTTCGTTCTTGGTCGACATTAGAATTGCTCTACTAATAAAGTCCTTCATTACTTATTGAATAAAAAAAGCTTCAACATCATATTAAAGATTCAACATGGACAAGTCAAGACTTTCCATGCCACTCTCACACACATAAACCACCATCACCATTTTTAGTGATGATCAAGAGCAAAGCTTTCTCTATCATACCTGAGATACCAATTGCAAGTACCAGATCTAACTATCTATCTGTCTAAACACACAAGAAATATGTTTCATATGTTACAATGTTCACATGATGCAAAATTAGTTATTATTCCTCGACTCGAACATGGCCCTGCATTCAACTACATAGCAAGACAAGCCTTGCCATTTATCCTGAATAAGCGGGCATAGCACTATGCCAGCAGTACACTGAAAGACATAAAGAGTACATTGGGGAAAAAAAAAATATTAGCACCCTGACTGTGCCAACATGTTGTGGAAGACACCGAGGCCTAAATATGTGAGGTGTCTAGTTCAACAAACTTCAAAAGTCATTTGTTTTACCTCCAGAAAGATAATAAGCAAGTAATCATGATCACAGCAGAAATACGTCCTCTAAAAAAGCATGACTTAGGGAACAGGAGCTCTCCATCCAGTTATATGCAGCACATGGAAGAAAGGCAAATTTAAGCCAGTGTTTGTCAGTGTTCCAGAAAATGGAACTCAAAAAGCAGTTCAACTGGTTAAGCGAGATCTCATCCAGTTTCAGACTGTTGAACCTTGAGTCAAAATCTAGCTGGACCGGGGTTGACCACGTTAATCAGTTTTGGAGAAAAGAAATGATTTGACAGATGGAAATTTTAAAAAATAAATTCTGGACTTTAAGTCCTTGGGCATTCCTTACACGAGTTTCGGCGCTGAGCTATGCAATATAGTAGGAGTTTCAGTCAAAAGGCACATTTACTGAGGAGGAAACACGAAGTCAGTCGTTAGTGTATGATTCAAACTTAAACCAAGCATTCCAGTAAGTAAATCAAATGAACAGACTTCGAAAAACCCTGAGCGATGGACTCAAATTTGAACAAGTAGTTAATAAGAAAGTTACGGCTTCTGTACAGGCGGAAGAGTCTCTTCAGAAAACACGAAATGTAACGATATGGAGCCACAGTGTGACATCCAGATTTTCGGGTTTCAATTTGACTGGATAAATAGGATCTGTCTCATCGCTCGTCAATTTATTGACGAGTCCGAAATTTCAATAAAGAAATTATCGGAAGAAAATTGAAGACCAAATTAAAATAGAAAGGAAAAGGAAAAGGAAAGGAAAATTTGCATGAATTATACATTTCCTTTCTTTTTCTCTCTCCCTCTCTTTCTTTCCTTTCTTTTTCTCTCTTTTCTTTCTCTCCTCTCCCCCTCTCCCTTCGTGCGAATTGGTCCCCTTTTCCACTGAATAGTGGGCTGTCACCCACTTATTTTCCCCTCTCCCTTTGACCATTCAAACCTTTTCCTCTCTCTTATCTCTTCTTCTCTCTCTCTCTCTTCTCTCCTACCCCCCACCCCACGTGACCGAAAGCTTCCTCCTTCCCCTCGTTTCTTGCTTCGTGAAAACCAGAAACGAGGAAGAAGCCGCACGGTTGCAGCTCGCCGGGACCGTCGCCGCCCGCACCGCCGCTCGCGCCCGCGCTTGTGCGCGCGCCGCTCGCCGCCGTGCGCTCCGCCCGCGTCCGTCGCCGCTGCCGCTCCTCCCTCCGCGTGAATCAGCTCTGTTCGCCTCTGTTCCAGCTCCGTTCGGCCACGATCCGGCCACCTCCGGCCACCGTGGGCCACCGCTCGGCCTCGCCAAGCCGCCACCTACCTTCCCAACCCCTTGCTGCCCCCAACCATCTCTTTTTCCCCTCTGTTTTGCAGCAACCCAGCAAGTTGCGAAATGGGTTTCCAGCACCTTCGGGCCGCTTTTGGGCCGTTTCCGGGCTCCGGATCCGTGAGTCGCTTTGGGAAGAATCGTTCCTCGCGTCGCCGCCGTCGGATTGATCCGATTTGTGCGCGATTTGGTGAGTAATCTCACTAATCCTGGGTTAGTTGGCTAATTATGCTTTAGGTTGGTTTAGTTTTAATTAATTATGTTTAGGTTGTTAGATTAGAATTAATTAGCAATTATTAGTCAATTGTGATGTGATTTAAATAAATTGATTGAGTAATTAGCAAGTAGACATGGTCTACTATTTATTGGGAGTGTCTCGGGAATTTTCGGACCCCTAATTGGGCTTCAATTTGATGATTCGGGCCTAAGTGGAATTTTTGGCATTTAAATATTAATTTTCGGAATTAAATTAAATAATTATTTATTTTCCGAAAATTCAAGGGAGATGGTCCGGAACCGGAATATTATGCGGATGACTGTGGTGAAGTCCGTTTATTGAATCGGGCTTTATTTTAAGCTAAATTGAATTTTTAATATTAATTATTTAATTTTGAAATTAATTAATTAATTATTTATTTCGAAAATTCAATTGGGATGGCCCGTGACTGGAAAATTATGCTGATGACCGTGGTGAAGTCCGTTTAATTTAATTGAGCTAAATTGGATTTATTGAAATTAATTATTAATTTTAGAAATTAATTAATTAATTAATTATTTTTCGGAAATTAAGATTGAGATGGCCCGATCGGAATTTTGTGCTGATTGACGTGGCGTAGTCCGTTTATTTAATTGAGCTTTATTTTGTGCTAAATTGAATTATTTGTGAAATTAGAAATTATTCTTTAATTGAATAATCTTTGGTTATTAATTGAAAAATAACCGAAAGCATCGGTTGATGATGCCAAAAATAATTGAATGGACTACAGAAAATGTGGGAGTTATGGAAAGGATAGTATTATATTTTGGCTAAGGCCGTCGTGTGCCCACGCACGTTATTTTATCGAATATTTTTGATGCGAAGAAATGAGGCCAAGACGGTGCGAGGCACAATGTCATTGGGCCGTGAGGGATTAATAGTATGTTGACTTACAGTTATAGAAAGAGGATTATCGGAAGTGATGTGATGTGATGTGTGTTGTGTTGAGGGAAACCAATGGATCATGAGCGAGGTAAAGGACTAAGTATTACATGGCGACCGAGTCGCATGGGAATTACCTCTAGCGCCTTGAGCCTATATTTGAGCGGGTGTTGAGCCGGACTTGCCCCTATATGGGATGCCCACGCGGTGGATGCGGGTCGCAGTAGATTCTGGGCCCATGCTCCTTCGGGAATGCCGTCGACGTAGTGACGGCCGTGCTCCAAGGGGGAGACGATGCTCCTTCGGGAATGCCGTCGACGTAATGACGAAGCCGCGCTCCACGGGGGAGGCGAATGCCGTCGGCAATGCCATGGGGGAAGACCGCCGAACCGAGAGTAGGCCGTGCTATATGCCGAGATCAAATCTAAGAATGCATGATTAATTGAGTGTGAGAATCGGGGGTATACTATATCAGCCTACGGGCGATACATCAGTTTAGAGTGAGCAGTTCTGGACTATGGTCGCACTTATAAATAGTATTGAATGTGCCGACCAAGCATGGGTCGTGATGACATGTAATCGACTAGGTCGATTTGATCGATGCTTCGATCGGTGATATGATTGCTTGAATGCCTATTGCGAATTGTACTGACTTGCAGGTGGGATCTGATGCTAAGGTACGTTTTCTGACCTATGCGTGTTTAGGCAGTCTTTAGTATAATGGTTCACTAATCGGGCTTAGTGGGGTAGAACTCGCTGAGACGTAGTCTCATCCCAGTTTGGGGAAAAACATTTCAGGACCCGATGAGGAGCTGAGGAGGAGTCTAAGAAGGAGAACTCGGAGGTGAAACTTAAGGAGAAAGATTTTGAGAGAAGAAGATAATCCCGAGAAGAGCTCTGAGTACGGCCCGGATGGCTGAGAGTTTATCTTAATTTGAGATCTCTTTGATGTGACTAAAGTCTTGAGTAAAAAGTTGTAGAGTGTTATGGTTGGTGTTTTGTATAAAAGTTTGGTTATAAATTTCAATATGAAAAATATGGCCCGCTTTTCTATCCCATCGTTTTATTGTCAGGGATTTTCACGCTTCCGCATGTGCTTAATAAATGAAAGGGTCGGCGATACATAGTCCTGGGATATCGCATTATAAAATCGACCAAGTTGGAAGGATGTGTGCGTGCCCGAGGATCGGGGCGTGACATCTAGTTTAAGTGGTATCAGAGCGAGGTTGAAGATTGGAGTGATAAGGAGCGTTGACCATGGGATAGTTAGTAGGAAAGGCCTTTAAATTCATGCTGGTGCATGTCTGTGTTAGCTGAGTGCTAGAATTGTTTGTTATGTGCGGATCGCTCATCTTCTAATCCAGTGTGGATTTGAAAGGCGGGTTTCAGTGTAAAGACTGAACCATGAGCGAGCAGGAGCTAAGAACTCCTAGTAAGAGGACAATGTCCTATGTGACTCGGGATAATGCACTGACAAAGGTCGGTACCCGAGGTGGTTGTGGCAGAGTGTCGGCTCTGGCCAGCTCGAGTGTAAGAGTACCATTGCAGGTTGGTACTAGTGTAGCAGCGTCGAATGATCCTAAACTTGATAGGATCGTTCTGATGCAAGTATTTTTTGGAATCTAGATGAGCCTGTAAGGTCAGAATCAAGTTGTTCGTTGTTGCTACCTTGCTTTGGGTCCAACTTTGGAAGGATGATCAGGGAATATATTTCGATATCTGAGTCAAGATTCAGTGCAAGCAGATTGGGAATTCGGTAAGGGTAAAGACTGATGTTGAGAGAATGATATTCTATTCCACTCAATAGGAATGGTGGAATAGTCAGGTCAGCATTCAGACAAATGGAACATGTTGTTCTATGGAAGACGATATAAATCAGTCTCGTGTATTTTGAGGGCAAGAAATTGTGGTAAGCGTCGTCAGTATGGACAGTGATTTATGGTGTATCCGCATAAGAAGATGGAATCTTGACAACGGTTATTGCTGTCACTATTGGTAGAACAGTTCAGGAAGTGCGCCATAGAAAGCACTGTGGAATTGCTGGGATAGGTCTCTGGTACAAGAAATAGTGCATCCTAGCACTTGACAAGAGATAGAAGACTCACCATATAGGTGTCGAAATTATGGAAGAAAACCTAGATGAATTCAGTATCCGGGTATGGTGAGAAGTTTAGAAATGGAACCGACTCGGCATTAGACAGAGGAAGAGTGTTTTGGGAGAAAATTCTATCAGAGGATCGTAGCAGAGTTTTGATGAAGTTTGGGGAACTTCAGTTTATTGAAATAAGTGGAAGAAAAGGGAATCACTAATTATTGTTGTTTGAATTGATAGAACCAAAGGTACGGATGTGAAGATTGATGAATGAGGAATTCATACATATTAGTGCATCGCTTTAAGGAACATCAGTTTTGTGGAAAGAGAAATAAAGATAGTTTATTGCAATCATGCATCGACCATTGTCAACTTAATTGGGCGACTTGTCATAAAGAATGTTGATGTCTTCAAGGATTGACTTGAGGACAGGTTATTGTCGATTAAGAACCAGGAATGAGGTTATATTGAAGACAGCATTTCGCACTTGATTTAACCCTTGTGAGAATATTGTAAAGCCATTTGATATAACAAACGCTCCAGCCGTTGTCATAAATTTGACAAACAGAATGTTCAAGGAAAATCTAGATCGATGGTGATCGTGTGGTGTAGCGACATTCTAGGGTATTCATTAAGTGCTGAGGATTAGGAAAGCCCCTAAGAATGGTTGTGTGGTTACAAGTAAGAGAATCTTCATGAACCAAGCCAAGATCAAATCAGTTGTTAGCGGATCGAGATTGACAATAGTTTCAGAGATTAGAAGCTGTGGGGATTGGACGGATTACTACAGAAGGTTTGTGAAAGGATTTTCAATATCAGTATCATCATGGGCTTGACCTCTTGAGAAAGAAGATAAATTCATTGGCATAGACAAGTACGAGGATAATTTCCAAAGCTTAAGTAAGATCTGGCTATCGTACTTGTGCTAAACTTTTCATTTGGCTCTGGAAAGCATGAAACTTTTAGTGAGGTGTCTTGCCAACGACTGGGTATGTAGTGATACAACATGAGAAGATTGTTGTATAACCGTCCCGCCAGTTGAGACCCAATAAGTGGAATACGAAGCGGTGTTGTGAACCAGAATTTTGGCATAACTATAATAGTGATATCGGGTATCACCTTGGAGGAACGAAATGAGTCATTAATGTGTTGAGCCGATAGTCTTCAATTGTGCATAGACTGGCTAAAGTTTAGACTTTACTTGAAAATGGTTCGAAATTTGGTTTTCAAAATTGAGGTAGGCTACCTTTTGAATTTTATAGCCACCCTAAAGATTGAGCCAAATGTTCAAGTTGTAATCAGTGCCTAGTTGACAGACAGAGATGTTCAGAAGATCTTATAAGATGATACTGGTAAGAAAGAATCTGACTTTGAGACTTCTGAGGATGGAACGTTCGGGTTCCATGAGGAATTGAGTGCACTTGTCAGTGCAGCACTTAGGGAAAAGATCTTGTCAGAAGTTCACTATAGTATTGCAATTTTGACCAGATGGTGCAAGTAAATCAGAATCGGCATCAGCTAGATTAGTAAGCTGATATGAAGATAGATACCGCTAAGCAGGTTGCGAGTGTTAGAAGTGTCAGTAAGTGGAAGCTCGGTAATGCGAACCGGGAGAATTGTTGCTAGCACTTGAGAGTCCCAAGTGGAAATGGAAACATATGGCTTACTAAGGATTCAGGGGATTACTGATACCATTTGAGAATAGTGGTTGATCAATAGATGGAGTTGGTCCACTTTGGTAAATTATGAATAGATCTTGTTTTGAGTGGGTAACATCCAGATTTCGGACTCGATTTCGATTAGATAAATTGGGCATTTCATCGACACGATTACGGTGTTTTTCTCGAGTTGGCCACTCATGAGATAACTAGACTAGATGGGTGAGTTATTAAGGACCTTAAGGCAAATAGACTTGAGAATTCGACCATGGATCGACTTCTCGACCGTGCTCATCTTTAGAGATCATTGCGGCATAGTATAAAATTGATTTGAAATCGAAAATAGATCGGTTCGACCGAGATGAATAACCGATCGTGGGTGACTCCACTAAATTGGAAAATTCTCATCGACCGACACTAATTTGATGTTTATATCGTTTTGGCGCCCTATGTCCGTATTTGAATCTTTGAGATTTTCACGCCAATCGAGAGTCGCCAATGGGTCGAGTGGATTTATTGTGGCTCGAAGAAAATCAACCACGAGTCATTTGTCCTAAAAAGCTCTGAACACTACCCAGTAGTCTAGGTCACACTAAAAGCGTGTCGGAGTGAAATTAACTGCCAATCTAAGTTCGATTTCAGAAATTAAAGATCCTATCTTGCCACAAAGTGGGTATATCGAAGTGTGTGTGTCTCGGATAGTTCACCGACATGGAGTGTCGAGGATGGATTATATTTCGAATTTAGATCAGAGATTATAAGTTTGGGCAGAAATTTCAAATGGTTCTTTCTTAAGCAGTGTTATAGAAGAGGGTACAAAATTTCAATGGTGAAAAGAAAATGAAGAAGATTTCAGGTCAAAGTCAGTATAGAAGTCAGTGATTGCAGTTGCCGAGATCAGTGCCAGAGTTATATTAGATCTTGACCAGAGATTCCCAGTTTCAGCAGATCAGTCAGATAGTTTCTTTTTAATCAGTGCAGAGCAGAGTGTACATGATTTCAGTCGGTTGAGATGAGATCAGAAATCAGAAAATCGCAAGTCCAGAGTCAGCTCAGAAATCAGTGTTTACAGTTGTCAGATCAGTGTCAGAGTAAAGACTGCTCAGAACTATTAGAAATTTTGAATCGTTGAGGTTCGAAAGTTTATTAGAGAATCGAGAAAAAGAGATCAGATGTGGATGACAGAATGTCTTATGTGAGAAGCTCAGTTCAGTCCTTGGTTCAGAAAGAGCAGGGTTTGTGTACCAAGATGATCTCTTTGATCAAAGTGGTTTGACGGCACCACGGTATTGAAGGAGCGACTTGGGAGGCGAAGACTCGATGAGACGGCAATACCCCACCTTTCGTTTATGGATTGGAAAAGGTTCAAATTTCGAGGACGAAATTTTTATAAGAGGGGAAGAGTTGTGACATCCAGATTTTCGGGTTTCAATTTGATTGGATAAATAGGATCTGTCTCATCGCTCGTCAATTTATTGACGAGTCCGAAATTTCAATAAAGAAATTATCGGAAGAAAATTGAAGACCAAATTAAAATAGAAAGGAAAAGGAAAAGAGGAAAGGAAAATTTGCATAAAGAATTATACATTTCCTTTTCTTTTTCCCCTCTCTCCCTCTCTTTTCTTTCCTTTCTTTTTTCTCTCTTTTCTTTTCTCTCTCCTCTCCCCCTCTCCCCTTCGTGCGAATTGGTCCCCTTTTCCACCGAATAGTGGGCTGTCACCCACTTATTTTTCCCCTCTCCCTTTGACCATTCAAACCTTTTCCTCTCTCTCTTATCTCTTCTTCTCTCTCCTCTCTCTTCTCTCCTACTTCCCCCACCCCACGTGACCGAAAGCCCTCCTTCCCCTCGTTTCTTGCTCGTGAAAACCAGAAACGAGGAAGAAGCCGCACGGTTGCAGCTCGTCGGGACCGTCGCCGCCCGCACCGCCGCTCGCGCCCGCGCTTGTGCGCGCGCCGCTCGCCGCCGTGCGCTCCGCCCGCGTCCGTCGCCGCTGCCGCTCCTCCTCCGCGTGAATCGGCTACGTTCGCCTCCGTTCCGGCTAGTTCGGCCACGATCCGGCCACCTCCGGCCACCGTGGGCCATCGTTCGGCCTCGCCAAGCCGCCACCTACCTTCCCGACCCCTTGCTACCCCCAACCATCTCTTTTTCCCCTCTGTTTTGCAGCAACCCAGCAAGTTGCGAAATGGGTTTCCAGCACCTTCGGGCCGCTTTTGGGCCGTTTAGGGCTCCGGATCCGTGAGTCGCTTTGGGAAGAATCGTTCCTCGCGTCGCCGCCGTCGGATTGATCCGATTTGTGCGCGATTTGGTGAGTAATCTCACTAATCCTGGGTTAGTTGGCTAATTATGCTTTAGGTTGGTTTAGTTTTAATTAATTATGTTTAGGTTGTTAGATTAGAATTAATTAGCAATTATTAGTCAATTGTGATGTGATTTAAATAAATTGATTGAGCAATTAGCAAGTAGACATGGTCTACTATTTATTGGGAGTGTCTCGGGAATTTTCGGACCCCTAATTGGGCTTCAATTTGATGATTCGGGCCTAAGTGGAATTTTTGGCATTTAAATATTAATTTTCGGAATTAAATTAAATAATTATTTATTTTCCGAAAATTCAAGGAGATGGTCCGGAACCGGAATATTATGCGGATGACTGTGGTGAAGTCCGTTTATTGAATCGGGCTTTATTTTAAGCTAAATTGAATTTTTAATATTAATTATTTAATTTTTGAAATTAATTAATTAATTATTTATTTCCCGAAAATTCAATTGGGATGGCCCGTGACTGGAAAATTATGCTGATGACCGTGGTGAAGTCCGTTTATTTAATTGAGCTAAATTGGATTTATTGAAATTAATTATTAATTTTAGAAATTAATTAATTAATTAATTATTTTTCGGAAATTAAGATTGAGATGGCCGCCGATCGGAATTTTGTGCTGATTGACGTGGCGTAGTCCGTTTATTTAATTGAGCTTTATTTTGTGCTAAATTGAATTATTTGTGAAATTAGAAATTATTCTTTAATTGAATAATCTTTGTTATTAATTGAAAAATAACCGAGCATCGGTTGATGATGCCAAAAATAATTGAATGGACTACAGAAAATGTGGGAGTTATGGAAAGGATAGTATTATATTTTGGCTAAGGCCAGTCGTGTGCCCACGCACGTTATTTTATCGAATATTTTTGATGCGAAGAAATGAGGCCAAGACAGTGCGAGGCACAATGTCATTGGGCCGTGAGGGATTAATAGTATGTTGACTTACAGTTATAGAAAGAGGATTATCGGAAGTGATGTGATGTGATGTGTGTTGTGTTGAGGAAACCAATGGATCATGAGCGAGGTAAAGGACTAAGTATTACATGGCGACCTGAGTCGCATGGGAATTACCTCTAGCGCCTTGAGCCTATATTTGAGCGGGCTGTTGAGCCGGACTTGCCCCTATATGGGATGCCCACGCGGTGGATGCGGGTCGCAGTAGATTCTGGGCCCATGCTCCTTCGGGAATGCCGTCGACGTAGTGACGAAGCCGTGCTCCAAGGGGGGAGACGATGCTCCTTCGGGAATGCCGTCGACGTAATGACGAAGCCGCGCTCCATGGGGGAGGCGATGCCGGCAATGCCGAAGACCGCCGGCGAGAGTAGGCCGTGCTATATGCCGAGATCAAATCTAAGAATGCATGATTAATTGAGTGTGAGAATCGGGGTATACTATATCGGCCTACGGGCGATACATCGGTTTAGAGTGGCTTGAGTTCGGACTATGGTCGCACTTATAAATAGTATTGAATGTGCCGACCAAGCATGGGTCGTGATGACATGTAATCGACTAGGTCGATTTGATCGATGCTTCGATCGGTGATATGATTGCTTGAATGCCTATTGCGAATTGTACCGACTTGCGGGTGGGATCGATGCTAAGGTACGTTTCGACCTATGCGTGTTTAGGCAGTCTTTAGTATAATGGTTCACTAATCGGGCTTAGTGGGGTAGAACTCGGCGAGACGTAGTCTCATCCCGGTTTGGGGAAAAACATTTCAGGACCCGATGAGGAGCGAGGAGGAGTCTAAGAAGGAGAACTCGGAGGTGAAACTTAAGGAGAAAGATTTTGAGAGAAGAAGATAATCCCGAGAAGAGCTCGAGTACGGCCCGGATGGATGAGAGTTTATCTTAATTTGAGATCTCTTTGATGTGACTAAAGTCTTGAGTAAAAAGTTGTAGAGTGTTATGGTTGGTGTTTTGTATAAAAGTTTGGTTATAAATTTCAATATGAAAAATATGGCCCCGCTTTTCTATCCCATCGTTTTTATTGTCTGGGATTTTCACTGCTTCCGCATGTGCTTAATAAATGAAAGGGTCGGCGATACATAGTCCTGGGATATCGCATTATAAAATCGACCAAGTTGGAAGGATGTGTGCGTGCCCGAGGATCGGGGCGTGACATCTAGTTTAAGAAGTGTGACGGCCCGAGCGGCGGTGCGCGGGGAGGAGGATGGCGGTGCGTCCGCGCCTCGGTCCCCGGACGTGCGCAAGGAAGGGATCCTCTCCCTCTTGTCCCACATCGCTTAGGGGGGAGTCCTGGGCCTTGTATATAAGGCTTGGGTTCCTTTAATTGTGTGACGCGTTTTAAAGCCGTGAGGACTCAGTGTCCAAAGCGGACAATATCACACAAGTGGGACCCGGGATGTTACAATGGTATCAGAGCCGACTCTCGACAGCGTGTGGGGCCACAGCGAGGACGCTGTTCTGTTAAGGGGAGAGTGTGACGGCCCGAGCGGCGGTGCGCGGGGAGGAGGATGGCGGTGCGTCCGCGCCTCGGTCCCCGGACGTGCGCAAGGAAGGGATCCTCTCCCTCTTGTCCCACATCGCTTAGGGGGGAGTCCTGGGCCTTGTATATAAGGCTTGGGTTCCTTTAATTGTGTGACGCGTTTTAAAGCCGTGAGGACTCAGTGTCCAAAGCGGACAATATCACACAAGTGGGACCCAGGATGTTACACACAGGACATAAATTGTAACACAGTCCAGTCAGCTGCATTTCAGGGCTTCAACTAAACAACATGCATATCCTGGCTAAAGTAAATGACTGCAACCATGGTGAAACCAAAGAGCAGCAAGACAGCCATAACAAATGTTGAACAAGAAAGATTTTCCATGCCATAAACCAGATATTCCCAATCAGACATATTCCATTGCACCCTGTAAATCCCTCCTAGACAGCATGATTTGAAATACAAGAAAGAAACTGTCCTCTAGGTTAGTCAATTCCCTTAATTTATCTCCTGGATATCTACGCTATACAAGCTTTATTTTAATCAGTGCCAGTTGCAGTTTCAAACTCATGATGGACATCTACTATATACTAGCTTTCTTTGAACAGGAAGCCAAATAACTATAAAACAGAATGACAAGCATGCCATGCTCTTACTGAACCATAAAGGAGAAAATATTCACC
The DNA here is from genome assembly GCA_014182585.1 of Eucalyptus coolabah. Classification (NCBI taxonomy): domain Eukaryota; kingdom Viridiplantae; phylum Streptophyta; class Magnoliopsida; order Myrtales; family Myrtaceae; genus Eucalyptus; species Eucalyptus coolabah. The sequence continues at coordinate 39,528,149 of CM024622.1, forward strand.
TCGAATTCTTCTAAATAGAGCTATCTGTTCCTTCCTGCCGTCAATGGCCAATTATACCCTCCACTCCTGTTCACGTACCATCTAGGCTGCCGCTTGGTCACTGCCCTAATGCCGCTCACATCCATTCTCCTCCTTCATGGTTCCATCAGCAAAGTCCACCGTATCTTCGAGCATGCACAGTAGGATCATCGATGACTAATTTATGGAGAATCCCGTCAATCTAAATGAAACTCCAAGCAGAAACTCCGATTACTTTGTGTTCCTTCACAGTTTTCCTCAGCTGCAAACATCATCCCAGTTGCGCATCTTAGCTTACATATTGGCCAGAAGGATATAGCATCCACTATGTTGAGGTTCTAGTTTGATCAAATGCCTGCCAACTCTTGCCTAACTCAACATGGCCCCGTTTCATATAGCCATTTAACTAAGATGCCCTAATTACACCATCTAGTTCCACTGTCATACTGCTTATCTACACACCAGCCTCTTTGATTTATCCAGCCCAAGCCAAGAGGCCAACCATGCATCCACAGTGCTCAATAGTTGGACCGATGTCATAAGCTTTTCTCACACGTCCAAACAAGTGCCATGCTTCATTGATTAGACACTTCTGATTGCAGGCCATCAGAGCTCCAATAAATGTCGCGGCATTTGGTTTAGGACCCCTATTTTCCATCTCGTAGAAAAGCTGCAGCCCTGTTTCATTCTCACCATTTACAGCAAACCCCAATATCATCGCACTCCAAGTTGTCACATCTTTCAGAGGCATTTGATCAAACAATTTTTGTGTGAAAAATGACGATGACATAGAGGTTGCTAATGCAGTGTCCTGGCTCAAGTTCATACTCAATGCAATTCTAGTCTATGTACTTATGAACCCATATTGCTTCTTCACAGATTCCTCTAATTCCACGCCAGCAGGATCTTTAACCTAAGAAAACAAATCAATGGCCTCATCAAACTGCTCATTCCTAACGTAGCCAAATATCATAGCACTATAGGAAATATCAATTTTTCCCAGCACTGTATTAAACTATCCTCAAGCTTTGTCGACAGCCCACTGCTACAGCAGCCATTGATAAGGCACATGCATGCATGCATGCATGCACGTATGTGTGTGTGTGTGTGTGTGTGTGTGTGTGTGTGTGTGTGTGTGTGTGTGTGATCCATTTATCAGAGAAGCAGAAAGCTTTTCTTGAACTATCTGATGTGATTTGCATATGCATCGATGAATCTGGACTGCCAATCCCACATCGATGCTACTTTATCATATGGGAATAAATTGACTCATCTGAATTCCCAATGTTGAATCATGCAAACTTTTTCAACATCCTCCAAAAATACTACCTCGCAGAACTCCACTCTGCTTTTGTAAACCCATGACAACAGAAGAACAATGCAACTCACGCATACGTGTGATTAGCATTAAATTGATCTGATAGACTACCACTTCAGTAAGATTGTAGCTATTGCAGTTGCCAAAGTGAGAGACCCATGGGATGTCGAAAAGAATATAACGAATATGATATGTTCAACAATCTATGTAAGAATAACAACACTTTCAGAAGAAATCTTACAGGATTCCTTCCATCTCATCGGTGTCCAATGGTTCATAGATCCTGCAAAAAGAAAACATGAAGACAACAACTAGAGGATTAGCATCGACCAACACCAATACTCAGATGGAAGTCACACCATAGAATAAGCAACGTCGGCAATTCTTTCAGCTTCATTGTTAAACGATACCCAACGGAGCCAGCTAGTCGAGGTTCACAAGTCAGGAAATTGTCTGAACATTATTCTTAGAACAAGGAAACAGCGAGGGAAAAAGCAGGAAGCTCAAGGAGCGCTGCCTGCAATTTTAGTTATCAAAACAATCATCACGTTAGATATAATCTAAACTCCTTCAAAACTCAGAATCCAAACACTTCAGTAAATAACCACTTTGATCAAAGGACAGCATCAGATTCTGGTTCGGTTCTTCAACATCGCGAGCGTGACGTAAGAGGGATCGGCGAACTGCCCAGTGGAGTGAGAGCGAGAGGCGGCGGAGAAAGCGGCGGCGGCGGCGCCGCCGTCGAATTGGCTTCCGAACGTGGCCATCTTCTGTGTTTCCTTTGTCGGTTTCGCAGAAAATCAGTAGTTTAGAAAAAAAAAAATTGATTAATTTCCTTTATCGCGGCACGTGCATAGCACGCTCCTTTAAATTTTCACGTGCCTCCCACCTTAAGGCCTGTCTTATCATCTCAAGCAGCTCTCGAGTTGCTATCATATTTAGTTTGAGATGGTCCATATATAATCTATTACAATAAATCTGAATTGATAGAGTGGGTTATGATTTTTACAATTTACCTCCTATTAAAACTTATTCTCAATTGATATGACCAATAGAATCTGAATAGATATAGTAGGTTGTGATTTTGACAGATTTACCTCATATTAAAACTTATTCTCAATTGTTAAGACCCTATTTGATGTTTAAATTCAAACAAGTTATCAATCATCAAAAGCTTGAACACCCTACTAGTTTCTAAAAAATATCAAGATTTATCAGAGAAACATTATAAAAAAAATTCCATAAGAAGTTTTAGTGCCTCTAGCTAGCACTGCTCCTGTATATTAGGTGTATGATGTAGCAAAACAGTCGCACAATAGATTATTCATCTATCAAATTACCTCAGAAAAGACCTGCTAAGTAAATAAGATACTTCAACTTCCATGACAAATCACTAGATCTAACTATATGCAAGTGTTTTCCCTTGCTGCCCTGCAGCTTTATTCAGATAATTTCTGGAGGTATATCCCGTGGAAATAATCAGATGGTGTCAACGGCGCCTCATTCTCTGGTCAAGAGAAATTACTATCCGTCATTTCTCAGCAAAGCAAGGGAGATTAACCAACAGCTGAGGTCAGTATAACTAGAACCACGTTTCAAAATCAGGTACAAAATGCCGAAAGTGAAACTTCATCCTCCCTGCTGAATTTGAAGCGTGCAAACTTGAAGGCTTTCGAGTATGTTAGGAAATAATAATAAGGGTAAAATAGTCATAAGAGGGTTACTAGGGTTATATATATATATATTCTTGTAATCCTTTTTGATTAAGTTAATACAATACGTAGAATACTCTCTCCTTCAACATGGTATCGGAGCGAGGTTAAAACTTCAAGAGAGTGATCCCACCATCACCACAGCCCGGCGGCGGAGGCCATCGCTAGATCCGGACCCTCTCCGCCGCCGCCTCAGTGCTTCTCTTCTAGACAACGGAGGAGAAAGAACGCCTACATCGTCGTTCAATCATCATACCTAGATCCAGATCTGTCTACTGGTTTTCTGAGATTTGGACAGAACTCTGCGTCAATCAGCAAAATCGGTTTGTGTTCGGTCCTCTTTCTTGATGACGGGATTGAAAATCGATAGTGCGATTTGGTCTTTGTTTGTCTTGCGATCTAGATTTTGTGCTTTTCATATATCCTGAGGATTTCGGAAGCCTTCGGTTCTGCAAGGGTTTCGTTCGGTTCTGCAGGCTTTCGCCCGAAAAAAAAAAAAAAAAAAAAAAAAAAAAAAAAAAAAAAAAAAAAAAAAAAAAAAAAAACGACGACCCGGGCGAGGGCATCGAAGCTGTTTTCCAGTATACTTATATGGATTCTCATTGAAGTATATTGCTTGAAGTGCTGGTTGGTATGATTTAATGGCATCCTAGTGCGGTATATTGACTCGGTGGTGAATCGATTGAACCCTTATTTATGTTTGTTGGTTCGTGGGTGATTGCACAAGCGGAGTGAAGTGCTTGATTATTGTGTCATTCTTATTGGGTTCGGTCGATTCTTGTGTTCAACTTGTCTGGCTAATTGCATTATTGGAGTTTAGTAGATTTAATACTGATGGCTTCTACATCATCTACTGGTTTGACGCATTTCCAATTGACATCTGTCAAGTTGGATGGCACTAACTATCCATCATGGTCTAAAGCTGTCCAAGTTTATCTTACTGCAACTCGACAGCATGATTATCTTACATCCACACTTCCCTCGGATAAGAGTAAAGTAGATGATTGGATTGCTGGAGATGCAATGATTCGTACATTGTTATGGAATAGTATGGATCCGAAGATTAGCCCTCACTTCATTCAATGTAATTCTGCTAAGGAAGTTTGGGATAAATGTGCTCTACTTTATTCTGGCCAAAATAATATGACACGAGTGTGTGATACGTGGGAGGCCTTGTTTGATCTTCGGCGTGGAGATCAGTCTCTATCTCGAATATTATGCTCGTTTCACTACACTTTGCAGACAGCTAGATACTTATCTTCCAGCTTCCAATGATCCAAATGTATTAGTCAAACGTCGGGAGGATCTTCGCGTGATACTATTTCTTAAAGCACTAGGGCCTGAATATTCCTCCCTTCGCCAGCAGATTACGCCCGAAAGCTCCCTTCCTACAGTTGATGAGGTTTTCTCCCGAGCCTTACGCTCGACACCTACTGACAAGATCTCCACTACAACTTTAGAGACAAGTGCCATGATTTCTCATGGCTCTAGTGGACGTGGAGCTCGTGGTCGTGGTTATCGGGGTCAGGACGTGGGCTTATTCAAGGTGGAAGTCGTGGTGGTCGTGATAGAATTCTTGGTAGCCGTGGCACTCGATATTGTAACCATTGTCGGAGGGCTGGACACACCGAAGCTTATTGCTACACACTTCATCCGAGCTTCGACCCACGTTGCTGCATTTGCTGAAGTTGAAGATTCCTCACCAGTTCAATCCGATCCTACTAATGTGCAGGATACAAAAGATTGATTACATTGACACGTGCAGAATATGAGGCTTGGATTCGCTCCAAACAGGTGACAGGAACTTCAGCTCCCACTGCCACTCTAGTACATAACTCAAAAGGTAGTTCATCCTGTTTACTCTCTACAATGTCAAACTCTTGGGTTATAGATTCCGGAGCTACTCATCATATAGCTGGTAACTCTAAATTGTTGTCTTCGTTAAATTCCACACCTCTTGGGATGTCCAACTCGTTACCTTAGCTGATGGTTCAATTTCCCAAGTTACGGCACCGGAGATGCCCATTTGAGTTCCTCCCTTTCTTTATCATCCGTCCTTCATCTCAAATCTCCATATAATTTGATTTCCGTTAGTTCATTAACTAAAGAGCTAAATTGTTCGTAACCTTTTTGCTTCTCATTGTGTTTTTCGGGATCGAGGTGGACGAGATGATTGGTGGGGGACATGAATCAAATGGCCTATACTATCTAGACAAGAAGGTGATAGCTGCAGCAGCTCCGAAGCACACATCCACCGATGTCTATCGGATGCATTGTCGTGCTGGTCATCCCCGCCAAACATTCTTCGACGATTGTTTCCAGTCCGAGTCTCGTGAGTACTTTTGAGTGTGAAGCTTGTCGGTTTGGAAAACACCATAGAGTCTCTTTTCCTTCTCGCTTTCGAGTCGTGTGTCTAGTCCCTTTGAGTTAGTTCATTCAGATATATGGGGTCCATATCGTGTTTCTGATACATCTGGTTTCCGGTACTTTGTTACATTTGTGGATGATTTTTCCCGAATGACTTGGTTGTTCCTAATAAAAGATCGTACTGAGATTTTTCATTGCTTTCGTCAATTCTATTTTGAAGTGCTGAATCAATATAATACTTCTGTGAAAAATCTCCGATCCGATAATGCCAAAGAGTATTTTGCCGTTGCCTCTGGTTTTCAACCTTTTCTTGATTCCCATGGCATTATTCACCAAACTTCTTGTTCATACACACCACAACAAAATGGTGTAGCTGAACGTAAAAATCGTCATCTTCTTGACGTTGCTCGTTGCCTTATGTTTCACATGCATCTTCCGAAAACATTTTGGGGCCATGCTTTGTTCTTACAGCCTGTTTCTTAATTAATCGACTTCCAAGTTCGTTCTTCGGGGGAGACACCTTTCTCTATTTTACATCCAAATCGTCCTCCCTTTGCATTACCTCTACGTGTCTTTGGCTGTGTTTGTTTCGTCCATTCTCTCGACTCCAGGTCTTGATAAGTTGGCTCCTCGTGCTGATAAATGTATTTTTGTTGGGTACTCTCGAACTCGAAGGGCTATAAATGTTACAATCCTATTAGTCGACGAGTGTTTGTATCGCGAGATGTGACATTTTTTGAGGACCAGTCATACTATAGTACTCAAACAGTCTCTACTGTGTCTCCTGACACTGACAAGTGTGTCTTACCACTTCCTCCACCAATCTCACCTCCTCCAGTATCATCAACAGGATTTCAGTTTGCTAATCAAACTTACCATAGACGAGGAACAGCTCCCACTACAGAGGTTCGGCCATCACTTGATTCATCTGATCCCTCATCAATTGCTGTGCCATCCCCCCGATCCTGATCCTGATCAACCCATTGCTACTCGAAAAGGTACACGATCTTGTGTTGGGCGTCCTGTGGATCGTTATACACTTTATTCCGGTCTGTCTGATTGTCTTCGTACTCGTCATCCTATTAGCAACTTTCTATCTTATGATCGTTTATCTCCTACCTTCTCTACTTTTGTTTCGTCCTTGTCCTCTATTTCGTGCCTAGCAATGTTATGAAGCTCTTGCTCATCCTGGTTGGAGACAAGCCATGGAGGATGAAATGAAAGCACTCATTGAGAATCGCACTTGGAAGCTTACTACCCTTCGTGGGAAAGCAACCTGTTAGTTGTCGGTGGGTTTTCACGGTTAAGGTCCACCCCGATGGCACTATAGATCGATTGAAGGCACGGTTAGTTGCTAAAGGATATACTCAAACATATGGTGTTGATTATGATAACACTTTTCTCCCGTAGCCAAAATTCCATCTGTTCGTGTCTTTATTTCTCTAGCAGCACATTTTGGATGGTTTCTTCATCAATTAGACATCAAAAATGCATTCCTACATGGTGATTTGACCGAAGAGGTGTATATGGAGCAACCACCCGGCTTTGTTGCTCGGGGAGAATCTGGTATGTCATTTACATAAGGCATTGTATGGACTCAAGCAATCCCCTCGTGCTTGGTTTGGTAAGTTCAGTGATGCTGTTATCAAGTTTGGATTAAAGCGTTGTCAAGTAGACCATTCAGTCTTCAGTTCTGTCTCCTCAGCTGGTTGTATTCTTCTGGTGGTATATGTGGATGATATTATTATTACTGGCAGTGATTCAGATGGTATTCAACGACTCAAGCAATTTCTGCATACACAGTTTAGTACTAAGGATATGGGACGTTTGCGGTATTTCCTAGGTATTGAGGTTGCCTACTCGCATACGGGTATAAATTTAACTCGAGAAAATATGTTCTTGACATTCTTGATGAGGTTGGACTTGTTGGGGCAAAACCGGTTGATACTCCTATGGAACCCAATGTGAAACTTGATGCAGAAGATGGAGAATTATTACACGACCCATTGAAATATCGGAGAGTAGTTGGTAAGTTGAATTATCTTACCGTCACGAGACCCGATATATCTTTTGCCGTTAGTGTTGTAAGCCAATTCATGGGTTCTCCTCGAACTACTCACTGGGATGCTGTGCTTCGAATTATTAAATACTTGAAAGGAGCACCAGGTAAAGGACTAATTTTCAAGAATTGTGGCCACCTGAATACCACAGGTTTTTCTGATGCGGATTGGGCTGGATGCTCTACTAGTAGAAGATCTACATCGGGTTATTGTGTATTTCTTGGAGGTAATTTAGTTGCCTGGAAGAGTAAGAAACAACATGTGGTTTCTCGATCAAGTGCAGAAGCGGAATATAGAGCAATGGCACATGTGACTAGTGAATTGCTCTGGTTGAGGATGTTATTGTCGAAATTGGGATGTCAACATCAGAACCTTCGATATTATATTGTGACAATCAATCAGCTATTCATATTGCAAACAATCCCGTCTTCCATGAGCGAACCAAGCACATTGAGGTTGATTGTCACTTTATACGAGAAAAAGTTCAGAAAGGAGAGATCACTCTTCAACATACAAGAACGGAGGATCAGCTTGCAGATATTTTTACCAAGTCTTTACGAGGAAATAGAGTGAATTTTTTATGTAACAAGTTGGGATTGTTTGATATTTACATCCCAACTTGAGGGGGAGTGTTAGGAAATAATAATAAGGGTAAAATAGTCATAAGAGGGTTACTAGGGTTATATATATATATATATTCTTGTAATCCTTTTTGATTAAGTTAATACAATACGTAGAATACTCTCTCCTTCAACAGAGTATAATGCTGGCAATGAATTCTAAGCTTGTAGAGTTATCCTTGACCTGGAAAAACACAGTTCACTCCCTAAGAATACTGAAATAGCACTTCAAAATCTTAAAAGATTGACAAACAGTAATTCGCATCTAGAGTAATTTAAATGTTTTCGTATTTTCAGTGCCCACAGACATAGTGCTCTGATTCCACCTAGTCTGGTGCTTTACTTTTTTTATTAGTTTTTCCTTTAGTTCTCGTGCTGACATTAGAATCGAATTAAAAAATGTTCGATATCATATTAAAGATTCAATGTGGACAAGCTGAGACTTTCCATGCCACACGCACATTAACCGCCATCACCATTTTTAGTGATGATCAAGGACGAAGCTTTCTCTATCATATCTGAGATACCAATCGTAAGTACCAGATCTGACTAGCTATCCATCTAAACACGTAAGAAACACGTTTCTTATGTTCCAATGTTCACATGATGCAAAATTAGTCATTATTCCTCGACTCAAACATGGCCCTGCATTCAACTACATACCGAGACAAGTCTTGTCGTTTATCCTGAATATGCAGGAATAGCACTATGCCAGAAGTACACTGAAAGACATAAAGAGTACATCGGAAAAAAAAAAAAAAAATTGCATCCTGACAGTGCCAATATGTTGTGGAAGACACTGAGGCCTAAATCGGTGAGGTGCCTAGTTCAACAAACTGCAAGAGTCCTTTGTTTTACCTCCAGAAAGATAATAAGCAAGTAATCATGATCACAGCAGAAATACATCCTCTAAAATAGCATGACTTAGGGAACAGGAGCTCTACATCCAGCACATGGAAGAAAGGCAGATTCGTCTTGGTTTTGGTCCGTGTTTCAGAAAATGGAACTGAAACGAGCAGTTCAACTGGTTAAGCGAGGTCTCCTACAGTTTCAGACTGTTGAACCTTGAGTCAAAATCTAGTTGAACCAGGGTTGACCAGGTCGATCAGTTTCGGAGAAAAGAAATGATGTCACGGAAGACATTTTGAAAAAGAGATTCAGGACTTCAAGTCAAAAGGCACACTTAGGAGAAAACACGAAGTCGGTAATTCTTTCGGCTTTATTGTAAGCGACCCAACAGAGTCACCTACCCGAGGTTCACAAATCAATAAAATGTCTGAACATTTTTCTTAGAAAAAAGGAAATAGAGAGGGAAAAAGCAGAAAAGGAGTGCTGCCGACATTATTCATCTGCTTTACTGCCACAGGAAGCAAAGTAAAGAAGAGCTTTCAGAACTATTCATTTGCTTTACAGTCACAGGAAGCATTCAGCCTCTTCCACTTCCGAGGATATCCAAGAGTACCTAAAGGCTACCACATTAGTCAACCAGTGAGTTAAGTCTACAGTTGCACAGCATCAATTCAAAGTTGTTAAATTATTGATCCAATTTCTAGAAACTTCATGAAAGATTTGAGCAAGAAAATTCAAGAAAAATGTAGAAGAGTCTATGGAATTATCTCTGCAAATGGAGAGATATTTACCTTAAAAAGTCTATTGTTCAAGAAAAAAATTGTAAAAGAAACTACTAGAAGATGGGCCATAAGTCGGTGGAGTGCCACTATAAATAGGAAAGGGGAGCGCAGCAGACAATAGAGCAAAAAGGTAAGCTCCTCCCCTTCCCTTTGTACGAATAACTAAATAAAAAAAAGTTTTCTTTTGTTCCCTTGTGTTCCCTTGCTGCAAATTATTTTCTTACCCATATTGTTCTTTCCTTTGCTCTCTTGATAGTTTACACACAAAACACACTTGCACACACATCAAACATACGTTTCCACAAATACCAACAAAAGTACAAACAAGTTCGTGCATGTCTGTATATGCTGGTGTCAATTACTGAAAGCTTTTAGTTATCAACTAAAGATTGAGTTTACCTCACTTGTAAATCAGAAACTTCTGTGCATACATTAGGAGGCCAATAATTCATTTAATCGAGTTCACGTACATGAACTGTATCCTTAGAGTTCAGAACTCCATCATTGAGCTCGGCATTCTTCGCACAATTGTTAAGGATTTCATCTCCATGATCTAGCAACACTCATTGAGACTATTCTTAAAGTAACAAGAGAGAATGAGTTGCGAAAACGCTAGATTGCCTAATGATATTAATGTACGACATGGGGAATCAAAGGTAACCTGAAGAAATAATACATTCAATGAATTGTTCTAATTGCTAGGATTAGTTTTTCGTTCTATGTTTTCCAGGAATTTTTTTTTTGGGGCTTGGGGGTATCTAGGTCATCACCTTATTCAAATCGCAAAATGGACTATATTAATATATCAAGACTGCCCTCGATAAATAAATCGGCCAAGGAACTGTACCGCATGAACCTATATATATTTCAAAGAGGAAAACTGCCAGCAACAGATGGTTGTATGCGCCGAAAGAAAATAATATGGTTAGATTCGAGTCCAATATTCCAACCTTTGAGGAATACTGTCTTAGCTACATGGGAGAGCAGTATGCCAACCGACCCTAGCATAAAAATTGAAATGAAGACTGTCCTAATAGTAATACCAAGAGACTTTAGCGGGTGAAATGAAGTCAATGAAGAATTAAAGCACTCTTAGCCTGAACACTCAGTGAAAATGGATAAGACAAGTTCCATCAGTACCCTTACACCTCTAGACTGTTCACCTGGTAATTTAACTGGAAGCCCTTTCAAAGGACTGTTGCCAAAGTTTCGAAAAGACAGGAATGCTAGATTGAATTGATTATGCACTCCTCTTTGTTTAAATAGGGGATGTATGTACATGTAATGATAATGATCAGTAAAAGGTAATCCTGACCATTCAGAATGTGGCAATTCGTATTACACCTAAAATAAGTTCACAAGAAGAAGACACCCATAACAGTCATTCTTTTCATCCTCCAATCACCAATTTTGATTCTCTAAATAACTTGGACACTTCCTCATGGTACTTCACCGCTTAAGAAAACTAAGCAATCTGTGAAGTAAGGAGTAGGCATGGTATGCAACGCAAAATCAGATAATGCTAATTCAGCTTTCCATCCCTGAACAAATGGACAGAAGTGTTTAGACGTTAAGCAGCTTGCAGGATGCCGAAAGAGAAGATTATGAATGTAATTAATAGCCGCAACCCGACATTCAGGATAGAAGACGTGATATTATGCTGCATGATCGCACTAAAACAATGTGAAGATGGTTCTGCATGTTGGGTAATATCCGGTTATCACCATTTCGTAGGAAAAGAGGATTCAAAAGCAAACCATGTAGACATTATACGAAAACCATGAGTTCTTTTGAGCTACAAGTCTCAAACTTCCTGTTTGCAAATACAATTTAATTATTGAAACAGTGTTAAATATAAGCAGAACTTCTTCAAAACTCAGCATCCAAACACTCCAGTAAATGAACTAGAATGCACCCAGAACAGGAGGTACATAGAGAGTCACTAGCAAGAATTCTGAAGCGCAGAGTTAAATGAGCCCCCGGCCATATCCATCATTGCACCAACCCTCCTATTACGACAGATTCCTCTCTGTGCAGCACAAGGGCGAGCTCTTAGTTCCGACCAGTAAACTTTCACGCCCCGAACTTGATATCCCGAACCTCAAGTGCACAAACATCTCTAACAGCCGATTAAAAATGCGACGTCCCAGGACGCGTCGCCAACCCATTCTTTTTATTTTTTAATTAAACGCATGCGGAAGCAACTAAAATAAACATCCAATAAATCAACAAAATAGGGATAGTAAAACACAATAGACGATTTCCCAAAAGCAGCAATTTATTTATCAACTTGTTAACCCAAGGAGTTTAACATGTATAGGCCTACAACAAAAGGTAACTCCAACGTGATCTACAAACAAAAAGGGTTAGAAAGGTCAAGATTAACTTTTGGCTTCACTAACTCTAGGCATTGGCCCTAGCATCCAGGCACAAAATTGGGCACTTAGTTAGAGGGGAATGCTTCCATGGGCTCATAATTTGGATTTGATTTTGGATCCAAAGCGACACCATCAGGGATGTCGATATCCATGGGTCCATGCTTACCCCCTACGTTCTAGGAGGGCGGTCCATCAAAACCCTGAAGTGGACCAATCCAATTGCCATTCATCTCCCTAATAAATCATGCCTTGAAATTATGGGGCACTACATGAACAAACCCCTCATGTACCCATATGGTTGCGACCACCAGTTTGCAGTCCAGTCGGTCCCTAGAATAGGAAATAGAGTTGTCTCCACCTCCATATCCCAAGGGACCCCAAAACGTATGTGACGGTTCTCCATATTTTGGATCTGAAAATATTTAACAACAATGGCATGAGATATAAATCTCAGTAAGTTCACAGCCTAAACCTTAATTAGGATGCAAATTCATCTTGGAGGTAGCCTAAATACGCACCACATACAAACTTACCTCACTTTGGCACACCCCTACATATTAGCACATCTCACATGGCAATAATAGTGCAGCATGCATAAATAATAATTAGAACACATTCTAAAAATTCCATGCGCATTGCTAACACACGTGTTCAATTATTACAACCCCTCGGGCCACAGCTAACACAAGAGTTGGCGGTCTTCCGGCATGACCGGGCATCATTTTGCTCCATCGGGCATGGCATCGTCTAGAACTCCCACCTAGATGGCATTTCATAAAGGTATATCGGTCCGGTCTCAACCGCAACTCAACATTCGAACCCTCACCGGGCAACTGATAAAAATTGGGCATTGTCCTTAAACTCCCGTTGGGTGACGGGTTCGATTAAATGATTACTCAAGCACATCAACAATCAAGCAATTCTTATTGTCATTAATTAGCCAATAATAAAAGAGTTCGTTTTTAAATAATTTAATTTGACAATTTTTCACATTTAAAAATCTCAATAAAATATTCATACGTGATCACGTATTTGAAATCAACCAATCAAAGTTTGAACACTTCTATTTTAAAATCCCATTGTTTTATTTAGCTCATAAAATTTGGCATCCAAACCTAACACCTCAAAAGTCTCTATTTTCTTGACCATAAACCCCTTTTTTCATAATAAATAAAATATATAATTGGTAAGTTAATCTAACCACGATTACTTAATCTAACTACGATTACTTAATCAATCATAATTATTTAAACTAATCGCACTTAAATTTAATCTGAACCATCCTTAATTGCAATTAAGGATAAACTAAATTTAACTAATACTAACCACCATTAATATTAAACTAATCTACTCCCTAAATGTAATTAACACCCTAATCCATGATTAGGAAGTTAACTCACGGGTTTTCTAGTGACGGTGAGCTTGCGGCAACAGTGGCGCGACGGCATCGTGGGTATGGCGTTCCCGGCTTGAATGGAAACTCAAACAGTGGCGGCGAAGCCTTTCAAGGCTCACGACCAAAAAGAGAGGGTTCGGTGGTGATGAGTCGATGATGGTGGCTCGGGTAGATGGCGATATTGATGTGGGTGGCTCGAGCGGTAGTGAACTTGGGAGCTCGGTGGTGGAGAGGGTGGTTTAGTGAGGTAGGTGTTTGGCTTGGGCGGTGACTTGTGGCGGCGAGGATGTGTGGTGCGGGTGGCGGCGATGATGGATGGTGTGGTGTGGTGGCGGAGATGGGTGAGTGAAAATGGTGGTGGAAATTTGAGATGATGATGCAAGGAAAATGAAGATGAAGAAACAAAGAAGAAGAAGATGGTGAAGAATGGCGAAGAAAATGGAGTAGGGGAAGGAGAAAGGGGTTGGTCGGCTGAAGAAAGGGCAGGGGGAAAGGAACGCGGGGAGAAGAGAAAAGAAGGAAGAGGGAGGAGGAAGAGAGAAAGAGAAAAAGGAAAAAGAAAAAGAAAAAGGGGTGGCAGAATGTGGCGTGAGGGAGGAGGGAAAGAGAGAGAGAGAGAGAGAGAGAGAGAGTGGGTGGGTTTGGCAAAAGGGGGAGGGATGAATGTGAGAGGGGGAAAGGCGAAAGAAGAGAAAAAAAAAGAAGAAGAAAGAAGTAAAAAGGAATTTCCTGAGATTTCCCTAAAATCTTTATGATTTTCTCTTCCATCCACTCTTCACAATTTCCTTTCAATCAAGAAATTTGTCCCCTCAATTTCTTTTATTTTTAATTTCATAAAAACAATCTTTTTGGTACAAATTTTCAATTTTGTCTCTTGATACCATTTTTTTTATCCGATAATTCATTTTCTGAAAATTTTAGACTCTACGATAATTCAACGGACGATCGGGCGATGTCCAATAATTAAATCTCGAAATCATTGAAAGTTCGATACCCGAAGTTGAATTAAATTTCGTGGTTAAAAATCGATCGAATACGACTTTAGTATGACCTAATCTATTGGGTGGCTTTTAGGAGTTCTCGCTCGGTTGACATGTGGTCACTAATTTTCGATCCACGTTTGTGCCTCTTCGAATTGTGGATGACCCTCTGTTGTCATGTAATCGCGACAGTTCAATTACATACCATGAATATAAGATCAATAGAAAATCGATTTATTGTCGTTCGACGTGAATATTGTAATCTTGTGGAATCATCTACAAACCGACTACGTACTTCCGTCGAATCGATTTATATCCATTTGCTAATTGGCTTATAATAGTATAATGTTAACCATTGTCAATTCTTATGGCTAAACGGTTGATTTCTGATTGAATTCTATAGTTTTCGTGTTTTAACCCTTACAACCTCACTTAAAAGATTAGTTAACTCGTGAATGATTAGTTCATGGTAAAGTAACTATAAGTGCATCAGCGAAATACCCATTTCATATATTTCGAAATAGGGCCAAATTTCAGGATATTATAACTCTTCACCTCTTACAAAAATTTAGTCCTCAAAATTTGAATCATTACAACTTTTCAACAAAAAGGTGAGGGTGTTGACGCCTCATCGATTTCTTGCTTTCCCATGTGGCTCCCTCCATTCCATGGTATTGCTAGACCACTTTGACTAAAGGAATCGTCATGCTATGTAGCACTTGCTCATTTCAGTCCACTATTCGAACTAGTCTTTCCACATGCGACACCCTCTCGTCTACATCTATTTCTTTAAAATTTAGCTTGCGGGTTGGATCGAGTTCATACTTCCTCAGCATCGAAATGTGGAATACGTCATGCACTTAAGTAAGTCTCGGTGGCAATGCGAGACGATATGCCAAAGTCCTAATCTACTTCAAAATCTCAAAGGGACCAACGTACTTTGGGCTCAACTTCCATTTCTTGCCAAAATGTGGAGTACCCCTCATCGATGACACTTTGAAGAATGCGTGTTCAGCTACTTGGAACTCTAAAGGCCTAAGCCGTTTATATGCATAGCTCTTCTGACAGCTTTGGGCAATCTTGAGCCTTTCTCAAATGACTTTGACGGTATCTATTGACTGCTGAACTAACTTAGGGCTCGTAATCTTACGCTTTCCGATTTCGTCCTTACAGACAGGAGTTTTGCAGGCCTTGCCATACAACACTAAAAATGGTGCAATGTTGATACTTTGCTAATAACTGTTATTATAAGCGAACTCAACCAGATGAAACTATTCCTCCCAGCTTCCTTTGAAGTACAATATGCAAGCTCGTAGCATATCCTTGAGGGTCTGAATAGTCCTTTCAGACTGGCCATCTATTTGCGGGTGATAGGCCGTGCTGTACTGTAGTTTCGTTCCCAAGATAGTTTGTAAACTTTTCCAAAAAGTTGCCGTAAGCTTGGGGTCTTAATCTGATGTGATCATCATTGGCACTCCATAAAAACGAATTATCTATCGCACATACAAATCAGCATATTTGTCTAATGTAAAGTCCTTTCGTACAGTGATAAAGTGAGCGGACTTTGTCAACCTCGTTGACTATGACCCCAATGGAATCGTTACCTCGCCGACTCCTCGGCAGTCCCATCACAAAATCCATTGTGATATGTTCCCATTTCCACTAGAGAATCTCCAGGGGTTGCAAAAGTTTGCTAGGTTTGCAATGTTGTACCTTTACTTGTTAGTACGTCAAACATTTGGCAACATGCTTGGCGATATCTGCCTTCATACCATTCCACCAATAGTACTGATGTAGATTCTAATACATTTTTGTGTTGCTCAGATGAATGCCATAATTACTAGGGCTGTGCATGATAAAATTTCTGTTTCTTGATTTCTCTATTTCTCTATTCCCTATAACAGGTTTGGAACAGAAATCCGTTTGGTAATGCAATTTGATTTCTCTATTTCTAAAACAGATTTCTATTCTAGAAATTGATTTGGAGGAGAAATCAAAAGCTAGAAATTGTAGCTTCTCTGTTTCTGAAATAGAAACAAAAATTATTTCCCACATCCTTCATTTGATGTTGGCAAAAGAGGTTATCATACCACCTTCATTTGATGTTGTCCCACAAGAGATTCTTATGGATCCTAAGCATAAATGTTACTTCAAGGTAGAATTATTATATATTCCTTTACACCATCAATTTTATTTTGTTGATAATCTTGTATAATACTAGTTTGTGATAAAATGACAAGGCTGTATAGGCGCTATTGATGACACCCACATTCATGCTTCTATACCTGTGTCGAAGCAAATCCCATTTAGAGGTAGGAAAGGCACCACCACTCGGAATGTGATGTGCGTTTGTTCATTTGATATGAAATTTACTTTTGTATATGCTGGTTGGGAAGGCTTTGCCAACAATTATCGAGTGCTTACAGCAGCACTGGAGACTCCTCAATTGGAATTTCCTTGGCCACCACTAGGTATTTGTTTGTCCTTTAAGGAGTAATTTTCTTTATGATCATATTTATAGTTACAAATTATGACCAATGTATGAATACATTGTTGTAGGCAAATACTATGTCATGGATTTTGGTTATGCAGTAACTCCGTGATTTTTAACTCATTTTGGAGGTGACCGGCATCATTTAAATGAGTATAAGGGTAGAGCGAGATGGCCAATAACTGCATAAGAATTGTTCAACTATAGGCATTCTTCTTTAAGGAATGTCATTGAAAGATCATTTGGGGCATTGAAAAATCGTTTTTCATTTTGAGACACATGCCCTCATTTGCAATTCGAAAGCAAGCACATATCGTAATTACATGTTGTGCCATCCATAATTACATCCGTGATCAAGACAAGATGGATAAGAACTTTTCTCTATAGAAAGATCCGATGTACTTGGCTAAACCTATGCAGGATGAGCTTGCAAACGTTCAGTTGACCGGAAAGGAAATCAAATAAATATGCTTAGGAAAACCATTGCCAATAAAATACTAAGGGATAATAATATGCCGGAAATTCCATAAAATTGTATTTTCAACTTTTGTAATGTATGAGTATTATTTCGACTATTATTTTGTATTTGAGGATTTCCTATGTTGTTATCTATCCAATTTTTATTCCTAGAAATAGAAATTTTATTCTGTTATCAAACGGATTTCTGTTTCAGAAATAGAAATTTTGAGTTATTATCAAACGGGTTTTTTTGATCGAAACTTGTCGTGGAATAGAAATCAATTTCTGGTCGAAATCAATTTCTATTCCAGAAATTTTATCATGTGCAGCCTAGATGGGCTTCGACAAAATTTCCTACTTAAAATCCACATCGTTGAGTGTTAGGGAAATCCCTTATGATATTTTGAAGATGACAAAATAAATCAAAAGCTACTAACATGTTTAATGGTTGAGTAACAGATTATGCAGATGATATAATATGTAAAGGATATTGTCCAAAGTATATTTTGAACATTTCTAGACTTCGTGTTAAAGTTTGAAGAGGCGCCAGATTTTAGTGTCAAAGTTTGTTCTACATTAGAAGTCTGCTCACTTTAACAAATTTCAGATTGAACGTGAATGAAGAATTAGAAGACAACCTCTATGCTAAAGCTGAACTTATTTAGACTCGTGTCCAGACCTTAAGGCTAAATTTGTGTCTAAACCTTAAGGCTAAATTTGTTCGGAAGCAGATTATGCTCGAGACTTGGATTGTAAAGTCTATTGCACTCGAGACCCAAATTGTAAAGTCTACTTTAGTCTGAAGACTCTTAGACTTTATATCCAGAATGTAATAGATTTAGAACATAGCAGATTGAGAACAAAACAACTTAACAAAATGTAACACAAGTCCTAATCATATAACGGCTAGTGATCTGGTTTGGATTCTATATCAATATTGATTTGATTAACTCAATCTAATTGATTGACAATTGGATCTTGAAGACAAGAACTTTCTATACGAAGAAGCTCTACTTATGGAAACCAAGATTCTGTTTGTATGGGCGATCGAAATTAATTTGGGATTCGACTTCTATCACTCAACGGCGACCAAATCTTCTAGATACAGATCTGTCCAACGGGTAGATTGAAAGATAAACCTCGAGATACTTGTGCAATGGCCAGTTTAGAAGTGGAGGAGTAGTGGAGGAGTATTTAAGGAGATGAAAGATCGATGAGCAAGTAAGAGACGGAGCGTAGAATTTATAATTCTAAAGTTTGAGCGACCTTCGATCATACATTTGTCTCTTGTGAGTTTAAACATTTGTGATCACAAGAGAAATACGAAAAGAGTGACTTAGTAAGATAGTGTGATCTACTACTAAGTGTTTTTACTCAAAATTGTAATCTCTTGTTGATTGCATAGTGGAATCCAGCTAGAAGGCTGTTAGCGTGGGAGAGTGGACGTAGGCTTGATCTAAGCCGAACCACTATAAATCTTGTGTTCTTATTCTCTTTCCTGAATCTCTTTATTTTGTTCGTAGTTTTATTTAACTGCTAAAGTCTGAACTCGCTCAAAGTCTATTGTTCTTCAGACTCAGTTTCAAAAGTCAATTTTTATTTAGACTCGGGTTAAAAGTAAAGGTTTTCACTGCATTTTGCAGAATCTGTTTTTACACCTATTCAGCCCCCTTTAGGTGTTCATATTGGCACTTTCAATTGGTATCAGAACCAAGTGCTCGGTTTATAAAAGTGTTTTTACTTTTGAGCTAAAGATCTTCTATGGCTAGTATCTTGACACCAGGACTTATGGAAGGGCAAAGCAACACTAGGCCACCATATTTTGATGGAAATGAATACAACATGTGGAAAAACAAAATGAAGGCATTCCTAAGATCCAGAAATCCCTTGCAATGGGATGTTGTGGAAAAATGAATCAATCCCATTGTTGTGTCTACATCAAACAAGAATGATAAAGACAAAGAAACTAAACCCCCTACTCCTATGTCTCGGACGAAGATGTCCAAAGAGAAACTCTTGATGCAAAAGCCATTTATTTTTTATATTGCGCTTTGTCTCTGTTGAATATAATAGAATCTCTTCATGTGAAATATCAAAAGAAGTTTGGGATAGACTTCATGTTACATATGAATGGACTAATCATGTAAAAGAGACAAAAGTAAACTTCCTGCTTGGCCAATATGAATATTTCAAGATGAAGCCAAGGGAATCAATTGAAGATATGTTCAATCGTTTTATAGAAATTGTAAATGGTTTAGCAGATCAAGGTCGGCCAATTTCTTCCCCAATGAAGGTCAACAAACTCTTGTGAGGTCTTTCAAAAGATTGGAACCATGTCAAGACCTCAGTCCGGGAAACTCAGAGGATTTTGTCACTCTCCGTTGATGAATTGATTGGCACTTTTCAATCTTACAAAGTGGATCAAATCAACGATGAAGATCCCGAAGGTAAGAAGTCCATCGCTTTAATATCTAAGGCTGATTTTGATGATACATACTCAAAAAATGACATGGACGACGAAGAACTTGCTTTTATGATCAAGAAATTCAAAAAGCTGAGTAGAAAAGAAGGACATTCAGTGAAAGAAGACAATACAAGCAGAATGGCTAGAAAAGAATAATAAAAGAAGATGATGAGCAAGGAAATATATGCTTGATGGCACATTTAGAATCTGAGTCTAACTCAGACATAGACTTAGAATCAAAGTCTGACCCAAACATAGACTTAGAATCCAATGAGGAAATTGAGGTAAGTCATTCAAAAATTCCTATTAAAGTTTCAAAGTATATAAATGAGCTCTGCTTAAATCTCAAATCATTTCTTAAAAGGATCTCCAAACTTAAAAAGAAAATTCTTGACTTAGGCAACAGGATCTTTCTAAAAGAAACGTTTGAAATTTTGCAAAATAATTTTCTACAAACAAATGAAAGTCGAGATTTACTTGTCAAAGAAAATGATTATTTAAAAAGGAATTTTCAAATATTTCGACAAGATTTTTAAATGGTTCAAAAACATTAGAGCAAATTCTTTCCATACAAGTACTTTACTATAATAAGTTGGGACTTGGTTTTAAAAAGGAAAGTGATTCTCTAATAGATTTTCCTAAAGTCAAGGAGAGACTTAGACTAAGACCTCTAAAGGCATTTTACAAAAATTATTTTCAAAAAGTGTTCATAAAATCTGTTGGTCAAAATGCCCTCAAGTGGTTAAATTGTGGAGACTCGAAACACTTTGAGAAAGAATGTTCTAAAGTCTGGAAACCTATTAAGAAAGATTAGGTAAAAACAACATATTCTACTAACTTTCAAGGACCCAAGAAAAAATGGGTACCAAAGAAAAGATAAGTTATTTTTGTAGGAAATAAAGGAGAAGAAGAAAGAGAATTTGGTAAGAAATTTTTTATTTTGATTTGGGCAATAATTCTCATTATATACTTGATTTTGATATATCCTTGGTTGATTCGGATTTATGATGATCATATTTTGTTTTATTGAAGAAAGAATTCTATGATTTGTTTTTGTGATTCGTGAGTTGAGATTTAATTTAATACGTGTGATTATTTTTGAAATTTACAAAGAGACAATTGAATTTATTTGGTTTGATTTTATGCTCTCAGATTTTATTATATTTTGCATAGTAGAAATCTGTTTTACGTGATATTAATTTATGCAAAATATTCTTTCTTAAATATTCAAGGATTTCATTTTCCCTGATTTTATTGTGCTTTAACTAAGTGAGAATTTCTTTTTCAAGATATTATTTTGCATAATATTATTTCCTTAAATACTTTGTTATGATGAGTTTAGAAAGAATATTTGATTGTCTAGGGAGGTTTTCATATTTTGCTCTAACGTCATGAATGATCCAAATTGATGGATACCAAAAAGGAAATGAGTTGATTGCAAGAAATTCAATTAGGCAAGAATGATTGTGAATCTATGCAAATTTTGGTGCAATCAGAAAAATATCTCCTACGAAAAGTGGTAATGATTTTTTTTTTTTATCAATGGTATATTTTAAACATATATCATAGGTAAGAGAATATTTTTATCATCCTACCTTGCAAATTTCTACGTGCATTTATCATAATTTTGGATGATTGTTTATTATATTGCGAATATCTTTTGTCATAAATATAAGGTATTGCAAGTTTTTACTTGATCTGGCATGTGATAGAAATATCAACTTTCTTTTTGCAAAATGCATCAATAATATATATCTGAGATTTACGCTCATGGAAATCCCTTTGATCTTGAAAGATATTATTGCATATTTATGGATATTCTTGCTATATTCTTAAGAGATGTCTCATTTCTAGCAAGTTTGATTCGCAAATCAGAGGAAGATATTACGTGACAGTTTTGCAAAGATTGTTATCTATTACACAAGAATTTGCAGGTGGAAAAGGAATCTTCCATATAGATTTTGGAAAGCTCGATTTGAAAATTATGGAGATTCTATACTATTTTCTGGAGGCTCAAAGATTTCCTTCCTTGTGCAAAGTTTTTGCAAATTGTTAAGGAAATTCCTAATGTATCGTACGAAAGGTTGAGTAGTTATGAATTTTAATTTTATATATGCTATTCAATTTATTTATTTGAAGAAATGACATTATATATTATGTGAATATTATTACAACTTATTTGTGCAAAAAGGTCATTAAGTTTATGTAGGTTGAATTCGAGACGAGCTTAATTGAAGAAAATAAATTTTTACCTCGAATTTTGAAATATAAATGATCGTTGTAGATATTGTTGCTATGAATGAAATAATGGAATAATATTCTGCTCAACGTGCACAAACCATAATTAATGCTATTCGCAAATATTGTTATGATGATAGGGGAGAAAGCGAATCTAAAAGAAAGGAAAGAATCATGATCACCTCAAAAAGGCAACAAATTGAGGGGGAGCATTGATCAATTTTGAAAAAATCTTTTTGAATTGATCGTGATCTTGATTATTATGGAAAGAATGAAAGTGTAAAGTGTCAGAATTTGTTAAGATCTACGAATCCAGTTAGTGCATCTTTTATTACCTTTTGTCATTAATAAATCTTTTATTGATATTATCATTTTATTATGACAAAAATGGTACGCAAATTTTATAATGCATCCGTGATTTTTATTGAATATTTGTTGATATATATGATCGAAGTGAGTATTACTGCATATCTTTAATATTCGACTTACTTTATAAAAGCTGATTTTTTGAAAATTGTGTTTCATGCAAGAAATATTTATTATTGTTTTATATTCTCTAAGTGACTCTTAATCCATTGATATCGCTTTTTGATTATGACAAAAATGGGGAGAGAATATAATTATGCATATGTGTTGATATTTATTGAGCTGCGATTATCTTTACATATATAATTATATGCTCAATCTATTTGCTGTCTTGAATTACATTATTCTTTAAGATTGCATTGATTTAATATCTTTAAAAGTGTGATTACACATATGCATATTCAGAGATTGTTTTGTTATTATCAAAAATGGGGAGATTGTTAGGGAAACCCTTATGATGTTTGAAGATAACAAAATAAATCAAAGGCTACTAACGTGTTTAATGGTTGAGTAACAAATTATGCAGATGATATAATATGTAAAGGATATTGTCCAAAGTATATTCTGAAGATTTCTAGACTTTTATGTCAAAGTTTGAAAACTGTTAGACTTTAGTGTCAAAGTTTGTTCTATATTAGAAGTTTGCTCACTCTAAGAAATTCCAGATTGAATGTGAATGAAGAGCTAGGAGACAGACTTTATGCTGAAGCTGAATTTATTCAGACTGTGTCCAGACCTTAAGGCTAAATTTGTTCAGAAGTAGATTATGCTCAGACTCAGATTGTAAAGTCTTTCGTACTCAGACTCGGATTGTAAAGTTTACTTCAGTTTGAAGACTCTCGGACTTTACATCCGAACGTAATGATTCAGAACGAAACAACTTGACAGAATGTAACATAAGTCCTAATCATATAACAGCTAGTGATATGATTTGGATTCTATATCAAGATTGATTTGATTGATTTAATCTAATTGATTGACAATTGGATCTTGAAGATAAGAACTTTTTATATGAAGAAGCTCTACTTATGGAAACCAATATTCTGTTTGTATGGGCAATCGGAATCAATTTGGGATTCTACTTCTATCACTCAACGACTACCAAATGTTCTAGATACAAATCTGTTCAATGGGTAAATTGGAAGACAATCTTCGAGATACTATCCAATGGCTAGTTTGGAAGTGGAGGAGTATTTAAGGAGATGGAGGACCAATGAGCAAGTAAGAGACGGAGTGTAGAATTTATAATTCCAAAGTCTGAGTGACTTTCAATCATACACTTGTCACTTGTGAGCTTAAACGTTTGTGATCATGGGAGAAATACCAAAAGAGTGACTTAGTAAGATAGTGTGATCTACCACTAAGTATTTGTACTCAAAGTTGTAATCTCTTGTTGATTGCATAGTGGAATCCAGCTAGAAGGCTGTTAGCGTGGGAGAGTGGACGTAGGCTTGATCTAAGCCGAACCACTATAAATCTTGTGTTCTTATTCTTTTTCATTAATCTCTTTATTTTGTTCGTAGTTTTATTTAACTACTAAAGTCTAAACTCGCTCAAAGTCTATTGTTCTTCAGACTCAGTTTCAAAAGTCAATTTTTATTTAGATTTAGGTTAAAGTTAAAGGTTTTCACTGCGTATTACAGAATCTGTTTTTACACTTATTCACCCCCTTCTAGGTGTTCATACTAGCACTTTCATTGGGCATGCACAATTGTCCATGAAAATTCAATAATCTGTCCTTCGTAACTTGAAAATCACCTTTCCTCTTCTCCGCATCTCTTACAGAACTTTCTGGATTTCTGAGTCTGTCAACTGCAGCGTTCTAATCTTCACCTGCACTTTCGATTCAATTCTAAGGGTAGCCATGAGACTTGAAATGTGGCATACCTCAAACTTGAAATATGAATCTCGAACTGTTTTGAGTAGAATTTACTCTCAAACCATCATCTAAGTAATCGATGACTTCTGACTTAAAGCATCTGCAACCTTATTGGCATTTCCAGGATGATACAAGATGTCGCAGTCATAGTCCTTAAGAAGCTCCTCCAACAACGCTACCTCATGTTCAGCTCCTTTTGAGAGAACAAATACTTCAGGCTTTGATGGTCCGTAAAAATCTAGAACTTTTCTCCGCACAAATAATGCCTCAAAATCTTTAGGGCAAAGATGATCGTTGCCAGTTCCAAATCATGCGTCGGATAATTCAACTCATGAGGCCTTAGCTGATAGGACACATATGCAATAACTCTCCCATGTTGCATTAAAACGCAGCCTAATCCTTTATACGATGCATCGCTATAATTCTTATATCCTCCAAGACCAAACAGAATTGTCAACACGGGTGCGGTAGTCAGCTTATGCTTGAACTCTTGTAAACTATGCTTACACTTGTCCATCCATTCAACTTTCTCTTCCTTCTCTAGTAATCGTGTCAGGGGCATGGCTATCGGAGAAAATCTTTCCACGAACCGTCTATAATAGCCTGCCAATCCCAAGAAACTTCGGATCTCACTCATTGTTGTTGGTTTGGGCTAGTTCATAACAACTTCAATTTTGGTCAGGTCTATGGAAATCCCTTCGCCAAAAATCAAGTGACCCAAGAAAGCTATACAAATTAGCCAAAACTCAAGTGTACAGCTCGTGTTCCTGCAAGGTCTAAAGCAACATCCTTAAGTGTTGTTCAATTTCCTTGGGACTCTTTGAATATACCAAGATATCGTCGATGAACACAATCACGAACTGGTCTAGGTACTCCTTGAACACTCGATTCATCAAATCTATGAAAGTAGCTGGGGTATTGATCAAACCAAATGGCATTACGGTGAACTCATAATGGCCGTAATGCGTACGAAAAGCTGTCTTCGGTATATCCTCTTTCTTAATCCTCAATTGATGGTAACTGTTCTCGGAGGTTGATCTTGGAAAATATCGAAGCTCTTTACAGCTGATCAAATAAGTCATCAATCCTTGGTAATAGATACTTGTTCTTGATTATCACTTGATTGTGTTGCCGATAGTCGATGCAAAGATACAACAAACCATCCTTCATCCTTACAAACAAAACCGGCGCTCCCCAAAGTGATGCACTAGGACGAATAAATCCTTTCTCTAACAACTCCTGCATCTTCACCTTTAGCTCCTTTAACTCGATAGTGCCATACAGTAAGGAGCCTTAGAAATTGGCTCCATCCCAAGGGCCAACTCAATCATGAACTCTATCTCCCATTCTAGGGGCAAACCAGGCAACTCCTTAGGAAAAACATCAGAAAATTCCCGCACTACGGTGATGTCCTCCATCCTTGGCTCCTCAATTGATGTATCAACCACGTTTGCCAAATAACCTTGGTAACCCACATCCTACAACTGGGTTGTCTCAAGTGATGAAATTAAAGTAATCAAGGGTCCTCATCAATTTCTAACAAACTCGAAACTTCCACCCACTAACAGATTAAACTAAATCACTTTATGATAACAATCCATGGTAACTAGTTACTTGGTGAGCCAATCCATACCAATAATCACATTGAAATCAAACATCGCTAGCACAATTAAATCTATTCTTTCCTCTCGATCACCAATTACTAACTTGCAACTAGGACACCCTATTGCAGACAACACTTTATCCTTTAACGGGGTGAATATACTAATGACTGTTTCCAACGGTTTTGGACTTAACCCCACTAACTTAATAAACTGCTTACAAATAAAAGAATGCGAAGCTCCATGATCAAACAAAGCATAAGCAGCATGGTCATTCAATGAGATCTACCCGTAACCACATTCTGCGAGTTCTCTGCCTCCCTTCGAGCGATAGCAACACCCTTCCTTGCACCGGAGGCCTACTAAAAATGCCCTATTGTGCGTTCTGCAATGCACTTCCTGTTACCCGCTCTATCTGCGGCAATGGTGCTTGTGCTCCTATGGGTTTGCATGGGCAATTCTTCACCTGATGATCATGCTAGCCACATCCATAGCAAGCTCCCATTCTAGCAAGACATGGGGTTGATCCATGTTTTGTGGCATCCCGGAAATTCAAAGCCGAGCCTTAAGGTGTGTTAAATATCTTTAATTAGGTGATAGAATTTTATGGCTTATGCTTTAGTCAATTTGTCTTTTAATTTGATGAATTTTGCTTGTGATTGTGGAAAATCAAATTTAATAGATAAATGCTTGGCCATATGATTTAAATTTCAATAATTAAAAATATATCCCAAGACTTTGGCCAAGATGAAATTTGAATTCAGAAATATTATAAAAAGGAATTCAAAAAAAAAAAAAAAAAGGAAAAAGGGATCAAAATTCGAAATGGGCCTTGGACCCATTAGCCTAAAGCTTGGTGGGCCAAGCTAGTCAGCCCATTGGGCCCAAGAGAGGAGTTCGACCAGCCCAAGGGGGAGTGGCCGGTTGGGCCTAAGCCCAAGCCCATTAAGCCCAAATTCAAATTCAAAATTAGAAATTACAAGTGGCAAATGGCAAGAACATGCATTGGCCATTGGATAGGTGAATAATCATTGCAAATGATGGCTTAAGGGGGTATAAAAGGATGAGGAGAGAGAGTGGCCGGACCTTGGCTACATTTTCGTCCAAGGTGAGAGAGAGAGGAGGGAGAAATTGCGAGTGAGAGGGAGAGAAGCCGAGAGGGAAGGAGGCGGAGCCGGAGGAGGGTGCTGTCCGTTCGCCGTCACCGCCTAGTCCGACCGTCCTACGCCGCCGTGTGTTGCTATTCGTCCATCATAGAGGCAAGTGGGAGTTCATAACTTCTCTTGCACGTCGGTTTTGTAGTTGCATGTCTGGTTTTGAGTGTTATGTGTGAGAAAAACCGAGCCAAGGAGGGTTTGTTTGCATGCCATGTAGCTGTTTCCGTTCGGTTTGTGGTAGACAGTTTCTTATTCGGGCTTGCATGTGTATTTGGAGTGTGATTTTGGCTTCGGTGTCTTCATGAAAGTTGAAGCTAACATCTTGTAGTATGACATACTCGAATTTCATGGAAAACGAAGGTGATATGAGGGGTCAAATGCTTTGTTATACGGAGGTTCTAGATCTGCGAATTTCCTACTGACCTCTTGATGATTTCTTGGTTGCATGTTGATTTCTGTTGAAGATCTCACTTTGTTGTCTTCTTGAAAGTTGTAGGAAACACCCTAAGCTACAACATACTCGAAAATGAGGCAAAAGAACAAGTATAACTTGGTGAATCGGCTAAATCTTTGAGACGGATGGTTCTGTTGAAGTGAACCGAGACACCCGAGACTTCACGGGTTAAAATGGTGACCAAAATCTGGGTATTTTACCTAGATCCCTTCATGAAAATTTTAAAGGACACATTGATGCATAACATACTCGAATTTCAGAAGAAACGAAAGAGATTTAATGGGTCAAATCTAAGTTTTTCGGTGATGAACGTTCTGGACGAAACGGTGGAGGTTCCAGAAGCTTCGTGGAGTTATATAAATTAATCTATAAAGAATTTGGCTAAGAGTTCTTCATGAAAAATGCACGAAAATGTGTTGGCTATCACCCTGTAAAATTTGGGAATTTTCAGAGGTCATATGAGTATTTTAATTAAATTAATTCGAAAACTGTGCAATCTGGCCATAATCCGAATGTTGTGTGTATTTTGTGGAAATTTGGGAAATTATGTAAAATGCGAATTAGCCATGGATTTTATGTGGAATCTGATTCTAATTGTTTGTTCAAGGATTGATTGAAGATTATGATTTTGGAAAATCATAAATATTAAATATAATATTTATTTATGAAAATGGATAATATAATAATATAATAATATAATAATATAATAATATAATATAATAATAAAATAATAAAATAATAAAATAATAATAAAATAAAAGGTGGACTATTTTATTGGCCATAAGTCCTATTGAACTATGATGCATTGCTATATGACATTGATGCATGTGAAATCATTAATTATGATGTATTGTTATATGGCGATGTATGAATGATCATGAATTATGATGCATTGCTATATGACATTGATGCATGTATGATCATTAATTATGATGTATTGTTATATGGCATTGATGCATGTATGATTATGAATCATGATGCATGTGTGTGAACAATATGCCATGAAATAGTAAGATGATAAAAAGTGGAAAGTGGTATGTGAGTAAGAGGTTGTGGCGGAGGATGTTGTCTCGGTGGCTGGTGGCGTAATTCCAGAGATTCCCGGGAGTTTCAGGATGCCCGGAATGTGGGGGCCGGAAGTCCCTGTCGGAGGTTTCTGCCCGAAGGGAGTGTGACTCGCGATGCCGGGATTAGGGTGCGAGATCCCCGGTTAGAAGGGTAAAGACCGGAAGTCTGTCGGAGGTTTCGCCCGAAGGGAGGTTCCTCGTGATGCTAGTTGAGGTGCGAGATGCCCGGAATGTGGGGGCCGGAAGCCCAGTGGCCATGAGATGGCTGGGATACTGGGATCCCTGTCGGAGGTTTCTGCCCGAAGGGAGGATGATGATGGTGGAATTGATGAATTGAGAAAAGATAATGTGGGATCAATTGATAAATAAAAGTGATATGCATGGTGATGCATGGTTCATGATGATGTGATATGCATGGTGATGCATGGCCAATGATGATATGATGTGATATGCATGGTGATGCATGGTTAATGATGATGTGATATGCATGGTGATGCATGGTTAATGATGATGTAATATGCATGGTGATGCATGGCCAATGATGATATGATGTGATATGCATGGTGATGCATGGTTCATGATGATGTGATATGCATGGTGATGCATGGCCAATGATGATATGATGTGATATGCATGGTGATGCATGGTTCATGATGATGTGATATGCATGGTGATGCATGGCCAATGATGATATGATGTGATATGCATGGTGATGCATGGTTAATGATGATGTGATATGCATGGTGATGCATGGTTAATGATGATGTGATATGCATGGTGATGCATGGCCAATGATGATATGATGTGATATGCATGGTGATGCATGGTTAATGATGATATGATGTGATACGCATGGTGATGCATGGTTAATGATGATATGTATGCTATGATGATGCATGAATACGCTTGTCATCAAAAAGGTAAGTGATGCCTGAATTGTATGATGGTATGCATGGTGCACGAGTTGTTATTGGATTTCCCTATCTGCTGAGTGGTTGTACTCACCCCTTTTGGGGATAACATTTCAGATTAGCACTATGCCGCTGCCTGCTGTTTCGCGTGGCGTGTTTTACGGTATTCCGTCTGACGTCGAGGTGGAGATGGCGAGATAGATGTCCCTCGGTACCCGGATTGACTTTTATCCGAGTACGATGCTTAGTCATGTATGATATCGGCCTGGTGGGGGCCCTGTCATACAAGAGTTCATTTCGTTCACGTCCGTCGAGATGGTACTATGCGAGGATGCTGCCGCCGCCACCACCCGACGCACCGGGATGGGTGTGAGATCGCACGCGAGGAGTAGGAGCTAGACCGCTTTTTGGTATAGATAGTTGACGCTCGTGATGGGAGGGTTTTTGTGCTCATATGATGTTAGAGGTCGGAGTTCCTTTTTGAGATTTTAGGAAGGACATGGCGAGTCCTTACCTTTTGTTTCTTTTGTACCGACCCGAGGAAAAACCCCATCTCGCTATATGTATGTATGTAAGCAAAGCGTCAACGTTATTTATAAAATCCTGATGTGTAGTTGGTGTGTATTTGTATCATGGGTTAGAAGGGAGATAGATGACGATGTGATTTTTGCTTCCGCTATGAGTCGCGCATGGGACCGTTTTTTAAAAAAAAAAAAAAAAAAAAATGCCTGTAATCGGCAAGGCTTAATTTAGCAAAGAGATAGAGATGGTGAAAGATGTAACATCGGCAGACTTTGTTAACGACTGCGAAGGGTTCGGGGTGTTACGGTCGCCCTTTTGGTATCGAGCCAATGGTTCATTTGGAGTGATAAGGAGCCTCATTTGGAATTGAGGAACATGATGACAATGCACACCATAGGATGTAAAACGAAATAATTGAATAACGGGTGATGAGAATTCACTCGTAGATCCCCGATAGTTTGTTTTGAGTTATTTTAAGTGCCGGTAACATGTATATGTTACTTATGTAGTGATAGTAATTGCTTTGAGTGGAGCGGTGAGTCTCGGATTATTCGAGGCAATGCTTGGAAATTGCGGGAGAGTCATGGTGCGAGCTGGAAGTGCTCATCCATCGAGGGCTGAAGCCCTGCTGCAAGGGCTGAACCCCGAATGGAAGATATCCTGAGGCATTAGCCAATATTGGAAATCTGATGGAGAGGCGGCGCAGCAACAGCCGGAGCGAACGCCGTACTCAAGGACTAGTGGAGCAGTTTTTAAAGCTGAAGCCACTTAAGTTTAATGGAATGGGAAGTCCCGAGGAGGCGAGCAATGGATTGATGGGATGGAAAGAATTTTCCGGCTGTTAGACTGCACTAATGCTGAGAAAATAGTCTTAGCAGAGTACCAATTGGAGGGAAATGCGAAGTTTTGGTGGAGAGCTTCGAAGGACATCATCTTTCCACCAGTGCGATGTTAATTGGGAGGAGTTTGTTAGGGCCTTTAATAGGAAGCATTTCTCGATTGTGCTAAGGATAGGAAGATTGCGAGTTTGTTCAGCTAGAACAAAAGGGATTGATTTGTAGATCGGTATGAGGCTAGATTTTCTGAATTGTCTAGATATGCTCCTAGATTGATTGAGGATCGGAAGAGAAGGCTAAGAGATTCTGAAGGGCTGAGGCCCGACATTAGAAAGCAGTTGGTGCCTTTGAACATAAGAGATTATAATGAGATTTATGAAAGGGCGCAGTTAGTGGAGCAGGAGCTGTTGAGGGAGAGGTCTGAATTTAAGAAACCGTTTAATTTTAGTGATGTGAAAAAGGGAAAGAGGCCTTATTCTGGTCAAGGTCAGACCTGGAATGTGAAGAAGAAGGGTAATTTTGGAAATTTTGGAGGGGCAAGGAGTGGTCCGAATATAGGGAAAGCACCCTATCAGCCTGGACAACAGAAATGTTTTGGCTGTGGACAAGTGGGACATCTTAGGAGGAATTGTCCGCGAGAGAGGTCGCAAGTGAGTGTTGGCTCAGTGCGACAAGGATATCAGAGTGCTGTTAGGTCAAATCCGCAAGGAAATCCTCAGAGACCACCTGCTCAAGGAAGGGTGTATGCGATCACCCAGGAGGAAGCGGAAGCTTCCAAGAATGTTATCTCGGTACGATTCTTATTAATGGTGAAAAGGCTTATGCATTGTTTGACACGGGTGCAACGCATTCGTTTGTGTACGAAAGATATAGATGTTTGAATAAGATAGAAGTTATGCCGCTTGAGACGCCTCTTTGTGTTTCCACGCCTTTAAAGGATATGGTATTGTCTACATTGGTGTGTGAAAATTGTAAGATCTCAATGGGAGGAAAGGACATGGAAATAGACTTAGTTGTAATGGCTATGTATGATTTTGATGTTATTATAGGAATGGATTGGCTTCGTAAGTATCGGGCTCAGATGGATTGTTATAGGAGAGTGGTACAATTTGTTTTACCTGATCAGTCTAGTTGTGAATTTTTAGGAGGTCAAACCCATTTTCCTATAGCTCTTGTTTCGGCAGTAGAAGCATGTAAGTTACTTGACGAAGGATGTCAAGGGTACCTAGCCATTGTTAGAGATTATGCAAGGGAGGAGCCTAATCTCGAGGAAGTTCATGTAGTTAATGAATTTCAAGATGTATTTCCTGAGGAATTGCATGGATTACCGCCGGAGCGGGAGATTGAATTTGAAATTGAATTAATGCACGGAATAGGACCAATATCAAAAGCCCCGTATAGAATGGCCTTAGTTGAATTGAAGGAGTTGAAAGTGCAACTGCAAGAATTGCTTGATAAAGGATTTATTAGACCAAGTGCTTCACCTTGGGGTGCACCGGTCTTGTTTGTGAAAAAGAAAGATGGGTCAATGCGCTTGTGTATTGACTATAGGCGATTGAATCAAGTGACTATTAAGAATAAGTATCCTTTGCCTAGAATTGATGATTTATTTGATCAACTCCAAGGGAAGTTCGGTCTTTTCTAAGATTGATTTGAGGTCGGGATATCATCGGTTGAGAATTAAAAAGGAGGACATTCCTAAGACTGCGTTTAGAACTCGTTATGGACACTATGAGTTCCTTGTTATGCCATTTGGATTGACTAACGCCCGGCTGCATTTATGGATTTGATGAATAGAATATTTCAGCCTTACTTGGACCAATTTGTGATTGTGTTTATTGATGATATTCTGGTGTATTCAAAAGGGCCTAAAGAGCATGAGCAGCATTTGAGAGTAGTTTTGCAGACTCTGAGAGAGCATAAGTTGTATGCTAAGTTCAGTAAGTGTGAATTCTGGTTGGATCGGATAGTATTTTTAGGACATGTGGTGTCAGGAAAAGGAATTGCAGTAGACCCGGCAAAAGTTGAAATGGTAGTAAATTGGCCGAGACCGACGACACCTACTGAGATACGAAGTTTCTTAGGATTGGCTGGTTATTATAGAAGGTTCATTGAGGGATTTTCAAGGCTAGCAGGACCTTTAACTAAGTTGACCCGAAAGAATGTGAAGTTTGAGTGGAATGGAGAATGTGAAAGGAGTTTTCAGGAGCTCAAAAGGAAATTGACTTCAGCTCCAATTCTGACTATACCTACTGGACCTGATGGATTCACGGTGTATAGTGATGCATCTCACAAAGGATTAGGATGTGTGTTGATGCAGCATGGCAAAGTTGTAGCCTATGCATCCAGACAATTGAAACTTCATGAGTTGAATTACCCGACGCATGATTTAGAGCTAGCAGCTATAGTGTTTGCCTTGAAGATATGGAGACACTATTTGTATGGGGAAAAGTTTGAGATCTATACGGATCATAAGAGTTTGAAGTATCTGTTCTCATAAAAGGAGTTGAATATGAGACAAAGGAGGTGGATGGAGTTGTTGAAGGATTATGACTGTGAGATAAGATATCATCCAGGAAAAGCGAATAGGGTAGCAGATGCTCTTAGTCGAAAGTCGGCTGCAGAAATAGCTAGTTTGAGGATGGCAGAATGGAAATTGTTAGAATCAGAGCGAATTCTGAATTTAAAATGGAAATAGATTGTCTTCTTGGTATGCTTAGTGCATTAAGGATTGAGCCGAGAGATTATCCAGAGAATTAAAATTCTGCAAGAATCGACCCGAGAGATTTTGAAAGTGAAAGATGCTGTATCTTTAGGGAAAAGATCGGAATTTCAGATCTCTGATGATGGAATAGTGAGATGTCAAGGACGACTATGTGTTCCCGACAATGAGGAATTAAGAAAGGAAATTCTGTCGGAGGCACATAAGAGTAATTATAGTATCCACCCAGGTAGTACAAAGATGTACAGAAATTTGCGTCAACAATTTTGGTGGAATGGTATGAAGGCAGATACGGCTAAGTACGTTTCTCAATGTTTGACGTGTCAACAAGTAAAAGCGGAGCATCGTAAACCCGCAGGACTTTTGAGACCATTAGACATTCCTGAATGGAAATGGGAACATATAACGATGGACTTTGTGCAAGGATTGCCAAGGACATCAAGTGGTCACGATTCAATTTGGGTTATAGTGGATCGATTGACTAAGTCAGCTCATTTCTTAGCGATTCGCATGGATTACCCAATGGATAAGTATGCGGACATGTATGTAAGTCAAGTGGTACGCTTACATGGTATTCCAGTGACCATTACTTCAGATCGAGATTCGAGGTTCACTTCGAATTTTTGGAAAAGTCTTCAAATTGCGTTAGGATCTAAGCTTCAGTTTAGTACTGCTTTTCATCCCCAGACAGATGGTCAATCGGAAAGAGTAATCCAGATATTAGAGGATATGTTAAGAGCTTGTGTGATTGATTTCAAAGGAAATTGGGATGAAAGATTGCATTTGGTAGAATTCGCCTATAACAATAGCTTTCAGAAGAGTATAGGTATGTCACCTTATGAAGCATTATATGGAAGGAGATGTAGGACTCTGTTTGTTGGAATGAAGTAGGAGAAAGGAAGTTGCGACGGGACTGAAATGGTACAAGTTACCACCGAGGCTATTGATATTATCGGGAAAGGCTTAGAACAGCTCGAGTAGACAAAAGATTACGCGATAGACGTAGGAGGCCTTTGGAATTTGGTGTAGGAGACCATGTATTCCTTAAGGTATCTCCAATGAAAGGAATATCTCGATTCGGGATAAAGGGTAAGTTAAGCCCCAGGTTTGTTGGACCTTTTGAAATTCTGGAGAGGATAGGTGACGTAGCTTATCGTTTAGCGTTACCTCCTAAGTTAGGAAATCTGCACGATGTGTTTCATGTATCGATGTTGAGGAAGTACCAGCCGGATCCTGGTCACATACTCGATCATGAAGCCATCAAAATGGATGAGAAAGTAAGGTATAGTGAAGAGCCTGTGCAGATATTGGATCGGAAGGAGCAAATTCTTAGGACCAAAAAGATCCCATTAGTCAAGGTGTTATGGCGACATCATGATGTGGAGGAAGCCACATGGGAAAGTGAGGATCAGATGAGGGAAAAGTACCCTTATTTATTTCAAGAAGGCGCGAGTAGTGCTTGAATTTCGAGGACGAAATTCTCTAAGGAGGGAGAATTGTGGCATCCCGGAAATTCAAAGCCGAGCCTTAAGGTGTGTTAAATATCTTTAATTAGGTGATAGAATTTTATGGCTTATGCTTTAGTCAATTTGTCTTTTAATTTGATGAATTTTGCTTGTGATTGTGGAAAATCAAATTTAATAGATAAATGCTTGGCCATATGATTTAAATTTCAATAATTAAAAATATATCCCAAGACTTTGGCCAAGATGAAATTTGAATTCAGAAATATTATAAAAGGAATTCAAAAAAAAAAAAAAAAAAGAAAAAGGGATCAAAATTTTCGAAATGGGCCTTGGACCCATTAGCCTAAAGCTTGGTGGGCCAAGCTAGTCGGCCCATTGGGCCCAAGAGAGGAGTTCGACCAGCCCAAGGGGAGTGGCCGGTTGGGCCTAAGCCCAAGCCCATTAAGCCCAAATTCAAATTCAAAATTAGAAATTACAAGTGGCAAATGGCAAGAACATGCATTGGCCATTGGATAGGTGAATAATCATTGCAAATGATGGCTTAAGGGGGTATAAAAGGATGAGGAGAGAGAGTGGCCGGACCTTGGCTCCATTTTCGTCCAAGAAAAGGTGAGAGAGAGAGGGAGAAATTGCGAGTGAGAGGGAGAGAAGCCGAGAGGGAAGGAGGCGGAGCCGGAGGAGGGTGCTGTCCGTTCGCCGTCACCGCCTAGTCCGACCGTCCTACGCCGCCGTGTGTTGCTATTGTCCATCTTAGAGGCAAGTGGGAGTTCATAACTTCTCTTGCACGTCTGTTTTGGTAGTTGCATGTCTGGTTTTGAGTGTTATGTGTGAGAAAAACCGAGCCAAGGAGGGTTTGTTTGCATGCCATGTAGCTGTTTCCGTTCGGTTTGTGGTAGACAGTTTCTTATTCGGGCTTGCATGTGTATTTGGAGTGTGATTTTGGCTTCGGTGTCTTCATGAAAGTTGAAGCTAACATCTTTTAGTATGACATACTCGAATTTCATGGAAAACGAAGGTGATATGAGGGGTCAAATGCTTTGTTATACGGAGGTTCTAGATCTGCGAATTTCCTACTGACCTCTTGATGATTTCTTGGTTGCATGTTGATTTCTGTTGAAGATCTCACTTTGTTGTCTTCTTGAAAGTTGTAGGAAACACCCTAAGCTACAACATACTCGAAAATGAGGCAAAAAGAACAAGTATAACTTGGTGAATCGGCTAAATCTTTGAGACGGATTGTTCTGTTGAAGTGAACCGAGACACCCGAGACTTCACGGGTTAAAATGGTGACCAAAATCTGGGTATTTTACCTAGATCCCTTCATGAAAATTTTAAAGGACACATTGATGCATAACATACTCGAATTTCAGAAGAAACGAAAGAGATTTAATGGGTCAAATCTAAGTTTTTCGGTGATGAACGTTCTGGACGAAACGGTGGAGGTTCCAGAAGCTTCGTGGAGTTATATAAATTAATCTATAAAGAATTTGGCTAAGAGTTCTTCATGAAAAATGCACGAAAATGTGTTGGCTATCACCCTGTAAAATTTGGGAATTTTCGGAGGTCATATGAGTATTTTAATTAAATTAATTCGAAAACTGTGCAATCTGGCCATAATCCGAATGTTGTGTGTATTTTGTGGAAATTTGGGAAATTATGTAAAATGCGAATTAGCCATGGATTTTATGTGGAATCTGATTCTAATTGTTTGTTCAAGGATTGATTGAAGATTATGATTTTTGGAAAATCATAAATATTAAATATAATATTTATTTATGAAAATGGATAATATAATAATATAATAATATAATAATATAATATAATAATAAAATAATAAAATAATAAAATAATAATAAAATAAAAGGTGGACTATTTTATTGGCCATAAGTCCTATTGAACTATGATGCATTGCTATATGACATTGATGCATGTGAAATCATTAATTATGATGTATTGTTATATGGCATATGACGATGTATGAATGATCATGAATTATGATGCATTGCTATATGACATTGATGCATGTATGATCATTAATTATGATGTATTGTTATATGGCATTGATGCATGTATGATTATGAATCATGATGCATGTGTGTGAACAATATGCCATGAAATAGTAAGATGATAAAAAGTGGAAAGTGGTATGTGAGTAAGAGGTTGTGGCGGAGGATGTTGTCGGTGGCTGGTGGCGTAATTCCGAGAGATTCCCTGGGAGTTTCAGGATGCCCGGAATGTGGGGGCCGGAAGTCCCTGTCGGAGGTTTTCTGCCCGAAGGGAGTGTGACTCGCGATGCCGGGATTAGGGTGCGAGATCCCGGTTAGAAGGGTAAAGACCGGAAGTCCCCCTGTCGGAGGTTTCTACCCGAAGGGAGGTTCCTCGTGATGCTAGTTGAGGTGCGAGATGCCCGGAATGTGGGGGCCGGAAGCCCGGTGGCCATGGCCATGTCGGAGATGGCCGAAGGGTGATGATCAAATTGATCCCCGTCGGAGGTTTTCGCCCGAAGGGAGGATGATGATGGTGGAATTGATGAATTGAGAAAAGATAATGTGGGATCAATTGATAAATAAAAGTGATATGCATGGTGATGCATGGATGATGATGTGATATGCATGGTGATGCAAAAATGATGATATGATGTGATATGCATGGTGATGCATGGTTAATGATGATGTGATATGCATGGTGATGCATGGTTAATGATGATGTAATATGCATGGTGATGCATGGCCAATGATGATATGATGTGATATGCATGGTGATGCATGGTTCATGATGATGTGATATGCATGGTGATGCATGGCCAATGATGATATGATGTGATATGCATGGTGATGCATGGTTCATGATGATGTGATATGCATGGTGATGCATGGCCAATGATGATATGATGTGATATGCATGGTGATGCATGGTTAATGATGATGTGATATGCATGGTGATGCATGGTTAATGATGATGTGATATGCATGGTGATGCATGGCCAATGATGATATGATGTGATATGCATGGTGATGCATGGTTAATGATGATATGATGTGATATGCATGGTGATGCATGGTTAATGATGATATGTATGCTATGATGATGCATGAATACGCTTGTCATCAAAAAGGTAAGTGATGCCTGAATTGTATGATGGTATGCATGGTGCACCTGAGTTGTTATTGGATTTCCCTATCTGCTGAGTGGTTGTACTCACCCCTTTTGGGGATAACATTTCAGATTAGCACTATGCCGCTGCCTGTTGTTTCGCGTGGCGTGTTTTACGGTATTCCGTCTGACGTCGAGGTGGAGATGCGAGATAGATTGTCCCTCGGTACCCGGATTGACTTTTATCCAGTACGATGCTTAGTCATGTATGATATCTACTGGTGGGGCCTGTCATACAAGAGTTCATTTTGTTCACGTCCGTCGAGATGGTACTATGCGAGGATGCTGCCGCCGCCACCACCCGACGCACCGGGATGGGTGTGAGATCGCACGCGAGGAGTAGGAGCTAGACCGCTTTTGGTATAGATAGTTGACGCTCGTGATGGGAGGGTTTTTGTGCTCATATGATGTTAGAGGTCGGAGTTCCTTTTTGAGATTTTAGGAAGGACATGGCAGAGTCCTTACCTTTTCTATTTCTTTTGTACCGACCCGAGGAAAAACCCCATCTCGCTATATGTATGTATGTAAGCAAAGCGTCAACGTTATTTATAAAATCCCGATGTGTAGTTGGTGTGTATTTGTATCATGGGTCAGAAGGGAGATAGATGGTGATGTGAATTTTGCTTCCGCTATGAGTCGCGCATGGGACCGTTTTAAAAAAAAAAAAAAAAAAATGCCTGTAATCTGGCAAGGCTTAATTTAGCAAAGAGATAGAGATGGTGAAAGATGTAACATCGGCACTGTTAACGACCTGCGAAGGGTTCGGGGTGTTACATGTTTCCTTCCATGGAATTAGCACACGCCATTTGAGTTAGATGCAGGCTTTCCAATTCCACCATTTCGGTTGGGAGGGATGGGATACTTTCCTCTCATCATTGGCCTATTCCTAAATAGATTGTAATTTTCGTTGGCACAATCTGCAGCCTAGATGCGGCTGCCTGCTCATTCAGATTCCTCTCAATCAATTGGGCCTTTCATATAGTTTGTCATAGTCTTTAAGATTCAGCGGCACAAGCAGGTCCTTAATCTCCGGCTTCAGGCCATCTTTGAACTTTCTCGCTCTATCCACCGGGTCCTCAATCAACCTCGGTGCATACTTCGACAACTTGGCGAACTTCACCTCGTACTGATCTACAGTCATTTGGTTATGGCGGAGGCACTGGAATTTAGCCATCTTCTATTCTTGAGCACAATCTAAGAAATATTTACTGTAGAACACTTTGACGAAGGCATCCTATTCTAAGACCATACCCTCGGGAAACACTCTTCCTTCAGTGGCCTCCCACCACATGTTCGCGTTACCCCGCAGCTGATATACAGCCAAGGTCACCTTGTCCTCCTTTGAGCACCTTAGTAGTGCAAAAGTCTTCTCCAACTCTCGGATCTAGAGAATTGCGGCCTCAGGGTTACCGGCTCCAATGAACTTGGTAGGCTTTAGCTTCAGAATTATTTCCACTAGCTTGTGCATCGGCTGATCGCTATTCCCATTTTAGGTGGGATCTTAGCAGGTGCGGCGGTAGCAATAGCAGCTTGATTTTGAGCTTGCTATCCAATCACGTTTCCCAGCATAGGGCTTTTAGGATCCCATCCACTGTGGGATCACCTGGTGCCTTTCCTGTAGCACCAGCCCGAGTTGGTGCCCTTCCTTGGCACTTATTTGGGTTGGTGCCCTTCCTTTGGCACTAGCTAGAGTTGACACTGCCCTTCTTTGAAGGGTCCTTTGATCATGATTGCTCATCTTACCTGATCTTTATGGAAACATGCTTTCCAATTCCAACTAGGAATTGGAAGTTTGTGCAACCCATAAAATCAATGAATCAATCACAAGCATAAGTATTAGGAACATGTTTTTCCTAACTAACTATCTCAAAACCTGTCGAACCTTATTACTCTAGACCTTGACCAGGCTCTGATACCACTTAAATAGGGATGCATGCCCTGAACCTGGTATCTCGAACCCCGAGCACGTGAACATCCCTTGACGACTGATTAAAAATGCGACGTCTCAAGATGCGTCGCCGACCCATTCTTTTTATCTTTCAATCAAATGCATGCAAAAACAACTAAAATAAACACCCAGCCAATCAATAAAATAGGGATAGTAAAACAAAATAGACGATTTCCCAAAAGTGATGATTTATTTATCAACTTGTTAACTTAAGGAGTTTAACATCCACGCACCTACAACAAAAGGTAACTCCTATGTGACTTATAAGCAAAAAGGGTCAGAAAGATCAAGGTCAACTTTTAGCTTCACTAACTCCAGGCACTAGCCCTAGTATCTAGGCGCAAAGTCAGGCATGTACTCGAGAGGGAAATGCCTCCACGGGCTCATAGTCCGGATTGGATTTTCGATCTAAAACGACACCATTAAGGATGTCGATATCCATGGGGTCCCATGCTTAACCCCCCACGTCCTCGGAAGGCGGTCCATCAAAACCCTGGAGTGGACCAATTCGATTGTCATTCGCCTCACTAATAAACCACCCCTTAAAATTATGGGGCATTGCATGAACAAACCCCTCATGTACCCATATGGTTGTGACCACCAGCTCACGGGCCCGGTCAGTCCTTGAAATAGGAAATAGAGTAGTCTCCACCTCCATATCCCAAGGGACCCCAAAACGTATGTGATGATTCTCCGTACTATAGATATGAAAATATTTAACAACAACAGGGTGAGATATAAATCTTAGCGAGTTAACAGTTTAAACCTCGATTATGATGCAAATTTGTCTTGAAGGCAGACTAAACACACGCCACATACAAATTTACCTCTCCTTGGTATTAACACATCTCACATGGCAATAATAGTGCAACATGCATAAATAATAATGAAAACGCATTCTAAAGATTCCATGTCCATTGTCAACACACATGTTCCAATTATTACAACCCCTTGGGCCCAGCCAACACAAGAGTCAGTGATTTTCCGGCATGACTGAGCATTGTCTTGCCCTATTAGGCACGGAATTGTCTAGAACTCCCACCTAGATTGCATTCCATAAATGGGGATCAGTCCGGCCTCAACCGCGACTCGACATCTGGACTCTCGTTGGGCATTCGATAAAAATCAAGCATCGCCCCTAAACTCCTGTTGGGTGATGAGTTTGATTAAATGACCACTCAAGCATATCAACAATCAAGCCGATTCTTATTACCATTAATTAGCTAAAAACAAAAGAGTTCATTTTTAAATAATTAACTTTGGCAATTTTTCACATTTAAAAGTCTCAATAAAATATTTGTATGTGGTCACATATTTAAAATCAACCAGTCAAACTTTGCACACTTCTATTTTAAAATCCCATTGTTTTATTTAGCGCATAAAATTTGGCGTCCAAAACCGACACCTCAAAATTCTCTATTTTCTTGCCCATAAACTCCTTTTTTTTATAATAAATAAAATCTATAATTGGGCAATCAATAACATAGTATCGACGTGCAAATAGTCGGAATTATGCACAAACTCATCCAGAAAAATGGGCATAAAATTCTATTTAACGGTTAATCTATCATTAATTAAGCTAACCGCAATTAATTATGCTAATTACGATTAATTAAACTAAACTCAATTAATTGGCCTAATTATAGTTAATTAAAAATTAATCAACATTAACTAAACTCACTATCTGTCTTCTTGATAGTGACCCGTGATCAAAAGAAGAACTCAAGCTTTCTTTGGTACCCATATTTTCTTGAGTCCAAGAGAGTTAGTGTTGCAAATGGTGTTTACCCAATCCTTCTTAATAGGTCTCCAAACTTTGGGACATTCCTTCTCAAAATGTTCTGAGCTATTACATTTTGAACATTTGAGAACACTTCGGCAAACGGGTTTTACAAAAACTCTTTGGAAATGATTTTTGTAAAATGCTATTATAGGTCTTTATTTGATTATTTATTTGACTTTGGGAAAATCAATTAAAGGAATAGTTCAGAGTCATACCCAAACCGGATTTGTTAAAGTAAGGTCTTTGTACAAAAACAATTTTCTCTAACTTCTCAAATCTTTTTGAAAACCTTTTAGTGATATTTGAAATATATTCTTTTAAAAAAAGCATTTTTCTTCGAAAGAGAATTAGAATTTTCTTTTAAATTAACAAAACTTTTATCCGACTTTCAAACTTTTCTTTCTAGGAAGTTTCTGTTGCCTCGGCTTAGAATTCTTTTTTTTTTTTAGTTTGAAAATCCTTTTAAGAGAGGTTTTAAGGCGAGACGAGTTCATCTATATACTTCGAGACTTTAACAAGAATTTTTAAATTACTAACCTCAACTTTTTTGTCTGAGTTTGAATCAAAATTTGCTTCAAAGTCTCGAGTCCGATTCCGAATTGGCCATCAAACATATGTTTGCATAGTCTTCATCACTTTCTTTGCACTCGGTATCGCTCCAAATCTCCGCTTTAAGAGCATTTTTGTATTTCTCTGTTCTTCCTTTCTTTTTCTTCAACAGAGGATAGTTAGGTATAATGTGCCCATTTTTCTTGTATTCGAAGCATATCACATTTTTGTTGGTTTCATTGTCCTCAGTTGATTTCTTTTGGAATTTTTTGAGTGCTTTGCTTCTTCCAGTTGAATTTTCTTCCCTTCTTATTCAACTTTATGAATTTCTTAATCTTAAGTGCTAGCTCCTCATCATTCATTTCA
This sequence comes from Eucalyptus coolabah, assembly GCA_014182585.1. NCBI lineage: Eukaryota > Viridiplantae > Streptophyta > Magnoliopsida > Myrtales > Myrtaceae > Eucalyptus > Eucalyptus coolabah. Next base: position 39,571,061 of record CM024622.1, read on the forward strand.
TCTTCTGAATCCGTGTCATTAGAATCATCGTTAGATTTTAAAGCGATTAACTTCTTACCTTTTGGATCTTCTTCCTCATTGATCTGCTCCACTTCATATGATTGAAGTGTGTTAACAAGTTCGTCTATTGAAAGAGGCATGATCCTATGGGTTTCTCTAATCGATGTCTTTACGTGATTCTAGTCTTTGGAGAGTCCATGCAGCAGTTTATTAACCTTCATTGGTCTTGAGATTAGCTATCCTTGATATGCCAGGCTGTTTACAATCTCTGTGAAACGACTGAACATGTTAGTGATGGATTCTCCAGGCTTCATCTTGAAGGATTCATACTGTCAAAGTAGAATGTTGATTTTCACTTCTTTTACTCGATCAGTTCCTTCGTAGGTAACATGCAATCTCTCCCAAACTTCTTTTGTTGTTTCACAGGAAAAATTCGATTATACTTAGTAGGAGATAAAGCACAATATAAATAGTAGATAGCTTTACATCAAGAGCTTGTCTCTTGGTTATTTCTTCTTGTGTCATTTCGCCAGCGGTTACAACTTCCTTTTCTCTTTCGAGGTTGATGTAGCTTTGGGATTGATCTATTTTTCTACCATATCCCATTTCAAGGGATCTTTCAATCTTAAGAACGCATTCATCTTGTTTTTCCACACATTGTATTCTTTCCCATCAAAGTAAGGAGGTCTGGTGTTGTTTCGATCTTCAACCAATCCTGGAGCCAAAATATTAGCCATATATTTTTAGCTCAGAACTAAAAACACTTCAATAAAATGAACACACAAGCCCCGATACCAATTGAAAGGGCTAGTAAGAACTCCTAGTGGGGGTGAATATGTATGAACAAAAATCTTTGCAAAGTTTAGTAGAAATAATTTGCCTTTAGAAAATCATCACAGTCAAATTCAGACTTTAGCGATTAGATAAAACTTCTAATAAAATAAAGAAGTTTAAACTTAAATAGTTAATTAGAGCTACGAGATCAAAATAAAAGAGTTTAGGGAAGAGAATAAGAACACAAGGTTTATAGTGGTTTGGCTTAAATCAAGCCCACGTCCATTCTCCCATGCCGACAAGACCTTTGGTTGGATTTCACTAAGAATCAAAAGAGATTGTACAACTTAATGATCTCGACTTCGTTATGAAGAGTCTCTACTTGGTCTCTCACAAAGTCTCACTATGAGTTTCTCTCTTTTGTTTACAACTTTGAGCTCAGTGAATGGAATAATAAGGAACTAGGAAGCTTCAGACTTTGAAATTTTTCTTTCATGCACACTTTCGAACAACTGGAGAGTCCACCTTAAATACTCCTTCATGCCTTCTTTATCGGCATTTTTCAAATGAATTTTTCCAATCTACCCATTGGACAGAATCAATTAAGGGGATCTCGAGTCATTTAAAGATTTGTAATGAAAGCCTGTCAATCTGTTCGCCCATACAATTAGGATCTTGTTCCATAAGTAGAATCTTCCAAGTTTACTCACTTTCCAAAAGATTTGAATATTGAAATTGATTCTAATAAGGATAATCAATCATGTAGGTGCTAAATTTTGCCATAAAGTCATCCATAAACCATACAAATCGAATCCTTGAAGAAATAAAGATAATCTCGTATCTAGATAAGTTTTCATTCTTCGTCTAAAAACTATTCAAGTGTGGGCAGACTTTGAACCTAAAGTCTAGCAGTCTTCAAACTTTGACACTAAAGTCTAAAAGTCTTCAAACTAGACTTTGGAAAGGTTTCGTCAACTTCAAAATAATTAAGGAGTTTTCTCCAACAACTTTGGCACTAAGGACACCTCAAACACCATCACAACAATCACATCTTATCATCTTCCTGCTAACATTGCTTAAAGCCCACAATGATACATTGATTTAGTTTCTCATTTGGTATTATTGGAGGTGGTACCATCAAATTAGACGAAACTTGTTGAACCATCCATCCAGAAATGAAACCAAATGCCATTTGCTTCGTACTATTTTTAAAAACAATCATAGGTATATTAGTCATGCGACTTGTATCCATACCATCATAGATTATTTTGACCCAAAAGCCCACAGCATTAGCTACCACAAAAGCAGGCCATGAGGTCTAAACCTGTCTAACAGTACCAGTTGAAACGACCATAGGAATGGCTCTAGAAACTTTTCGGATATTATGGGGTACTTCATTGTTATCAACCATTATGAATTTCTGATAAACCTAACAAACTGTCAAAAATTAATTGCCTTAAGATTGTGGGAAAATAATAAATTGGAGGAAAAATACATAACATTGTTTGTTGTAACCGTAAAAACATAAACATAGATAATAATGCTAAGAAAACGATTCAAATTAATAATAACGACCAAGCAAATGTATATATTATTTTTAAAGTAAAGATGACTAATTACAAATCAAATATAGATTTACAAAATGCTATAAACTCATAAAGAAATTGGATAGGATAACTAAATCTCTTTTAAGGGGATTAACTCCTATTGACGGTGCTAAGTGGCTTCACGAACTATACCTTCTAGGATACAACACCTCAAACCCGTTTGAATAATCACTATGGAAACATACAAATTTGGCACACTTAGAGAAAATTGAAGTGAAGAGATGAGAGGTTTTTCTTCTTGTTGTTCTTGTTCAAATGAAGAGTAGTTCAAATCAATATATAGAGTTTGAGAAGTAATGTACGGAAGAAAGATATGAACTCAAGTGATACCTGAGGCGAAGATATATATAATCTCAAGAGATACATAAACCAAAGAGATACATGAATTTAAGAAGAACATGAATTAAAGACATACATGAACCGAAGAGACATATCTCATTGTACTCAGTTTTGTTAATTTATTAACTCACCATAATTACCACAATCCTAAATGTTTTGATTGTGGAAATTTAATTCTATATCTTTTGATAATTTGAAAATTGAGTTTTAAGTCTTTTGACAATTTACAAATTTAGTTAGCTATTTACAAAAATCGCTTATGGTCCTATGTGGCATTGGTATCTTGACATGGTTAATTTTTGCAATTTTAAAATTTTTGAATTTCTTTCTTTCTTTTCTTTCTTTCTTTTTTTTTCTACAACTTCGGGCAAGTAAAGTTGCTGGCCAACCCTCGCTTAGACCAAGTGAGGGCCTAGGCAAAGGCCCCAATGCCCTTACCCGGTGTCGAGAATGGTCGCTAGCCTCCTTTAAAAATTAAAGAGAACGAAAAAGTGAAGAAAAAAATTCATAAAGAATATTAAAAATATTGCACCAATTATCTACACCAGCACTAGTCATGTTGCATAGGATGCCTGGCAATCACTTCAGCTATTTCCAGCAAAAAATGGCCGGATTGATTGTATTGGTAAATTATCAAAATGTTTATGACAAAATTGACTAAAATGAAATGTTTACTACTAAAAAGGCACAATGCAATAAGTTTATAATTTTTTTTTTTGTAATCATCCTAATATATTCCAATATTGTAATTAAGATATTGTATTACTATCGGGAGGGGGTTCTTAGAATAAATAAGAGTGCATTTATATAATAGAAAATCAATGATTTGAAAACTATTCTCCTAAAAATGACTTTTTATCGATAAGAAAAATTAGTCGACAAAAAATGTATTTATTATCATCCAACAATCTATACCTAAACATCTTCGTTAATGACGAACACATTTTCCATTAATATATTCATTTTTGGAAGCAATACAAACTATTCTATTTTAGGAAAATCTTTTTCATGTCACTGGTTAAACACATAATAAATGCCCCTAAAATAAGAATGTAACACCAACAAGTTTAATATTTGATGCTCATAAATTGCATATTATCAAATCAATTATATTTCTTTTTGCTTGACAATGTATGTCCAATCCTTTAGATTCAGGGTCACGTTTCTCATAGATTTTAACATGAATAATGTTAGAAATGCAAAAACTAATTTACAAAATTGATACATATAAAGTCTAATGAGCTATTACATAAGCAATTTTGTGTTTAACATCTAATAAGTGTATGTCACGTCACTTGATGCACCAATCTTGTTAACTAATGTTCACATTCCTTGCATTATTCATCCATGACAAGTAATTGTTGACATCCAAAATTAACCCTATTGTCACATGAGAAAAATATGACATTTAGACAAAAATGGGTTACAATCACATGTGTTTCATGCGGATAGTATTTTATACATGCTTGACTATCAATGAGCATAAGGGTAAATATCCGGTGATTGACGACAAGATAAGAAAACGTCTTGTGCCTAGTTGTTGCAATAAGACAATGGATGGTTGGTGGCCGCTTGCATGGACCTTGGTAGCAAACTTTTCAATAAAAAACACTTTACTTAGGGCACCAAGATGGTAGGCACTAAAAATGCACGTTACTAAGGTGTGACATCCTGAAATTTCAATTATGTTTTCAATTAAATAAATCAAGCCTTTCATCGATGCGCCTATAGTGCTATTCTCTGAGCTAATCACTCATGAGATAACTAGACTATCCGGGGAAGTCATTGAGGGATTTTAATGCAATAGACTTGAGAATTCGATCGGAATCGACTGTTATTTGTGCTCATCTACAAAGATCATTACGGCACGGTGAAGATCGATAACAGGTCGAGATAGGTTGGTTTGATTGAGATGTGTGGCTAAATGTGAGTGATTCCACCGAATTGCAAAATTCTCGTCAATTGGCACTAGATTGATTTTTTGTCGTTTTGGTACACTTTGTGTTTGTATTTGAAATCTCGAGATTTTCACAACCACCGAGAGTCGCCGGTGTGTCGATGAGGTTCATTGTGGCTCGAAGACAATCGACCACGGGTCATTTACACTAAAATTTCTAAAAGCTATCCGGTATGCTAGGTCACGCTAAAATTGCGCCAGATTGAAATTAACCGCGAATTCAAATCCGATCTCAGAAAATTGAAAGTTCTATCATGTCACAAGTCATTTTAGAAACGTTGACTCATCCTCCGAAGATTTTTTTACAAACCAAGATTTTTGGCGAAGAGTCAAGATAGGGCCGTTTTGTCTGGAAAATTCAGAAGACCCTTTTTTTTTTATCACATTTTGGGGATGCAATTTGGTTCTATTGGTTAGGAAAAATGTCGATTTGATCGAGGATTTGATGGTGGAATTTTTAAGGGCCAATTTGAACCGATTCAAGAAGGAATTGAAGTGGAATTGGGGGAAATAACTTCAAAATTCGTAGCCCCATGGTCCCTCAACCTTTGTACCATCTCAATGGCTTCTAGAGGAAGATTTGAGGGTGGAAAATGGTTGAGGAAGCCAGCAGCCATGGTGGGGCCAAGTCAAGGAGACAAGAAGATAGAAGTGAAGCTTGGAGGGTCCCTCAAGAGCTGTTTGTGTGACATCCTAAAATTTCAGTTATGTTTTCAATTAGATAAATCGGGCGTTTCATCGACGTGCCTATAGTGCTATTCTTTGAGCTGATTATTCGTGAGATAACTAGATTGTTTAGGGAAGTCATTAAGGGATTTTAACGCAATAGACTTGAGAATTCGATCGGGAATCGATTACTAGATTGTGTTCATCTGCAAAGATCATTATGACACAAAGTAAAGATCGATTAGAGATTAGAGATAGGTCGGTTCGATTGAAATGTGTGGTTAAATGTGAGTGATTCCACCAAATTACAAAATTCTTGCCGACTGGTACTAGACTGATTTTTCTATTGTTTTGGTACCTTGTGTCCGTAATTGAAATCTCGAGATTTTCATGACCATCGAGAGTCACCAATGTGTCGAAAAGGTTCATTGTGGCTCGAAGAAAATTGACCACTAGGTAATTGCATTACAAATTTCTGCAAGTTACCTAGTAGCCTAGGTCACATTAAAATCGTGTCGATTGAAATTAATCACAAATTTGAATCTAATTTTAGAAATTAAAAGTTCTATCATGTCACGAGTCATTTTAGAAACGTCGACTCATCCTCAAAAGATTTTTCTGCAAACCGAGATTTTTGGTGAAAAATCAATATAAGGCCGTTTTCAACCGGAAAATTCAGAGGACCATTTTTATCACAAAATTGGGATGCAAGTTGGTTCTATTGGCAAGGAAAAATGTCAATTTGATCGAGGATATGTTGGTGGAATTTATGGGAACCAAATTGAATTAATTCAAGCGAGAATTTAAGTGGATTTGGGGAGAAAATGGTGCAATTCGTAGCCCCCTTTGCTTTCAACTTTTGGACCATCTCCAAAGCTTCTAAGACAAGCTATGGTTGGAAAATGGCTAAGGAAACCAGCTGGCCATGGTGGGGCATGGGCAAGGGGACAAGAAGATAGGTTGGAGACTAAGGTGGCCCGCTCAAGCCTTGTTGTTCCCTCCTCATTCCCCATGCCGTCAAACGTCCACTTCTAGAGCAGAGAAAGCTTAAAAAATTTCAGAGAAGGAAGTTAGCAGCCTCCCTTAGCTGTGGAGTAGCCCGTCGAAGCACCAGCATGCCGCCGTCGCATGCTCGAGCCTATTGCTGCCTCTCTTACTCACTCGCTTGAACTCGCACGTCACCGCTATCCTAGCTGCGACGTTCACCTTTGTTCGCCAGTCCTGCAGGTTCCCTGGCTGTCATGGTGGTCGCTAGAGCTTGTCTCACCGCCATTTAACAACCGCCTCCACTCGCTTGGCCTTGTCTCACCGTTTGCAGCCAACCAAGCCGTTGATTCTGCTTCCTTGACCAGTGAATAGAAGAATAGAAGCGAGAGGTTCCAAGAAGATCCGGAGCTTCGAGGCTCATTTTGGACCCTTTCCCAGCCTCGAAAGGTGCTGCCACTTCGAGTTTATCGATCATCTCCACACCCCCGTCGCCGTGGTCCCATTGGATCTCTAATCCAATGAGTTTACTCACTAATCTCCGCTTAGGGAGTTAATTATGCTTAAGGGTTGATTAATTTAGGTTAAGTATGGATTAGGTGGTTAGTTAGAATGAATTAGTGATTTAATTGCTCGATATTGCATGTTAGGTGGTTAGAGTAGTGCAATTAGTGAGTAGATAGGTCGTAGTATTTATCTAGTTAGGTTCAATATTTTTTCGAGCCCGTCTCAACTTTTAATTGGGCTCTTCCGGCCTAAGTGTGCATTTTTTTCTATTTATTAATATTAATTAATTAATTTTTGTAATATTTTATTTAATTATTAATTTTCGAAAATTAGACTAAGATAGCCAGTGACCGGAATTTTATGTTGATTGCAATGGTATAATTGGTTTATTTAATTGAATGTTGGATTGTGCAAATTGAGTGTGATTGGTAATTTTGGGAATTTATTCTAAAATTTATTTACTTCGGTATTTAATTAGAAAATACCGGGCATCGGTTTATAACGTCAAAAATGTGTTTATGGACTATTGGAATTAGTGAGGTTTTCAAAAGGGAAAATATTGTATTTTGGCTAAGGCCAATCATGTACCCCACACACGATTTTTTTTATCGAGTATGATAAAAATAGTGAAACTATTAGATAATCAGGACGGTATACTATATCAACCTGTGGGCTTGATATGTCAGCTTAGGGTGAGCACTATATTGATATATTATATTAGCCTACGGGCTTTGATATATCAACTTTGAGTGAGCAATATATCTTAGCAGCTTTTGGTGAGCATTGGGAGTATACTATATTAGTTTGCGGGCCTTGATATATCAGCTTAGGGTGAGCAGTATACTCTGTTATCAGCTTTTGGGAAGTTATGTTTATTATCAACTTTGTGTAAGCTATACTATTTATCTTCAGCTTAGGTTGAGCAGTTCTTAATATGATCAAATTGGATAGATAGTATTGAATGAGTGGATTGAGAGATGATCTTGATGACATGGAATCGATCGAGTCGATTAATCAATGACTTGATCCGATTTGATGCTTTGATGTGTTGAAATGACTCGTTGAATTTATAAATTATATTGACTTACAGGAAGGAATGGGGGCTAAGGTAAGTCCTCTGACTTGTGTTTGTGCTTAGCTAGCCCTTGGGGTGTTTTTTCTTCCTAATCAGGACTTAGGGGTGAACTTGTTGAGACCTTGTCTCACCCCGTTGTGGAATAGCATTTTCAAGTTTCTACATGTCAGCTCCTCTCGAGTATTTTGGTCAACCAAAGAAGGTCACCGTGTAGAGGTGTTATATTTTGCTTCATGAGAGCACGAGGGGATGGGTCTATAAACTAGTGAGGTCCGTGGTCTAGGTTAATGCGGGTTTACCCCATAAGGTACCCCATCAATATAGATCATGGTATCGTCGTGAGCGGAATGGATAGAACGAGGGTCCTATACCGGAGTCTGAGGTCCCTATTTTGGTGCTGAAGGTTACTTTTGGAAAAGACATGGCAGATCCTCCTGGTGGTTCGGTGGTAGACCCGAATCTTTTAGATCCAAGGACCTTAGAGTATTCAGCCAAAGACTTGACTGATTAGAGGATTTGTAGCCTCTATTTCCCCGCCTTTTTGCAGACCTTGTATATAGTCGGCTATCTTTGTATGTGAGTTTGTTTGTTATGTATAAAGGTGTGGGTTAGTTTGAAAAATTTGTGGTCCTACTTTCCTATCCATCTTCGTGTTGTCTGGGGATTAATTATTTGCTTCCACATGCGCACTAAAACGAATGGGTCGGCGACGCATCTTGGGACGTTGCTATTTAATCGATTGCAAAGGGATGGGCATGTGCTTAGAGGATTGGTGTGTGATAGGCTGTCCCCTTTTCCTTCCCGCCTATCAACTCCCCATTTCCAGACCAGAGAGAGTGCTTCAAAGACCAAAAAATCAAGCTCAGCCCCTCCCCTTGCTCGTCGCCACCCGTCCGAGCCGCCGCATCGCCACCATTCGCCGTCGCGCGCCGCACGCTAGCGGCGAGCCCGTTGCGCATCGTCCCTCCTTCCTATGCATTGTCCACCTTGGTCTCGCCATCCTCGGACTGCCACATGTTGCTGTCCGATGCAGCCTGTCGAAGCTCCTGGCCGCCCGTCCCGCCGCCCGAAGCCCCACTTGGACCCACAGCATCTCCACCTCCCGTCCCTGGCCATTTTAGCCTTAACCAGTCGCCAATTCCTCCATTCTTGGCTAAGAATAGAATCCGAAGCCCTAGGTTTGCTATGCGTTGTTTGGCCTGTTTCCAAACCCTTTCGGACCTCGAAAGGTGCCCCGCTTTGGAGTTTGTGGCTTGTCTCCGCGTCCCTGTCGAAGTGAACACAATAGCTCACGAATCCACTGAGTTTACTCACTAATCTCCGCTTATGAAGTTAATTATGCTTAAGGGATGATTAGTTTAGGTTAAGCTTGGATTATGTGGTTAGTTAGAACGGATTAATAATTTAATTGTTCGATATTGCATGTTAGGTGGTTAGAGTAGTGCAATTAGTAAGTAGATAAGTCGTAGTATTTATTTAAATAGGTTTGAAGTTTTTCCGGGCCCGTTTCGATATTTCTTTAGTGTTTTCCGGCCTAAGTTGCATTTATTGGTATTTATTAATTAATTTTAGTAATTATTTAAGTAATTATTTTTTTCCAGAAATTAGATCGAGATAGCTGGTGACTAGAATTTTGCGGATCGCTCAACTTCTAATTTGGTGTGGAATTGGAAGGCGGGTTTCGGAGAAAACTTGCGAGAATGAGTGATTAGGAGCAAAGGACTCCTAGGAAGAGGACCACCGGGCCCGGTACTCGGGGTAGGACGCCGACAAGGTTTGGTACTTGAGGAGGTCGTGGTTAGCGCCAGCTCAAGCTAGTGTAAGTGGAGTAGCATTGTCACGTCTCGGCTCTTTGAACACATGCCCATCCCTGCTTGGTCGATATAATAGCGATATCTTAGGACGCATCGCCGACTTATTCATTTTAATATACACATACGAAGCAGATATAAATCCCAGACAATAAAATAATATGATAGAAAAATAGGGCCAAAAATTTCAAACCACACCAACCATGGTTATATACATATATACATAGCAAACCATGTCATATATTATACAAGTTGGTCTATGTATATAAAAACATATACACCACAACAAGTTTTCAAACAGGGGGTAGGGGTCTAACAACCACAACTACCTATCATCACTAAATTTTCCTACTCCACCTCATTGTCCTCAACAATCTCCCCTTCTTCCTCGCTCCAGTTGGCGCCCTTGGCTAAGTACATCAGAGAGTCAGAATTGCCTTCGAGCTTAGGATCCTTGGCATCCACCACCGATCCCCCTTGGGATATGTTGTACCCTTCTCGAGTGCAACTTCCAAAACGTACAAAGGTACATCACATTTTAGCACAGGACCCTCCGTTCTCCTGTCATGATAGTGACAATACCATGACTTGTACTCATGGGGCACCTTATCGGGTCCAGCCACGTCAACCTAGACAGTTGATTTCACCATTACATACTCCAATCCTTTAGGGTGGGGGTGTATAGGAATATGATAACCTACTTTTGTGATTTCCTCAGGTATACCAAAATGCTTGGGAGGAGCTGGAGGTGCTGCCATCTATGGATTTGAAATGTTGTCCCATAATAGGGTGAGACAACGTCTCATCGAGTTCTACCCCCTAAGACTCGATTAGGAAGTCAATACGCCCTAAATTCTACCTAAGCACAAACAGGTGTCAGAGGACTTACCTTGGTTTCAGTTCCTTCCTGCAAGTCACTTCAATTCATAAACATCGACAAGTACATCATTCACTCAATTCAATTAGATCGAAACATTGATCAATCGACTCAGTCAATTACATGTTATCAATATCACTCCTAGGTCATCTTTATTATTCCATCTCAATTCTCGATTATAAGTCACAGTCCTAAGAACACAACCTATCTTTAGGTGGTAATCACGGGCCAGTGGGCGCAACCTTTAGTAGGTGGCAGATCACAGCCCTAATAGGCACGACCTCTATCAGGTGGTGAATCATGGCCTAATGGGCACGACCTTTAATAGATGGCAAATCACAACTTGATTAGGCACGACCACTCCAAATTCGGTGGCGAATCTCGGCCCAACTAGCACAATCATACTTTGGCGGTTTTCTAGATCCACTCATAACCTTTCATGATCAATTTCCAATTGAATATCGACACTAATCAATTTTGGGATAAATCCCCACATAATCGCCAATTCACTCAATTTTCATAATTCAGTATTCAATTAAATAAATAGAGAACACTGCTGCAATCGGCATGAAATTCCGGTCATCGACCATCCCTCTTGAATTTACGGAAAATAAATAAATAATTAAATAATTACCGAAAATAATAAATAAATGTAATAAATCCAACTTAGGCCCGTTATAACCTAATTGGAAGCCGAGATGAACTTGGAAAATTTTCGAGACTTGTTCAATAAATACTAGAGTCTATTTACTCGCTAATTACACTAACTATTCACCTAACATGCAATGGCAAGTAATTACATTTGCTAATTTAATCTAATCTAACCACATAATTAATCTTAATTTAGACTAATCCAATCCTAAGCATAATTAACCTACTAATTGAGGATTAGTGAGTAAAACTCACTTGGTTCACAATCTGTTTGGTTCAAAGTGTCGAGAACGCAAGGGGGACCGGCTTTCTCCAAAGTGGGCCTAACTTTCGAGGCGCAGAACCTCCTCAAAATGGGCCAAAACAATGTTGAGATACTCACTTCTTTCTATTCTGATCTTGGCTGGAAATGACAAGCCAAAGGCTCGGGTGAAGCGACAATGGATCGGTAAAGGCTAAGGAGACCAAATTGAGTTCAAGCGGGGACTCATAGAGGTTAGAGGCGGGCTAAACAACTTTGACACGAGTTGGGACAATGGCTGGGATGTACAGGTGAGATGAGGCGTTGGGCGAGCGGACGCACGTGAGGCGGCTACAGCGGTTGTGCAAGATGGAGGTGTTGCGGCTGCTAACGGCAAGCTTCGGTGAGGTCGGCGACGGTGCGAGGCTTCACGACTCTACTCTGGCTTTGAACAGCAGCTGAAGGAGGAGGGGATGAGGTCTTCGAATGGCGAGAGAGGAGAGGGAGACTAGCTGCAAGCTGGAGGGGGTCACTTGGCTATTGTTTTCTCCCACTTTGTCCCCTTGACTCACTCTCCACCAAGGCTATCTTCCTTGGCCCAAGTTCAACCAACAAAGCTCTTCTCACAACCCTTGAAATCATCCAAAACCATAGGGAAAGGGGGCATACGAATTTCCAACATTTCTCCCTTAATTGGACACTTAATCTTGCTTAATTCAATCCCATTTGGCCCTCATAAATTCAATTAATACCTCAATGATCAAATTGATATTTTTCTCACCAATTGATCCCGCTTGCTTCCCAATTTTGTGATAAAAAAACAGTCCCTAACTTTTTCTGGACAAAAACGACCTTAGGACGACTTTTTTTTTTTCAAAAGTCTCGGGATGCTGAAAAATCTACAAAGGTTAAGTTGACGTTCCTAGAATTTATTGTGACATGATAGAACCTTCAATTTTTGAAATTGAATTCAAATTCGCTATCAATTTTAGGGATAAGTGTTCTAGAAGTCTTAAAACTTGTCACGAAAATGCATTTTAGTTCTAAAACTTGCAAAAAGTGCATTTAAGTCCTAAAACTTATTAAATTGTTTCAAATTAGTCCTAAAATCGATGCCGTTAGCCTTTTCCGTTAAAAATGCTGACGTGGCATTTTAAATAATTTTTATTTTTCACGTGTATTTTTTAATTATTTTTTATTCATTTTTTAAAAAATAATTTTTTAAAACTTTTTTTTTAGTTTTTAGTGAAAATAAGATAAAATGAATAAATCTAATCTTTTTTTTTTTTTTTTTGGTAAAAGTAAGATATGAATAGATTTTGCGAAGATATACGGGGGAAACCGAGGCACCAACAAAACAGACACTCAAAGGGCGAAGTCAAGAAGAGTGTAGGGGTGCCTTGGATCCAATGAACAACAACAAGAACCAAACCGAAAAGGAAACCCTAATAGACAAAGGCTAAACTAAGACCGACCAACCCTCCATCAATCAAAGATAGAAGGACTCAAGTCCCGGCTCTACCGCAGCCTTTGTTCTTTGGGGGTGTCCATGACATGCTTGAAGGTCATCGCTTTGTCTTTAATAGCCTCGCCAAGATGCATCTTCATCGCCGGGATAAAAAGAGTCTGATTCTGGAAGATGATGTTGTTGCGTTCTTTCCATATGATATAGCAAAGAGTACCAAAACTAAACCGAGCCAAAATGTGGTAGAAGTCTTGATCCGAAAAACGAGAGGAGGCCCAATCAAGGTTCTCGCGCCACGATTTGTTGCGCCAAAAGACATTGAACTTTGCTGCCCGGAAGGAGGCGAGATTACCTGGAATTCGGCACGCAAAGAAGAGATGATCAATCGAGTCGGGTCTCGCTTGAGCAAAATGGACAGGTAGCTGCTTTGGAATCGAAGCAAATGAGAGGAGTAGAATCTGAGTTGGCAACCTATTACGAGAAATAAGCCACAAGTGGGTTTGGTATCTCGGTGGCATAGATGAACTCCACACAAACGAGGACCACGACACCATATTTCCTTTGGGTCTGAAAAGGTCCCATGCAGACGTTGTCGAGAATCGCCCGAAGGATGCCGTATCCATTGGAAACGGTCTTGCTGGTTGAACTCAAGTAAGGGATCCCACCAATTAGCCATTATATTAATAACATACCACCCAAGAGGCGTGGAGAAAGCATCGCGACCGAGGCAATGCGTGAAATACCAGACCGATAGATCTCTAGGGTGCCACGGGTCAAACCGAACGATACAGCTCTACCATTACCTATCTTCCATCTAAAATGCTGTTGATAAACACCTCTAAGGCGAAGAAGCTTTTTCCAAGCCCAAGAAAAATAAGTGGGAATATGTGTAATCCAGAAATTCTCCCGATTTAAAAAGGTAGAATGAATCCACTTACACCAAAGAGATTCCTTATCCGAGAAGAGCTTCCAAATATGCTTAAGCATGAGGGCCAAGTTATTCTCTCTCAAAGTCCGAATTCCAAGCCCAACCTCCTCTCTCGGGAGGCATACATCACTCAAGCTACTTTGGCCCTACCCAGTCCCATCATCGGTCCTTTCCATAGAAATTGCCGAAGGATCCTGTCAATTCGGTCAAGAACAGCACATGGCAGAAAAAATACACTCGCCCAGAAGACTTGAATGGAATAGAGCACGGATTTGATGAGCTGAAGTCTACCAGCAAAAGACAAGAATCTATGGGTCCAAGATTGGACACGAGCCGTTATCGCATTAACCAATGTAACACAATCCGCCTTCCCTAATCTTTTGGATATAACAGGAACACCAAGATAACGGAAGGGAAGGGAACCAACCTGGAACCCGAGCATAGTTAAGATGTCATTCCGAAGACCAGACGATCCACCTGAGAGAAATGCTTCGCTTTTGTTCAGATTCGGAACCAATCCACTCTAGTTGGAGAAGGATTCAATTCCGTCTTTCAATAGTCCAACCGAAGCCAAGGTGGCTTCAGAAAATAAGAGGACATCATCAGCAAAGAATAGGTGGGACAGCTTAGTCGACTTGCACCTCCAGAAGAAGCCAAACTCGGGCCGGCTTGTTTGCCTATCCAATAATCCAGTAAATACCTCCATCACAAGCGTGAATATATAGGGAGACATCGGATCGCCTTGTCGGATACCTCTCCCGCTAGCAAAGAATTCGTGAAGCTCCCCATTTAAGCATATAGAGAACTTAGGGGATCTAATACAAGTCATAATACGATCAACAAAAATTTGAGGGAACCCGAACACTTGAAGACAGACTTCTATGAATTCCCAACTTACCGTATCGTAGGCCTTTGTAAAGTCGACCTTAATTACGCATTTGGCTCGGTAAGGATCATGATGAAATCCACTAAAAAGCTCCTGAGCAAGCAAGATGTTATCACTAATATGTCTCCCCTTCACAAATGCATTTTGGGGCAAGCTGACAATGGAGGGTAACACACGAGCCAAGCGGTTAGCAATGAGCTTGGTTATACATTTATATATGGTATTGTAGCCTGCAATTGGCCTGAAGTCATGGACAGTCGAGGCATTAGGGATCTTGGGCATAAGGGCAATAATGGTGGTATTGATTTGCTTTAACAGCTCACCGTTACAAAGAAATCCTTAGCGCCATGATAATCGAAGCACCAACAATATCCCGGGAGCGTTTAAAGAATTCCACATTAAAACCGTCGAGCCCGGGGGCTTTTCCGGTTGCAAGAGAGAACAGTATTCTGATTTCATCATCCGAAATAGGAGAGGATAGAAAACGAACCTGCTCCTCTACCAGCAAGTGATTGAGCACCGCTTGGATCTCCTCCTTTACGAGGACATCCGGAGATAGGCGAGGCAACAAGAAGATTCTGGAAATGATCAACAAATACCTTTTGAACTTCCGAAGGATCCGAGGTAGTGGTATCTCCACTAGTCACCGATATAATTCTGTTCTGGAGATGATGCTTATTCACCATTTGGTGGAAGAATCTAGTGTTGAGGTCTCCATCCTTTAACCAACGCACTCTAGATTTTTGCCGGTAGAAAGATTCCTCCTAGAGACGAAGCTCTGTAAATGCTTGAAGTTGTTGCTTTTCTGTATCAACAAGAGAAGAGCTGAACGGATCCGCTTGCATAGCATCCTGAGTAGCTTGAAGGGCCCGTCTAGCCTCCGCAGTTCTCATTGAGAGATCAGAAAACGATTCCTTATTGATCTGCTTTAGCTTGCACTTAAGGAGGCGAAGCTTTGCACATAGGGTGAACATTGGCGAACCGTGGAACGGAGAATCCCATACTTCCATAACCATTCCAGAGAACTCCGGGTGGGACATCCAAAAATTAAAGAACTTGAATGGCTTGGAAGACCTGGGGGTCGGCATAACCCTAATAACCATAGGTGTATGATCCGAAATACCTGGCGGTAAGAAAGCGGCTTCCGAAAAGGAGAAAGCCGAGTTCCAGCAACCATTTACTAGCACCCTGTCTATTTTCCTCTATTTTCTATTGATTCCCGACGAGGTAAACCATGTGTATCTAAACCCTGTGAAACGCAGATCATCCAGACCAGCTTGAACTAGACAATCACGGAATTCATCAAAAGCCGAGATCCATGCATTAGTAGCTCCAACTCTATCCGAAGGGTCTTGGATGGCGTTAAAATCTCCAGCCACAATCCAAGGCACGAGATGAGAGTACCACTTGTTTGAATAAGATCTTCCCATAACGGTCGTCTAGAAATAAAGCGATGTACAGCATATACAAGCGACAAAAACAGAACTTTGCCCGAAACCAACTAGAGCAACCTACCGTGGATGGCTTGCACCGACACAGCATTAACCAAAAAAATCGACATCCCCGGGGTTCCACCCCACCCAAATTCTCCCCTTATGGGAATGGCTATAGTTATTAAACCAACTCCAACCCGGTAATAATGTGAAGCCACCGAAATAGAAGCAGCAGAGGAGATCTTAGTCTCAATAATTCCAACACAGTAGAGATTATTGGACCTGACAAAATTTCTAACTTCGGCTTGTTTAACGGGGTCACCGAGGCCCCTGATATTCCACACACCAAAATTCATATTCAAAAAACAGAGAGAAAGGCTATATTACCGACGTCGAAAAGGCCTCCTTCTATTCGATCCCTTAAGAGCACTAGAGGGAGTAGCCACTGCAGTAGCCTTAGGAGCATTCTTCTGATTGGGAGGGACCTTAGTTTCAAGATGAGGATCATCGGGGTAAACCGCAGGAACTGGATCCCCACCACTGCTACTGCTACTTACCGCACATGCATCATCCTCCGATTCTTCCTCCGAAGATAGAGCTGCTGCAGCATCATTTTGATTAGAGACTACTAGAGCCATTGAGTCGGTTTCAATTCCTTGCTTCTGAGTCCTCAGATCTTCAGAAGCATTTTGAGAAGATGGATCTTCTATTACCTTAGCCTTTGAGGCCGAGATTGGTAGTGCTATTTCGCCCTTCTCCTTCTGCCCTGTATTCTGGTTTTTCTTCCTGTTCGTGACCTGTTTCCAGCCATCCTCTGAAGCAGAAGAGATAAGAGGATCTGCATTAGCAGTAGACGGCTTTACAGCATCAGTAGCCAAAGGTTGCTTCAGCTCCTCTTTTGCTAAGCAGTTATGTCCAAAAGCACAGCATTTAGCACACGAATTGGGTCTCCATTCATAGAGAACCGAAACCGAGAAAGATTTGTCATCCACCCATACTTCTACTTCCTCGCATCTCTCCAATTTTGCCGATATCTCAACGCAAACTCTAGCAAAGGATAGGCGTTTCATTTTCTCGTTAAGGGATCCACATACGGGGCCTCCCTACTGCACTCGCTATTTCGCTTATCCCCGGAGCCGACCAGTAGGCAAACGGAATGTTCTTAAGCCGAATCCAGACCGGAACCGACGATTGGAGGTCCTTCTTCAGCTCCATGGTGTGGTGCCATTGCTTAAGCACAAAAGGGACTCTAGCCACTGTTACATGGCCTCTGTCCAGAATTTTCTTCCTGAATTCAGCATCCGGAACAATGAAAAAATAGAACCCATCATCATTGGCCAAGACTTCCGCGGATGCGATCCCCACGCCTTTTAAGGCCATCTCGTGATCTTAAATGGTACATTCTTCCCCACATAATAACCAACCGGACAGCAGTTCCATTTCGGTTCCCGCCGAATTTCGCATTATCGAAAGCCGAACAACCGATTTCCTTCCAACCGAAATAGGCGGGGCAAAGTCTAATTCATAACCTTCAGCGAGACAGGCTTGCAACATTCGCCCATGAACGGGCTTGAGTAGCTTTGGATCTATCACGATTCAAGGCATTAGGACGTCTCCCATCTCGGCCTCGAGAGGCATATCTCCCTCGGCTACAACTACGGGCATTGGAAGCCTGAGACTTGCCCTTCTCTTGACCCAAAGGATCCTTACTCGTCGAAGCCATATTACCACTACGAAAATCCGAAACCGCACCAGAACCCTAATCCGATCAGCAAGAACTAGCTATACGGGCCATGGCGGGAGCTGAGCTTCAAAGGAAATCTTAGAGGGAGGGAGGCGAAGCTTACCCCTAAAGGACGTGGCCAATGGATAGCTAGATCGATCTGCTCCCTTCCCGAACAGAGACGGCCCCAATTCCGCACCAGAACCCTAGCAACGAACCAAGGGATCTCACGATTTAAGCCATGCCCAGCAAAACGCTTCGGTGAGGATTTGAGGGGGGGAGAGGCGAGGCTTCCCACCAAAAATCACGCCCAACGGATGGCCGAAGCGATCGGGGCAGCTCGCAAACCAGAAAACGAGCTACGGTGCTTGGTCGCCCGAGAGAGCACGAGTGAACGGTAACCCACGAGATGGCAAAATCTCCTAAAAAAATCTAATCTTTTTAATTTTTAAATCTAATTTTTTAAAAATAATTAAAAAAAATGCTGACGTGGCATTTTAAATTATTTTTTATTTTCTGCATATTAAAAAATATACGCGGAAAATAAAAATAATTTAAAATGCCACGTCAGCATTTTTAATGGAAAATGCTTCCGGTGTCGATTTTATGACTCGTTTGAAACAATTTGACAAGTTTTAGGACTTAAATGCACTTTTGCAAGTTTTAGAACCGAAATGCATTTTCGTGACAAGTTTTAGGACTTACGGAACACTTATCCCTTAATTTTAATCCGACGCGATTTTAGCATGATTTAGGCTATCAAGTAGTTTTAGAACATTTTAGAACAAATGACCCATGATCGATTTTTTTGAACTACAATGAACCCACTCAACACATTGGCGACTTTCGGTTGTCATGAAAATCTCGAGGATTCAAATATGGACACAAAGTACCAAAATGATAGAAAAATTAGTCTAGTGCCAATCGAGTAGAATTTTCTAAATTAGTGGAGTCACCCACGTTTAGCCACACATCTCTGCCGGGCGACCTATCTCGACCTCGATCGATTTTTAATTGTGCCGTAATGGCCTCTAAAGATTAGCATGGTCGAGAAGTCGATTCCTGGTTGAATTCTCAAGTCTAGTGCGTTAAAATTCCTTAATGGCTTCCATGGATAGTCTAGTTATCTTGAGAATGATCAACTCTGAGAATAGTCCTATAAGGGCATCGACGAAATGCTCGATTTATTGAATTAAAAACAGAGTCAAAAATCTAAGATGTCAGAAGCACCACCCCTATTGGTGCTGGGGTAGTAGCCTTTGATGATTTAAGGTTTGTTGGGATCATGCAAGCACTCGAGATGCTAGGGAATAGGATGGATCAGCAAGCTCAGATTCAAGCTTCCAGATCACCGTTGCTTCGGCCGCCGCTAATGCCGCTGCAAATGCTCTTTGCTGCCACACCTGCCGAGGTTCCGCCAGGGAACATGGTCGCTAGGAGACCGATGCATAAGCTGGTGGAACAATTGATGAAGCTGAACCCACCAAAGTTCACTAGGGCAAGAGACCCCAAAGTTGCAGCTCTATGGAATCCAAGGCGTGGAGAAGGCCTTTGCACTTCTAATGTGCATTGAGGCGAAGAAGCTAGTCCTTGCAACCTACCGGCTACATGGAATTGTAAGTATTTGGTGGAGAGCCACCCAAGGAATAATGTTCCTTGAAGGTGTAGTCCCACAGTGGAACACCTTTGTCGAAGTCTTCAACAATAAGTACTTCTCTGACAATGCCCAAGAATTGAAGATGGCTGAATTCCAGCGCCTTCTCTAAAGTGTGATGACAGTAAATCAATATGAGGCATAGTTCGCAGAATTATTGCAGTACGCCCTCAAAGTAGTCGAGAATCTGGTAAATTGAGCTAGAAGATTTAGAGATGGGCTTAGACTAGAAGTGAGAAGCCCGCTAGTGCCATTCAATTTGAAGGACTATAATGACCTTTATGAATGAGCCTGGTGCCATTCAATTTGAAGGACTATAACGACCTTTATGAACAAGCCTAGCTGATAGAAGGAGATTAGAATGAATGAGCCGCCGCATTGGGATTGCGATTTGGATCTAACCGAGATGGGAATCAGTATGGGAAGAAGCCTATGACTGGAGGAAGATTCCACGTCCCACCTAATAGGAAGGGTGGAGTTGGTAAGTTAGGCCAAGTCAGAATTGTATATGTCGCTTTTATGGAGGGCAACATGGTTCGACCTCGTGTCCCTGAAGGATGGACGCTTGTTTCGAATGTGGCCAGTAGGGTCACATAGCTAGAGATTGTCCTAGAAGACCAAGAGGACAACATCAGTTACCACCACCGCTACTGATGGGTCAGATCAGAGAATTTGCACCATAGGGTGGACCGAACAGACCCCCAGCTTAAGGGATAGTGTACGCCATCACAAGAGATCAGGTTGAGGACGCATCTGATGTGATTATAGGTACGGTTTTATTGAACGACCATGCTGCTTATGCTTTATTCGATCCTAGCGTGACTTATTCTTTTATTACTGAGCAATAAGTTAAGTTGATGGGATTAAGTCATGAGTTGCTAGAGTCAGTGGTTCGCATATTTACACCGTTAAAGGATAAGGTGTTGTCTGCATTGTGTTGTTTGGTTGTAAGTTAGTGATTGGTGAGTGAGAGGGGAAGATAGACTTGTTAGTTCTAGCCATGTATGACTTTGATTTGATAATTGGCATGGACTATCTCACGAAGCAATGAGCTAAGATGGACTGCTATTTTAAAGCGATTCAGTTTAAACCATTAAAGGGTGAAAGTTTCGAGTTTATTGGGAATCAAAGAGAACCCTCGATTTCATTGATCTTGTCGCTTGAGGCAACCCGCTTGTTAGACGGGGTTGTCAAAGTTACCTAGCAACTGTCATGGATACGACGGTTGAGGAGCTGAAGATCGAAGATATCTTAGTGGTGTAAGAATTTCCAGACGTATTCTCGAAAGAATTGCTAGGTCTCTTGCTAGAGAGAGATTGAGTTTGTGATTGAATTAGCACCCGAGACAGAGCCAATCTCCAAGGCTCCTTACCAAATGGCATTATTTGTGTTGAAAGAACTAAGGCTGCGCATGGTAAAATTTCTGTTTCTCAATTTCTCTATTTCTCTGTTCCCGGGAATAGGTTTGGAACAGAAATCCGTTTGGTAACGCAAATTGATTTCTCTGTTCCTGGAATAGAAATCTGTTTCAGAAATTATTTTGGGTGAGAAATCGAAGCTAAAAATTTTAGCTTCTCGGTTTAAAACAGAAATAGAAATTTTTTTCTCAACTTTTCAATTTAGTCCAAAATATTTTAGATCACTAATATTGAAATAGAAATAGAAATAGAAATAGTTAATTTAGTCCAAAATATTTTAATAATTTTTTAATATAATCATTTCAATCAATATTGATTGAAAATGTTAACCATTGGGCCAAATGGTGGGAATTGAATGGACAAGGCTTCATTTGTTGCACGCAAGAGATTTCACACATCGTAATAGTCAACTTGCCACATTCATATCTAACGAGTCTTTCTTCACCTACTCTTCCGTAGTACGCCGGACAACGGCTCTATCTAGTTAACTATTTTTTATTCATAAACTTCATATTAAGACGGTAAAAAGGGGTCAAATCATTAGGGTTTCATCCGATTTTTCTTTTATAAGGAAAAGAAATCTAATAAGAAATCTGTTGTTCTTGTAAGAGTGTTGATGAAAATACAGATTTTGATAATAAATTTTTAAATAATCCTAGTGTTGATAATTTTGAAAAAAAAATTGGTGACGATTTTGAACATGGTGAGGATTTTTTTAACAAAATTTGGAAAGAAATTGGAATTAGACTTGAAGTTAGGACTTTTTTAGGAGATTAGACTATTATAATCATGGCTATCATTAGACTTATTTGATTAATGTGAAATCAATTTCGGCAAAAACATAACGACATATTCACTACAATTGAATTTCAATTGATTTTTTTTTTTTTGCCACGTCGTTTATTTTTCGAAAGAAAATATTACGTAATACGAAACGTAAACACATGTAATAGGAAATTCCATGAAATTGTATTTTCAACTTTTGTAATGTATTAGTGTTATTTCGACTATTATTTTGTATTTGAGGATTTCCTATGTTGTTTTAATATTATTTTGACTATTATTTTGTATTTGAGGATTTCCTATATTGTCATCTAATCAATTTCTATTCCTAGAAATTTAAATTTTATTCTATTATCAAACGGATTTCTGTTTCAGAAATAGAAATTTTGAGTCGTTATCAAACGGGTTTCTTTGCTCAGAAACTTGTCCGGGGAATAGAAATTGAGAAATTGATTTCTGGCCAGAAATCAATTTCTGTTTCAGAAATTTTACCATGCGCGCCCTAAATGTGCAGATGCAAGAATTGTTGGATAAAGGATTCATACGTCCTAATGCATCACCTTGGGGAGCACTAGTTCTATTTGTGAAGAAGAAAGATGGTTCGTTGCACATGTGCATTGACTATCGTGAACTCAATTAGGTGATGATCAAGAACAAGTATTCACTCCGGAGGATCGATGACTTGTTTGATCAGTTACAAGGAGCATTGATATTTTCAAAAATCGATTTGAGGACAGGATATCATCAGCTGAGAATCAGGAATGAGGACATTCCAAAGTCAGCGTTTCGTACTCGATACCGTTTGGTTTGATGAACACCCTAGCTGCGTTTATGGATTTGATGAATCGAGTGTCCAAGGAATACCTGGATTAGTTCGTAATCGTATTCATCGATGATATTCTGGTGTATTTAAGAAGTGTTGAGGAGCATGAGAGTTATTTGAGAATGGTATTGCAAACCTTGAGGATCCATTAGTTGTGCGGCAAGTTCAGTAAATGTGAGTTTTGGTTGACTCAAGTAGTGTTCCTAGGTCACGTGATTTCAAGCGAAGGAATCTCCATGAACCTGACCAAGATTGAAGCAGTGATCAATTGGCCAAGACTAACATCAATGACAGAGATCAGAAGTTTTCTGGGTTTGGCAAGTTACTATTGAAGGTTCATGGAAGGATTTTCAGCTTTCGCATCACCGTTGACTAGACTCCTGAAAAAAGAAGAGAAGTTTGTGTGAACGAGACAAGTGCAAGCGTAGTTTCCAAGAGCTTAAGCAGAAGCTGACTACCGCACTTGTGTTGATCATTCCATCTCGGTCTGGAGGATACGAGATCTATAGTGATGCGTCATTCGGAGGATTGAGTTGCATGCTAATGCAACATGGTAGGGTTGTTGTATACGCCTCTCGTCGGTTGAGACCTTATGAACAGAATTACCTCGACGCATGACTTAGAGCTCGCAACAATCATTTTTGCTCGAAGATTTGGAGACATTACTTGTGTGGAGAAAGATTCCAGATCTTCATTAACCATCAAAGTTTCAAGTATCTATTCTCTCAAAAGGAGTTGAATATGAGACAATGCCGCTAGATGGAACTTTTGAAGGACTACGATTGTGATATTTTTATCACCTTGGAAAAGCAAATAAGGTTGCTGATGCTTTGAGTTGGAAGTCTTCGATCGCACATATGCTAGTTGAAGAGTGGAATTTACTCGAGAGAGCTCGAGATTTAGTTTTCAAGTTTGAGGTAAGCCACCTTTCGAATCTTATGGCAACCCTCGAATTAAGCTGAATGTTCAGATCAAGATTAAATTACTTCAGTGACAGATCTAGATATTCAGAAGATTTTGCAAGAAGATATTGACAAGAGAAAAGTTGATTTTCAGATATCTGAGGATGGAATACTAAGGTTCCGAGAATAATTGTGTGTACCGCTGATGTAGAACTTAAATAGGAGATCTTATCGAAGCTCATCATAGCAGTTACGGTATTCATCTTGGCGGTACAAAGATGTATCGAATCTGCGTCAACACTATTGGTGATTTGGTATGAAGGTAGACATCGTCAAGCAAGTCGCCAAGTGTCTGACGTGTCAGCAAGTGAAAGCACAACATTGTAAGCTAGGAGGACTTCTGCAACCTCTCGAGATCCCAAAATGGAAATGGGAGCACATCATGATGGATTTTGTGACAAGCTTACCAATGAGTCAGAGGGATAATAATTCCATTTGGGTAGTGGTTGATAAAGCGACGAACTCGGCTCACTTCATCGCGGTATGAAAGGATCTGGACTTGGACAGGCATGTAGAGCTGTACATGCGCTAGATCGTTCGTCTGCGTGGAGAGCCGATAACGATTACCCTACACCGAGACCCGAGATTCACAACTGCTTTTTGGAAGAGCTTGTAGGCTACTTTAGGGACAAAGCTGCAGTACAATACGACATATCATCCTCAGACAGATGGCGATCGAGAGAATGATTCAAACCCTTGACGACATGCTGCAAGCTTAAGTGTTGGGCTTCAAGGGAAGCTGAGAGGAACGACTTCACCTTGTCGAGTTTCTTTACAATGACAGCTTTCAGCAGAGCATTCAGATGGCTCTTTTTGAAGCGTTGTACGGTAGAGCATGTAGAACGCGAGTGTGTTGGGATGAAGTCGGGGAAAGAAAGATCACAGGCCCATAGTTGGTTCAATAGTCAATGGATGCAGTTGCAGTCATCAAAGGTAGATTAAAGATTACTTAGAGTCACCAGAAAAGTTACGTTGATAAGCATTGAAGGCCTTTGGAATTCCAAGTTGGTGATCACGTTTTTTGAAGGTGTCACCAATGAGGGGTACTTCGTGCTTTGGCAAGAAAGGATAATGAGTCCGAGGTACTTAAGTTCATTTGAGATTCTAGAGAGAATTAGGATCCTAGCATGAATTAGGATCCTAGCGTTTCGTCTTGCATTACCGTCGAGACTAGAGTAAGTGCACGACGTTTTTCATATGTTGATGTTGAGGAAGTATGAACTTGACCCGACTCACGTGCTTAATTTTAAGGAATTGGACGTGGACGGCAGAGTATATTACGTGGAAAGCCCGATTCATATCGTGGATCGGAAAGAACAAATTCTGCATACCAAGACCATTCTGTTGGTCAAAGTAGTTTGGTAACACCATGGCACTGAAGGAGCAACCTGGGAGAGGAGTGATGAGACGATTGTATCCCCACCTTTTTGTTTAAAGTATTGTAATTGTTTGAATTTCGAGGACGAAATTTTTATAAGAGGGGAAGAGTTGTGACATCCCAAAATTTCAATTCTGTTTTCAATTAAATAAATCGGGCTTTTTATTGACACGCCTATAGTGCTATTCTCTAAGCTGATCACTCATAAGATAATTAGACTATTTGGGGAAGTCATTAAGGGATTTTAATGCAATAGACTTGAGAATTTGACTAGAGATCGACTGCTTGATCGTGCTCATCTGCAGAGATCATTACGATACAATAAAGATCGATTAGAGATCAAAGATAAGTCGGTGTGACTGAGATGTGTGGCTAAACATGGGTGATTCCTTCAAATTGCAAAATTCTTGTCAATCGACACTAGACTGATTTTTCTGTCATTTTGGTACATTGTGTTTATACTCGAAACCTTGAAATTTTTACGATTACTGAGATTTACCAATGTGTTGAAGAGGTTCATTGTAGCTTGAAAAAAATCAACCACGGGTCATTTGTAATAAATTTTTTTGAAAGCTATCCGGTAGGCTACATCACGCTAAAATCGCGCCAGATTGAAATCTGATTTTAGAAATTGAAAGTTCTGTCATGTTACGAGTCATTTTAGGAACGTCAATTCATTCTCCGAAGATTTTTCTACAAACCGAAATTTTCGGCGGAAAGTCAAGATAGGGTTGTTTTTGTCTGGAAAATTAAGGGACCCTTTTTATTGCATTTTTGGGATGTGAGTTTGTTCTATTAGCAAGGAAAAATGTCAATTTGATCGAGGACTTGATGGTGGAATTTTTTAGGGCCAATTTGAACCGATTCAAGAAGGAATTGAAGTGGAATTGGGGGGAAATAACTACAAAATTCGTAGCCCCATGGTCCCTCAACCTTTGGGCCATCTCAATGGCTTCTAGAGGAAGATTTAGGGCTGGAAAATGGCTGAGGAAGCTAGCAGCCATGGTGGGGCCAAGTCAAGGAAACAAGAAGATAGAAGTGAAGCTTGAAGGGTCCCTCACGAGTTGGCTGTCCCCTTTTCCTTCCTACCCAATGACTCCCCATTTCCAAACCAAAGAGAGTGCTTCAAAGACCAGAAAAACCAAGCTCAGCCCCTCCCCTTGCTCTTCGTCGCTCGTTCGAGCCGTCGTGTCACCACCATTCGTCGTTGCACGCTGCATGCTAGCTGCGAGCCTGTCGTGCACGTTCCTCCTCCCCGTGCGTTGTTTGCCTTGGTCTCGCCATCCTTAGACTCGCCACAGGTCACCGTCTAGCCCATTGAAGCTCTTAGCTGCCCGTCCTGCTGCTGAGAAGCCTCACCTAGACTCGCAACAGCTCCGTCGCCCGTCCCTGCTTGTTTCAACATCAACTAGCCGCCAGTTCCTCCTCTCTCGGCCAAGAACATAATCTGAAGCCCTCAGTTCGTTGTGCACTGTTTGGTCCATTTCCAAACCTTTCCGGACCTCAAAAGGTGCCCCCACTTTAGAGTTTGTGGCCCGTCTCTGCGTCCCTGTCGAAGTGAACTCACCGGCTCACAAATCTAGTGAGTGTACTCACTAGTCTCTGCTTAGGGAGTTAATTATGCTTAAGGGTTGATTAGTTTAGGTTAAGCTTGGATTATGTGGTTAGTTAGAACGAATTAGTAATTTAATCGTTCGATATTGCATGTTAGGTGGCTAGAGTAGTGTAATTAACAAGTAGATAAGTCGTAGTATTTATTTAAATAGGTTCGGAATTTTCCAAGCCTGTTTTGGTATTTATTTAGTGTTTTCCGGCCTAAGTTGCATTTACTGGTATTTATTAATTAATTTTGGTAATTATTTAAGTAATTATCATTTTCCAGAAATTAAACTAGGATAACCGGTGACCGGAATTTTGTGTTGATTACAATGGTATGATTTGTTAAATTAATTGAGTGCTATTTTGTGCGATTTGAGTGTGAATTGCAATTTTGGGAATTTATCCCAAAATTTAATAATTTCAGTATTTAATTAGAAAATCACCGGGTATTGGTTTACAGTGCCAAAAATATTTTTATTGACTATATAATTAATGAAATTCTATAAAGTAAAGATATTATATTTTTGATTGAGGTTGACCGTGTACCCACACACAATTATTGTTATCGAGTATGATAAAAGTTATGAAATTGTTGGTCAAGTAGAATGGTATACTATATCAGCTTGAGTGAGCGGTATGCCTTAAGTATCGCACGCCTTCGGTGAGCATTTAAGTATCGCATAACTTTGGTGAGCATTAGTCGTATACTATATCAGCATGAGAGCTTTAATTTATCAGCTTAGGGTGAGCAGTATACGTCATTATAAGCTTTTGGCGAGCATTTCTATCTATCTTTAACTTAGGGTGATCAGTCCTTGATGTGATCAAACTTTATAGATTGGATTGATTGGGTTGACCAAGAGATGGTCTTGATGGTATATAATCGACTAGGTCGATTGATCGATGACTCGATCTAGTTTGTTGCTTTGATGTGTTGAAGTGATTCGTTGAATTTGTAAACTATACCGACTTGCAGGAAGGAATGGAGGCAAAGGTGAGCCCTTTGACTTGTGCTTGTGCTTAGGTAGCCTATAAGGCGTATTTTCTTCCTAGTCAAGACTTAGGGGGTGAACTTACTGAGATGTCGTCTCACCCCGTTATGGGATAATATTTTTAGGTTCTTAGATGATAGCTCCTCCTGAGCGTTTTGGACAGCCGAAGAAGGTCACAGAGTAGGTATCTTATATTCCGCTTCATGGGAGCCCAAGAGGATGTGTCTATAAGCTCATAAGATCCATGGTCTGGGTTGATGAGGCTCTACCCCATAAGATACCCCATCAATATAGATCATGATACCGACGTGTGCGGAATGGACTAGAGAGAGGGTTCCATACCGGAATCTAAGATACCCGTGTATGTGCTGGAGGTTGCTTTTGGAAAATGAACGGTCAACCCTGCGGGTGGTTTAGGGGTGGACTCATACCTATCGAATCCAAGGTCCCAGGTGTATTCGAAGGAAGACTCGAATGCTTGAGGACTTGTAGCATTCTACACCCCTTTTTTGCAGACCTTGTATATAGTTGGCTAATAGTATATATGTCATAGTTTGATATGTGTATATAAGTGTGATGTGGTTCTTGAAAATTGTGGTTCTGCTTTCTATCACATTTTGTTCTTGTCTGGGGATTATTTATTCACTTCCGCATGCGCATTAAAATGAATGGGTCGGCGACACATCCTGAGACGTCGCTATTTAATTGACCTTCGAGGGATGGGCACATGCTCGAAGGATTGGGGCATGACATCCTCGTTTAGTGGTATCATAGCCAGGTTGATAGATGGAGTGATAAGGTGCGATAAGTTTATGGGATAGTTAGTAGAAAAGACTTTCATTTTACGCTAGTGCATGTTTGTGATAGCTAATTGGTAGAATTGTTTGTTTGTGTGGATCACTCAGCTTCTAATTTGGTGTGGAATTGGAAGGTTGGTTTCAGTATAAAACTTGTAGAATGAGTGATTAGGAGCAGAGGACTCCTAGGAAGAGGACCATCAGGCTTGTTACTTGAGGTAGGACGCCGACGAGGGTCGGTACTCGAGGAGGTAATGGTCGAGCATCAGCTCAGGTTAGCGTAAGTGGAGTGGCACCGCCTCCTTTAGTGCTGGGGTAATAGCCTCTGATGATCCAAGGTTTGCTGGGATCATGCAATCACTCGAGATGCTAGGGAATAGGATGGATCAACAAGCTCAGATTCAAGCTGCCAATGCCGCCGCTACCACAGCTGCCACTAATGTTGCTGTAGTTGTTGCTATTGCTGCGTCGTCGCCGCACCTACTAAGGTTCCGCTAGGGAATGTGGTCGTTGGGAGACCGATGCATAAGCTGGTGGAATAGTTTTGAAGCTGAACCCACCAAAGTTCACTAGGGCAGGAAACCACGAAGTCGCAACTCTACGGAATCCAAGGCTTAAAGAAGGCCTTTGCACTTCTAATGTGCACCGAGGCGGAGAAGGTAGTCCTTGCAACCTACCAGCTACAGGGAATTGCAAGTATTTGGTGGAGAGCCACCCAAGGAATAGTGTTCCCCGAAGGTGTAGTCCTCGGGAGTGGAACGCCTTTGTCGAAGTCTTCAATAATAAGTACTTCTCGACGGTGCTAGAGAATTGAAGATGGCTGAATTCCCGTGCCTTCGCCAAGGTGCGATGACGGTAGATCGTATGAGGCGAAGTTCACGGAACTATCAGAGTACGCTCCTAAACTAGTCGAGAATCTGGTAAACTGAGCTAGAAGATTTAAATAAGGGCTCAGACCGGAAGTGAGAAGCCTGCTGGTGCCATTCAATTTGAAGGACTATAATGACCTTTATGTACAAGCCCGGGTGATAGAAAGAGATCAAAACGAATGAGTTGCCGCATCGGGATCGCGGTTTGGATCTAACCAAGATGGGAATCGGTATGGGAAGAAGCCCATGACTAGAGGAAGATTTCACGTCCCGCCCAATAGGAAGTGTGGAGTTGGCAAGTCGGGGCCAAGTCGAATGGTATATGTCGCTTTTGTGGAAGGTGACATGATTTGCCCCTGTGTCCTCGAAGGATGTACACTTGTTTCAAATGTGGCCAGCAGGGTCACATAGCTAGAGATTGTCCTAGAATACCAAGAGAACAACATTAGTTACCACCACCGCTAGAGATGGGTCGATCGGAGGATTCGCGCCGTAGAACGCACCACGGGGTGGATAGAACAAACCCCCAGCTCAAGGGACAGTGTACGCCATCACAAGAGGTCAGGTTGAGGACGCACTTGATGTGATTACAGGTATAGTTTCGCTGAACAACCATGCTGCTTATACTTTATTCAACCCTAGCGTGACTTATTCTTTTGTTGCTGAGCAATATGTTAAGCTGATAAGATTAAGTCTTGAGTTGCTGGAGTCTGGGGATTATTTATTCGCTTCTGCATCGCATTAAAATGAATGGGTTGGCGACGTGTCTTGGACGTTGCTATTTAATCGACCGTCGAGGGATGAGCACACGCTCGGAGGATCGGGGCGTGACATAAGGAGCAATTGCTATTTGAAGTCCTAATAATGGACTGACGGTTGATAACCATACACCCCTAGAGCGTGATCAAGACAGTTGTATGAGGAGTGGCAAAGTGATTGTGAGGAAAAAGAAGTGTGGACAAACCGGGGGCGATTGCTAGAAAAAACACAATTGCCAAACGGCTATTAAGTTTTCACCATAAATAACACCAATCATCTAGCAAAACCCCCTCCCCCGAAAATCAATCAAGATGTTATCTTTTTATCTTTACTTTTCTTGTACTACACTTTAATATCCCTACCTGTAGCTTTCAAATTTCTATCATCAATCAAATTTCGGAATGTTTCTATATCCCTGTGCATCGTCATTGATTAAATTTTGACATTTCATCTCATTATCCTAGTACAATGTTGTTGATTAGATTCCGGTATTATCCTCAATCGGTGTCAGCAGCTGAATTCCGACAAAGTTCAAGACTAGTTTTTAACTTATGGGCTTTGTCATTGATTAAATTCCAACTCAACCCAATAATGTACAGTGTTGTTTGGATCAAAGAAGTTGAATTTACTATTGCATGGGATATCCTCTGTTTGGAGTTGGCATAAAAATAATGTCCCCTTTTAATAAAAGCTGAAGAACAATCTTTGGTAAAAGCTATTTCGTTATGGAAGCAATTCCGGTGAAATAGTAATACAAACTTTCCAGGATTTGGCATTTGTCCTCAGAAAACATGTAGGTGAGAGATAGGAAAGTATCTTGCATTGGAAAATAAGAACACATACGAGTTTCATTCGTTCCCTCAGCATTATTTTGCTACTTGTTAGCGGTCTTCCTTCAACGAAAAAAAAGTGTTTATGTGTAGATCCTTATGTGATCATTTGGGTCACCATTATGTCCGTAGCACTCGCCTGTGTCTTTTCTATAGTAATCTTCACACTAACTCACCACGGCAATTCAATCTACAAGGTTACGTGATACAGAATCTTCGTGTGAATCGGACTCATGGTTCTGCTTCTTCTGGGGCATGTGGTAAGCCTGCTGTCAAAGACAGTCCTCAACCTTGGGACACTAGCAAGGCAGAGGAAATTTCTTCCGGCGATGCACCAAGGGGGGATTCCGGCACCATGTTCTTTTGTTGAGGTCAATGTTTTATATTATCCTGGGATGTTTGTGGTGGTCTACTATGGGTAGTCTTCGTAAAAATGAGTTATGGTTTGGAAAATCTTAATTTGTGCCTTGGGAACAAAATTGCCAGATTTGGCGAGCTTAAGAGAATGAGCTTTCTGTGGACAAGATGCAGGATCTGCTAGCTACTCTATGAAGTGTTGTTCATATCCTTGAAGTCTGAACAAGTGATCACTGCTCTAAAGTCCTAACGCATAGCCTGTTTATAGAGAGATTGGAGAGGCTTAAGCTATCTTATTCATCACTTAAAATGTGTCGAAAACCATTGTGCTGGACTAACTTTCCAGTGTGCATGTAGCTTTATATGGACAGGCAGAATGTCACTTGGCATCCAGGACTAGTTCACGACACCAAGTAGCAGCTGCTCACAAGTCCTACGGAGATTCAGAAGTGCAAGAAGATAATAAATTATTTCCTTCTCCAGACAACGTACAATTGTCAAGCAAAATTTAATGAGGCAACAACATTCATCAACCAGCTCTCGTCAATGGAAGAATCAGAGGAATACTATAAGGAACAAATTGAATTCGTGTACTAGTTGCGATACCGAGTAGTTGAATAACCCACCTGTGTTCATCCACTTGATCAATGTTTACCAAGAAAGAGAACAGCCAGTCATAATATGCATAGTGACAACATGGCGGAAGCATATATATAGTCAGTGTACATTCAGCAAAAGAACTATAACAAGAAACCAATTCAAGCTTCTCATTCTGATGCAGTTAGTCCTGAAATCGCTCCCTGGACGATTCCTGCGGGTGTGGATGTTTCCGTTCAGAATTTTCTAAAGAATGCCGGAGTCTTGAATTTTGTGAACCGAGTCCTGAAGTCAAAAGCCGCGCCATTTCCTGAACTCGAGGCTGCACCCCTCACTGAGCTTGAAGCGACTTTAGTCGCACCTCCTTCTTCTCTTTTTGTAAAAACATTCTGTGTCTCCTGATCATCCTCATATATTGTCTATGCAATCACCCAAAGACTTTATATGGTAAATATTCATAATATGATCCGATCATTAGTTGCAGAGACAGATCTAGAATTAAGTACTAACAAAGCAGTGGAATGGGAATCATTATTATTATTTTTAACTATCTAAGTTCCAACATTATAATAACCACGTGATAGCAAGTTAATTAAACAGCAGTCAACCTAGATAATTATCTACCTAGGACTTGGAGGTCTACTTCATGACTAATCTGCAGAGGAGTAAGCAAAGTAAAAGAATTGCTCCATCTCATCACGGAATTCTTTTTTAGAAAAAGGGTTGGAATTTTTTTTTAACCTTCTCTTTTGCATGGCGGTATCCAAATTTTCGACTCGACCAATCTCCTTAATACACGAAAAAGTCACGTCCACATACTTTGGATAAAGCTGTATCTTAAATTGGTAACTCTGTTCTCCAAGTTTTTTCAAAGAATCTTTCTCAGTGTTTATACAACCAAACAACATCCACGGGAGCCAAGGAGATACAAATTTTAAAATCTAGTGCATTGCCCGATGCACACTGGTGTTATCTTCTGCTATTTCTTATATAAAAGATTTAACTACAAATTGATGCCAAAATATTTTCTCTCGGTACATTGATGCCAGAGCTGCAGTTAAGTTAATCTTATTTTTTATTCATTCATTCCTTAGTGCTAAAGTTAGTCGGAGTTATTACTTTATTTTAATTTTTATTATGACTACCATATAGTTTAATAAGACAATATTTTGTGGTTGCCGAACTCAACCATAATACGCTATACCATTTACTTTTCTTTTTGTAAATGTTCTCGTCCAATCTTAGTTGGTAAATTGCACTACATTGACAAGATGCACGTTTATTAGACTATGTTTGTTATATTGTCAAAGCTATTGATATTGACGTGATTTTTCACAGGAAAATTAAAATAAAGTGCGAAATCTATTTACACCAATTATATTCTTCGCTGGAGTTTACATGAAATTTTATTGTTAATATAAATATGAACCATGTAGGTTTACCCTCGTATTAAAAGGAAATATGAGAGATGAAATTGCAACATTTATTGAATGATAATGTTAGTACATACAACATTTCGAGCACATAAAATAAGATGATTTAATAAGAAACAGAAAAGCATAAGGTAGGGCTGTAAATTCGCCTCTATTGATAGTTTTCCTCTATTTTGCCGAGAAATATTCACCGTTGTGCCATCGACTTGGTGTGGAAAAGGCAAGCAAACTATTTGTGAGAATTCTCGAGAGAATATTGGTTTCTTTTCTCTCGTAAATGCCTCTTCCTATTAATAAAGCGTAAGAGGTGACTTATTTAAGATCACCTTCCAATTTCATTTATTTCAGCTTCCTTTTTTATGGAACTCTCCGCATTTCGTAATCATTTAGGGTGCGTTTGGTAACGTTTCTGTTTAAAAATTGTTTTAGGAAACAGAAATAGAAAAAAAATGTTTCTGTTTTAGGGAACAATTTTTGAACAAAAAATGCGTTTGGTAAATCTGTTCCAAAAATATAAAAAGAATAGAAACACATTTGGTAAATTTGTATAATTTTTTAATTTTAATTTTTCTATTTTCTTTCTTATTTTCTTATATATATTTCCTTTTTTTCTTTTTTCTTTCTTCTTTCTTCTTTTTTTCTTCTTTTAGCCGGTCGTCGGCCTCGGCCATGACCGGCGACCCCGACGAGGGCCGACGGCCTCACCCAGCCCGACGCGAGGTCGGCCTCGCCAGGGGCCGGCGACGCTTGGCCTCGCCGAGGGCTGGCGACGCTTCGGCGAGGTTGCCGGCCATGGCCGAGGTCGGCGACCGGCCACAAAAAAAAAAAAAAGAAAAAAGAAGAAGAAAAGAAAGAAGAAAAAAGAGAGAAGAAAAAGAAGAAGAAAAGAAAGTGTTTCTAAATTTTGTTTCAGAAACAATAAACAACTTTTTTTTTGTTTCTTGTTTCATTCCGAATGTATTTCTCGGAACAAAAAATAATTTTGGAACAAAAATGCACATAAACGCATTTGTTCCTTTTTGTTCCCGGAACAAAAAAAAACAAAAAAAGTGTTCAAAAACAGAAAAAAGAAATGCAAACAAATGCAGCCTTAATGTCTATCTAATGATTTGGCGAGAGTAGATGGGTATAATTCATCATTCATGATAATGTATACAATATCCCATTTGTACTTTTAAAGAAACTTGTGTTATTTCTTTCTCCAAGAATGAATATCTAGAATTCCCTTGATTTATTTTCAGGATTAAAAAAATATAACATTTTTCTTCATTCTCGCATGAAAAATTTCATTGTCAAGAGTTGGTTGTTCATATGTTTTACATTTATTTATGCTTCAAGTTAATTATTTTTCCTAAATTTTTTAAATTTAATTTGGTTATATCATGATTATTGGTTTATTATTTTTATTTAATTTACTATATTAATATGTTATATAGACATCCTTGTCACAGTAGCTAAACTTTGGCGATCCATACTCCAACGTCCCTATGAGAATTAATTTATAGTAATTCAAAAGGAGCATAAGATATTTTTCCGGTGTTAGGGTTGATACCACTAAAAACCCTAGCATAATAATACATCCGTGCAACATTTAGCCAAACTAATTTTTGTGTCGTAATCCTAAACCAATACATTCGTGTCACATTTATCCAAAACTAGTTCGCGTGTGCCACATTCATTCCAAACTAATTTATGTCATTAAAAATCTCAAACTGCTATATTTGTGTCATATATATTCCAAACTGGTACACTAGTGTCATATATACCAAAAAATTCCCATATTACCACATTAGGGATAATGTATCAGTTTATGAGTAAATATCACACGGATATACTAGTTTGGGTTTTTTTTTTTTTTGACAAAAATTAATTTTTGGTAAATATGACATGGATGTACCAACTTGGGAGCGTTAACACAAAAATTGTTGAGAAATTCTCAAAGGATTTTGATACTGACAAAACCATCTCTTACTACTTGGAACCATTAAATGAACAAGTTTGTAGAAGCCTGCTCATTCAGGTGTGTGCTTAAGAAGATCGATGGGGTATTGTCAGCTAAATAAATGGATAGAATTACGGAAGGTTGATGGAAGACTTGGATATTTCTTTGGTCGTTATTACACATCTAAAGAAATCACAAGTCTGGAATTATGGATTCATTCACTCCAAGGAGAATCCAATCAATCATCCATTACGCCGTTATACAAGGATTATTTCCTTATTTGGAGTCTCTATTCTTAGAAGCAACAAGATTGCTGGAAGATCTAGTTGTATGGGCGGACAAGTCTTTGGTGATTTTATTGTCATCTAAACGACTAAATTGATTATCTCGAAAATCATTTATTGGTCAACATAAAGTTTGGCAACTATAAAAGGGATCAATACAAGCCAAAGTAAACTGTGACGAACTGCAAGAATTACAAGAATACTTCTTCTGTGATGTGTTGGATCACTTACTAAGAGTCATACAATGATTGTAAATCTTTTGAGAAGTATACAAGTACAGTAGCAGTGCGTGTACCTTGGTAACATGATCTACCGGGGGTTTCTTCTGTGATCTATTGAATCACTTACTAAGAGTAATACAATAATTGTAAATCTTTTGAGAAGTATACAAATGCCTTAAAAGTGCGTGTCTTGGTAATGCAATCTACCAGCTTTGGGTAGAAGTAGTGCAAGCTACAACTGTAACGACTCAAAGAGCTATTTATGAAATCTACGTGCATTTATCTCTATCCCTTTACTTGTGGTTTTAATTGTCGGATGAAGCATTTTAATTGTTGGATGAAGCACTGCACACATATTAGCACCATATTATTTCATCTATCTATTTGTTCCTGTATATATCCACCTGATTTTGTTTAATTCCGCAAAAATTATATCAAGTATCATTTTAAAATCTTTTTCCACCCTCTAGGTAATATCACTAGTAATAACAAAAATTAGTTTGGGGTAAATATGACACGGTATTATAGTTTGAAGTTTTTGGTGATAATAGCCCTAGAAGTTACCATAAAGTCTTAATGAGATATATCTTTAAAGTGTCCGGTAAAGTATACTTTCAAGTTGTTGCTGCCCTAAATAATATGTTTTTGAATAGTAATTCTGTTTAAAAACAATCAAGAATATAAACAAAATCACCAGATGCCAATAGATGACTTAAAAATATTTATTATGTGGACAAACTCTACTGGCTACACCGAGTGTTAATCGGTATTGTCTTGATAGCTTCCCGAAGTTCATTGAAATTGCTTTACGTTTCCTTCAAAGAGTCCCAAACATTACCGTTGAATATCCTTTATACATCATTTACTGAAATGACACATAAGGTTTTGTCTTGATGATTATATTTGTAAAAAGGACATGTAAATTTTTAATAATCATCTATTATCATTTACTTTTGTTGAATATGGACTATCATATGTTATATATAGTTTTGTTAATGATCTTCTTACATCATTTCTTGGCGAAAATATTTTTCATATTTTGTATCAACATATCAACTGTTTTACAATTAGAAGGCATCATGTTATAATAACTCTTTTAATTGTCCGCTACCATCATAAAAGCGAGAAACATACACTATCATGTTATAGAGTCTTTTTCAATTAATATTTTTCTTGAATAAACTGTTTGTGCTAAAGGGTAATTTATTATTAATTTGATAATTTTCATTTATACACGAAATAAATGTTATCGTTTTATTTAGGTCATTTTACTAATCATTTAGTTGTTAAATATGGGCTATAATGTTATGTAATATTCTATCGATATTTTAAAATCTTTAGTTGTTAAATGGACTTTTTTTTTTTTTCATTTAATGGGTGTCCAAATGTTATTCAACTTATTTTGTTCTTATCCACTATAATAGAAAATGTAGGACGTTGGCTCTACCTCATGTAAAGTTATAATGTAACGGTCTTATGCACTTAATATATATATATATATATATATATATATATATATACATGTGCAATATTTGCCCAGCAGTTTAATACAACATTGTTTTCACTCTATAGACTGTCATACTAATGGATGCAATTTTTCTATCGATTTGCTAATAGTTGTTACTTTAATTTATTATACTCATTTATTTCTAAAGCATGCAATATGTATTTTTACATTAAATAAACTGTTACTAGTCCACTAATTAAAATTATTAGTCAAGTATAGACTATAATGTTAGCACAGATATTCCTATGAAGACATTAGCAGATAAAAACATCATTTGATGTTTTTGAAATCATTTGTAATCTTTCATCTTTATCTTATCTACGAAAGCAATTTTCATGATAAAATATTTTTAAAAGTAATTAAATGAGTTTACTAGATATATTAAAGAACCAAAACTGTCCAACACCAAAAGGGCAAGTATAGATAAGTGACTAATGTAAAGGGGGAAAAATACGGGAGCATTACCAAAAAAAGTCTTAAACTTATTGCAATTGTATCAATTTAATTCTTTTTTTTTTTTGGCAATTCAGTATCTTTTGAAATTGTGTCAATTCAGTTAATCTAGCCAAATTTGGCCAACTAACACCGTCATGGACACCGGCTGGCACCAGCCATTTGGCGAATGTTGATAAGGTAATTTTTTTAATAATATAAAATATTTTTGAATTATTTATTTATTTTTCTTTTTATCTTCTTCTTCTTTGGCTTCTTCTCCTCCGTAGTGGCTAGCAAGGCTTCGATGAGGCTCACCCACCCTCGCTAATGGCATCACCTAAATCTAGGTGAGGCTTGGGGTCTCAAGTAAAGGTGGGCCCACCATGGCCTTGCTAGTTCTAAGGGAGGCCACCTTTGCTCGCGGCAAGGCCAAGGTGAGGCTGGCCTTGTCCAAATCTAGGTGAAATTGCCTCGCCCTTAGTGCCAGACTAGCAAGACTGGGCGACGGCCGCAACCCTTACCAAAGTGGTCGGTGAACTTTGTTGGAGCCTCACCAGCCACTACGGGGTAGGGAAGACAAAGAGGAAGAAGAGGAAGAAAAAGGAAAAAAATAAAAATTCAAAAAAATTCAAAAAAATCAAAACCTATTGAAAAATTATCATATCAAGGTTCGTCGGACGACCAGCACCAACCGACATCCTTGTCAAGGTCAGCCAACCAAATGGTTTATGACTGAATTTGCACAATTACAATATGTTTAGGACTTTTTGATAATTCTCCCGAAAAAAGAGAGCACCTAAGAAAATATAATTCAACAAAAAATGGCAACTTTAATGTATAAGACTTTCTTTCAACATTTATTCCTTCCTTTACTACCACGAGAGCACATATTTTTATCTATTTATGTCTATTTTCTTGATTTAGATACTAACAAAATACAAGAACCCACATTCCACAAACACTTTTAAAGTTCATTAAGAATTTTTCTTCTTAAAAAAAAGTAGTAAAGTATCTATTCCTAGCTCTTTGAAGATTTTGGGATGATTAACAGAAGATATTAGGTCCTCTATTACTCAAAGAGAGACATTTGACGGAAGTTTCGAATTATACGAAGTCCCTAATACCTGAAATATTAACTCCTATGGTCAGCCTTATGATAAACTTCAAGGGTAATTGCTCAAAATCCCCTTGAACTTTAGCTCCCCTGCACTATAGCTCTGCACTTTGAAAGCATTATTTTACCTCCTACATTTTGGCATTATTACATAGTAGCATGCAAATTTTGAAAGTTATAAATTACTCCCCAGACTTTCGTTTTTGTTTCAGCCATTACCTTTTTACGTTTGTATGGTCATAAATATTAACTAAAAATGAATTAACTCATTTTTAACAGAAGTTTAGAAAATAGAGAAAACTGCATTGTTTATAAAATCAATTAAAAAATTCGGTTAAGAAAAATGAGTTACTTCATTTTAGGTAAAACTTAACGGCTATGCAAACCGAAAAACTAATGGATGGAACATAAATCAATTTTTTTTTTTTTTTTTGGGGGTGTGGCGAGGGTGGGGTAATTTGTTAACTTTTCAAAGTTTGCGGGCTTTTGCACAATAGTACCAAAGTTCTAAAGGGCAATCATTGCTAAACATTATCACATCAAAAATTGCTCATATATTTAGTTTATACACAAGGACTTTTCAAATTATGAAAATAATATTGAAGGAATACTAAAGTTTTTGAAATTGTTAGAAGATGATTTATGATAAATTTTCTTCGTTGGATTAAAACACATTCGTCCATGTAAATTTCAGAACAATATTTAACTTTATCTTTAATTTTGTAGCTTTACCGGATAATAGTATCATACTGAAATTAGAATGAATCAATTTTCAAACATGAGCATTCACGCACATCTACTGGATATAGAGGAAGAAGATGTTGCACCTTTTTTAACTTTGATTCAAAGTTTGATGGATCTAGAAGAATCTTCTCTCTGTAATGCTTGAAAGTGACTCGAGAGGGATAGCTCGGAGTAGAATTTTTGATAAAGTCCCCACATCCTCGTATTTGGACAAGGCAGTCAGCTGGTATGATCGTGCAAGATGCATCAATCAACCTTATCAAAGACGGGCACTGTCTTACCTCCAAGGATTTTAAGGACCCTAGCTCTTCTAAGCCCTCAACAGTAGTAAGTAGACTGCACCATAGAATATCCAATGTTTCCAGATTCTTCAAGTATGGCAACCCACATATTCTTATGAGAGAATCACAACCACGAATGAAGAAGGATTCTAATGATTTTGAAAGACCCACTACTTGTATCCCAACCAGCTCTGGACAAGAGGATACATGCACTTGCCGTAACTTCCTTAGTTCCAAAGGAATAGATAATTGCTGAAGCAGTTTACAGCCGTCAACAGTTAAGTTCTCCAGTTGTGAAAGTCCATCGAGTGGAATGTCTTCCACTTCACCATCATAGAACTGTAAAGTCGACAAATTTCTCCATTGCAAGCAAGAGAGAAGTAACTCTGGCCACCTGATGCTAAAGCATTGTAATTTCAATCTCAGTAGAGAGGACGGAAGCTGCATGAGGATTTCTAGGTCTAGATGAGATAAGGTAAGCTCTTCCAAATGAGAAAGAGCAACCAACTCTTGAGGCGCAAGGACGTTTAGCAAATTTATATCCAACTTTTTCAGCCTAAATAACTCCCCAATCCATCTTAAGTTGCATCCTGTGATTAGGTGAGATTTGTTTGAGATACGAGAGCCATCACTTAGTAGCAGTTCAACCAAATTAGTAAGGTTCGACAGATTAGGGATTAAGAGTAATGATTTAGATTGAAGAAGTAAGCAGGTCAAAGTTGGGGGAAGCTCTGGCAACTCTTGAATCCCATGACAATCTCTTAAGTTTAGTATCTGGAGGTGATGAAGCATCTTGATTGTCTGTGGAATTCCGCAAATACGAGTGTGCTCTAAATTGAGGGATCTTAAAGATGACAATTCTCCAATTTCAACCGAATTTCACCTTCCATCTCATCACGGCCAGAGAGATCTAGCTCTTCAAGATTTTCCAACATGCTGATGCCACTTGGTAATTGCCAAAAGTGATGCTCAGAGTAAGATGGTCCATATTTTGATAAGCAGAACACACGTAATGATTTTAACTCTCCAATGGATTTGGGAAGTTCCTCTATCCTCGTGTCTATTAGAAGAAAAGACTCAAGATTTACTAGCCCTTTAATGGAGTTCGGAAGTCTAGAAATGCTTGTACCTGATATGTCTAACTCTATTAATGAGGTTAAATTCCCAATTGAGTCTGGAAGTCTTCTCAATCCAAAACAATCCACCAATGAGAAGCGCTTAAGCTTCGCTAGTGCCCCGACTTCTTCCGGTAAATATGTAAGACCCATGCACGCTTTAATCTCTAATTCAATCAGTGACTGTAGATCTCTAATGAAGCTTTCGATTCGTTCTAGCATGTCACACCGTGTAAGAGTCAACTTCTCTAAACCCAAGCATCTAGAGAAGTTCGGGATTGTCGTTATCCCATAGCACGTATCAAGAGATAGAACTTTCAAATTTTGTGCCCTCTGCAAAAATGGATGGTATGTCAAGTGCAAGAATTATTGCATAGTACACACAGGGATTATTAGACTAGAATTAAAACATGTAATTTACCTTGATCAAGTCCCATGCTTTTGAATCATCTTTGAAGCCATTATGGCAAAGTTTAAAGACAAGAAGTTGATCCAAATACATGTTGTCTGCCCTAAAATCCTCATAAGGAGAATTCCAAGAAATCCATCTCAACTTTGAACGACACTTTGCAAAATCCCCAGAATAAGTTCCATTGCTTAAATTGAGGAATCTCAGGTTTTGTAACCTTTCAAACTCTTCATTTGTAATCTCTATGGAGTTATTCAGTCCATCTATCTCAAGTGCTTGAACGCTATCCTTCCTCTGCAAGTGAAATTTTGCAATGATATGCCAAAGTTTGTCAATTCCCAACCACTCTATTTTGCAACTTGAATGGGCAGGAGAAAAATGATAATGGTCCTAAACAAAAATGGAATACTTAATCCTTGGATATTTGACATCTATTTGAAAATGGGATATTTTTACTTACCTCTTCGCTTCTTATGATTTCAAGGGCTTCTTTTGCAATCCACAACCTACTTCGCTTTCCAAGGTCACTTGGACTTTCTTGACGGACAATTTGCCTTCCTAGGTCTATTAATTGATCATGCATCCAGAACTTGTCATTGTCTAATATCTTTATCAAGCACCTACTTGTGAGAACATCAATTCCTCTTTCGGGATAAAATTGACAACCGGTCCACATGTAAATTGCATCAGTCTTATTCTCATTGAAAAAGAAGCATGCTATATCGAGGAAAATTTGTTGTTGATACTCATCTAAGTCATCGTAACTTATCCTCAACTTCTTTAGAATCTCTTCCTCAAGTACATTCCTTAACCTGACTAATGTCTCTTCCCAAAATGATTTCTTTTTGCGATTAAGTAATGAACCTATCACTTTAATAGCCAGAGGAAGCCCTCCCGTAGTTGAAACAATGTCACTTGAAATCCCACGACAATCGTTCGAAGGAAAGTCTCCACCAAAGGCATGCTGACAAAAAGTTGAAGTGCTAAACCATCATCCATCTTTAGCATTTCATACAATAGAATTTTACCTCTAAATTCCTCAACTTGTAGAATAGTTGTGTTTCTCGTTGTAATGATTATCCTTGTTCCTGAATGAACTGAATAATTTCCTGTTAATTTCTTAATGTGCTCTTTATTATCCACATTATCCAGAACCACAAGGACCTTCTTAGTGCAGAGTATTTGTCCAATCCTCATCATTCCTTGCTCACTATCCTCGACTTCTTCTGCAAATCCAGAACCAACAATGTCATATAGCAACTTCTTTTGCAACTGGACTATGCCCTCTTTGGACGACCTTTCTCGAACATCCTCAAGGAAGCTACAACACTTTCCAAAGTAGGAACATAGTTGATTGAAGATGACCTTAGCAATAGTTGTTTTACCGATACCACCCATCCCGTAAATTCCAATGAGCCGAACATCATGATTAGTGACATCTAATAACTCCGTCAAGTATTTTACACGGTCATCAAGTCCAACTAAATGTTCAGTCATTGATTTTGTTTTATCTCCAGCATCTCCACAACCTTTTTGACAACCGATTTGACAATCGCGGCTTGGCTGCCATGTACAGAAGCGCTTTCATCAGTTCACTAAATTAATTTCATACCCACGCATCACTCATGAGATTGTTGGAATCTAACTTGAAAAGATAGAAATACATCACAAATTTTATTCAAATACGCTGATTCAGTGGAATTCATTGGATATGTTTTTAATATTAAATTATACAAATGTTTAAAGACTATAGTACTGGATTACACGATGGCCAAAGTTACCAAGGGCTACTAAATCGTGCAAAAGAAAAATTTTGGCATTGAGAATAAGCCTAGAAAAAGTTTCAACACTTGTAATAGTAGAATGATGAACCCCGATAATGCAGACAAATGCAACTTCATCCATTAAACACTGCAATTAGGTCAAGAAAAATACAATCCCAAAACCTGAAACTATTTCCCAGCGTCAGCGGCATAGCTTTGTGACATTGCTATTGCCTCATGCATGTAATTGTTCTTTGGATCTGATTATGTTAAGTATAATTGCATTTAAAGTGCCTTTTCATTTGCCTAGGAAACCCCCGAAGAAAGTTGAAAAGGAAAATAGTAAGGAGAAATTGGCGAAACCATTTTTCCCCACAGATCAACTTGAATCTCCACATTTCATGATATATAAATTGAATCCCAATTGTTTTCAACTTCCATTTGTCCACCTAATTTTTTAATCCAATTGCCATTTTCTTATCAAAATTACCTCATTACTTTCCTCGACCTGTCGCCAACGACCTTCGGTTGCTGCCTACCTCGACTGC
Source organism: Eucalyptus coolabah (assembly GCA_014182585.1). Taxonomy (NCBI): domain Eukaryota; kingdom Viridiplantae; phylum Streptophyta; class Magnoliopsida; order Myrtales; family Myrtaceae; genus Eucalyptus; species Eucalyptus coolabah. The sequence goes on from CM024622.1 coordinate 39,614,599, forward strand.
TATCTACCTGTCTAGTGCTCGTTCCGGCGCGAAGTTCCGCCATCCCTAACAGCATGTGTTTCTCTCTCTCTCTCTCTCTCTCTCTCTCTCTCTCTCTCTCTCTCTCTTCATGCGGCCCTCTAAGTAACACCGACACGTGATACGTGACACGACTCGTGACACGTCGTTTCTTAAAAAATAGAGAATTTCGACACGTTGGGACACGTTGTATATTAACTATATATTTTTATATATACACAATAAATTATTATTTTTATGATTACTTCAATCAAATTAATTTGATTCAAATTCATAAATAAATAAATAATAAAAAAAAAGCCTAGAATGAATTTATATTAAAAATATTAATCTACCATTTATTAATGTCATTCTTTGTTTCAATTTAACAAATTTAACTTTATTTCAATAATCCATAAAATTTGGAGAAGGAAAACAAGCAATTCACATTTTGAATTCGTGTGTCGGAAGTATTGGAAAAAAAGAAAAAAAAATTTGGGAATGAATTTTGTATCATAAGAAATGAGAGTCAAAAGGGAAGAGAATACTAAGTATTTTTCCCCATTTATTATTTTTCATATATATATACATTTTGACCTTTTATTTATTGAAAATTTTTAAAATTGATCTCGTATATCAGAATCAAAAACTCATGTATCGGAATTCCGACTCGAGTGTCGGAGAGTGTTAAGAAAGTTGATCAGGTGTTGGATTTTTCAACACATGTTGACAAAATGTCGGAAAATGTTCGAGAGTGTTGAAAATGTCGGGCACTTGTCAAAATGTCCGACACACACGCAGGCTTTCAGAGAGTATCGGTGCTTCCTAGGCGGCCACACCACTTGGAGACCTCCATGCCATCGGCGACCTAAGATCAGAGGTCAGCAATGATCATCACCTCCCGCCTAATCATCTATTTTGGACCTCCCGTGAGCTCTAATGAGCCCATGACCCCGACATAATCGCTCCGTCATTCTTTACCTATTCTCAAGGTGCTCTCGCTTCTATTGAATTTATAGCCATGATTTTTCTTCACAATAGTTTCATTGAGTAAACTAAAGTTGGCACGCACCAGATGCAATCTCATCTTTTCCCGTGAATGGAAAATGGAAACCGATAGCCTTATCATAAGAATAGTTTTTGTTTTTCGGTTGAAATTTTTGTCAGAAGATGCGAATTGTGTACTTTGATAAGTTAAAAATATCAGGGAAGATATTAAAAGCAGCTGATTTAAAGTAAAATGAAAGCAGCAATTGGAGATAGTTTCAATATTTTTCGTTCAAAAATGAAAAAAAAAAAAAGTTAAACAGGGCAAGTTTTACCTTTGGTCCTTTTTCACGTTCCATCCTTTGATCTCATCAACCTCTACAAGAGCCTTTCTCCACACCTTGACTTCATTGGGAAGCGTCTTCGTGTGTTCCAGTAAAGCAGCACTATATAGTGGAGTCTTAAGCTTAACATCCTCTGGTTCCACATGGAAAAATATGGGGATGATACTTTTTTGACCCTTTGACTTAGACACATTGTCTACTATGAGCGCAAGTTCACGGAGGCACCATTTACTAGAAGCATAAGTCTGAGAGAAGATGGGTATGTAGATGATAGAGCTGTTGATAGCACGTCGAAGCTTCTCACCAATCACTTCGCCCATGCGGACTTCGTCTTCATCCTAAATACACGGACTCCAGCATCTACTAAGCGGTCGTAGAGGAAGTCAGTGAAACCATAACGAGTATCTGGCCCTCTAAAATTCAGAAACACTTGGTACTCACTTCCTAATGTTCGTGTAGCATTGCTACTCGTTCTAGCTTCTGGGTTTGCCATAGCTGGAAGCTTATTACTTCCAAGTATCTCTCTCCCCAAAAAAGAGAAAAGGTCAGTGGCGTGAGTGAGCGCAACACCTTAAAAACTTGACCGGCTAATTTAAAATCAAATTTAATTGTCTATTTTCCCACCTAACGCTCTGCATTATCAAGTAGACACTGGTAAAGGCGGCCAACACTTTTAACAAGTCATGAAATCTTTTAAGACTCCTTGGCAGATCATAAAGGCCAATCAGTTCATTTTTCCCCCTTTGCGATGAAGGCATTGGGTCCCACACTATGCAAAATATTCAATCAAGTGCCTCAATATTATTTTTATTTTTTTGACAGTTGGATTCTTAAACTATATACTTTTTTGTTCGAGTTTATCCTTCCATGAAATTTATATAGAGAGATCCTGACGTGAGCCATTAAATTGTGACGTTGGACCTTATGCGGCAATTATAACATAGAGAATTGTTTTCAAAATTTTAAAAAGAGTAAAAAATAATCTGGAAGAAAAAATCTGAAGAAAAGAAAAAAGGTGGCGGAGAAGGATAATGCAGTCAGGCAGTGAGGCCTGCAGCTCTCGTTCAGATTATTCAGCAAGGAGGCGGCCCTCGCCTAGATCTGACATGAGGATTAGTGGCCACCGTCGCTTCCATCTACTTGTTGGAGAACATCGAAGAGGGCCGCTATCTAGACTGTGTGGTGGTGGACGTCGCAAAGCTTGGGAATTTAGAGAGGCGCGTGTTCATGGATAGCTTATCGAGGAAGATCGAAAAGGATATCTTGTGCTACTCCAGAAGTTTTGTGGGCAAGTAGAGAGGACCGAGGTGAGCAAAGAATACGATCGTCTAACTATAGGCAAAAGCCGCTAAACTATACTGAAAACAACACATTTCTCATTAATTTTGTGAAATAATTTAGTTAATTATGTTATGGCTAAAATATTACCCAGAGGGGGATGAATATGTGATTTTGCGGAAATGAAAGAATTTAAATAAATATTACAATAGGACAACTTCTGATGAAATGGTTAGATCTTACCAGTGTATAATTCTATCACAATTAATAAAATGAGTAAGGGATAGAGAATTGCACACAAAGGTTTATAGTAATTTAGCTTTTTGCAAACTTATGTCTACTCTTCTGCGCTACAGCCAATTGGCAGGAATCCACTAATAAGAACCGATCGAGGTTACAAGATATGAGCTCTGAACACTCAAGCTCGTGTGTATAGAGATGAATGGTCACATGGTCACACAATGATGTTTATAGAGACGAATGCATAAGATCATAAACACTCTTCAAACTTTGGAATTAAAAACTTCAATTCTTGTGAGTGCGAATTTTTTTTCCTTCAGCTTCAAAACCTCCTCTTATACTCCTCCTAGTCCAAGCTAATAGTTGAACATATCTCTAGGAGGACTTATCCAGCTAATCTATCCATTGGTCCTAGATTTGGTTGAGAAGATCTAATTGCTTTAGGATTGCCGAGGATAAAGCTTCCCATAGATTCTGTCGCCCATACAACAGTTTGGGTTTCCATAAGTCAAGTGTTTCAACTTAAAAAGAATGATTTGCCTCAAGTCTAATGTTCCAGGAAATCCAAATCTTTGAGAGACACTTTCCTTTGGAACTCTTTATATATAAGGTAGGAAATAAAACCAATCGTTATTAGTCGTTGCACGAGGATATTATCTTTCTCCTAACCATTCGACAAAACACATAAGAAAGGAAATAATTAAACCACAACTCTGGTTCTGATTGATAACTTCTGATCACATCTTATCAGATTTTTCATTTGAAAAATACTTATAATCAAAATCAAAATCTTTGCTTTGGATTTTTTTTTGTCAATCTTCAAAATCAATTTGGAAAATTTCCACAACAATATATAATTGATTTATCTTTAGGCAAAACGAATGCAGCCTAGAAGCCACTTGTTTATAATGGATTCGTCTTTAGGCAAAACGAATGCAGTCTAGAAGCCACCCGCTCGCTGACCCTCGGCGCCAAAACCCTCGCAAGAGTCCCTTCTTCTTTCTTCTTTTTTCTTATTTTCTCTTTTATATTTTAATCGTCTTTCTTTTTTTCTTGTTACTTTGTGTGTGTATATATATATATATATATATCTTTTTTGGATTGAATCTTTCAATTTTTTTCTTTTCCTTTTCCTTTTCATTTTTTTAGCTTTTTTTTTTTTTTTGTAGTGGCATCTAGTTGGTACCGTGTGTATTAAAAATTAAAAATATTATGTCAACATTTTATTAGTCAAATTAGACAAAAGTAATGAAAAGATTAGATTACACCGATTTGATGAATTTAAAACTTGACTAATTCAAAATTTTGGAACTCAATTACATTTTTACGATAAATTTTTAAATTTCGATTGCATCCTTTTGTATGCTATTAGGAATATTAGTGTCAACGGGTTCTTGGTTACCCTCTTCTATTACTCTCTCTGTTGGTTTTACATATTTTCGATGTTCCTACTTTGCCTAGATAGTGAAGTGCCCACATATCGGGAGGCATATTAAATCTGGTAAGATAGCCGCGTTCTACTTATTCATACTCTGACCTACTTATTCATATTCTGACGGGCAAAAATTTTCCTTGAGTAGTCTGTTTGCATGCCTCCAACGATTTTCATTTCTTATTTTCATTCGGTAGTTCTCAGAAATTTTACAACATAAAATTATTCTTCGAGGTCAGATCGGGTTTTGAGGTCTTGATTGGCTTTTATGAGTTCATATGTTCATCAACGTCTCTAGAGCTTAATTCCGAAATTGAGCTACGTCTATCAGGCTTTTACTCTTGTGCCTCTCGTTTAGGTTGTCCCTGGTGATATCCTAACATTTCACATAGGTTGGGAATGGCCCGTTTGAAAATTTATATACAAACATCCATCCATTATAATGATCACTTTGTGTGGTTACTCGGACTCACTCTTTTTAGGGGCACGAATTCACTGGCTAAATATGATTGGTATGCTACCTCTCGAAATGCAGAGTTCTCTCCTACCGCCATGGTAGTTTCTTCTCACTTTAAACCCTAATCAGTCGGTTTCGACACTTCGCTATCCCACATACACTTCCTATCTTCTTCCCCTCTTCTGTTTCTCATCTGATTTTGGAATGACTCTCGACTAATCCCCATAAATTTCTTCTTTCCTCTCAACAAAGAATAAATTCCCCAAATTTCCCCTATTCTAGGGCACGCTGTGTGGATGATGTCGTAACTCACGGATTCCACTGAGCAATCCGTCCGCACCAAATCCTCCTCAATTGCATTAAGCTTCCTCCCATTCCTCAATTTGCATGGTGAAGCTGGTGATTGCTCCACCTTATACTAACCTTTCAATTCAGCGCCAGTTTCCTCAGAGGATGACTTTACTTCACGCGTAACTCAGTAAGCTTGAGTGCCCTGGCATTGTTATCTCATGGAAACCCACCGACAGGAAGACAATTCGAGACTTGTGGCTCTTTGTAACAGAATGGGCGTCTCTGGTCTACACAACAAATCGACGATTGGAATGAAGCTCTGCCCTTGGAAAAAGTTGAAGAATGCAGACTAATTTTAGTCGGTAAAATCCTATCGAACCCCTCTATAAACTTTCCGGCTTTTCAAAATACCTTGAAGCGTGGATGGCGAACTGACAAAGTTGATATTCCCCAACGTGAAGTGGGCATATATGTAGCGAAATTTCAGACTGAAGAAGACAAACATAGGGTATTAGAGGGGGGTCCTTGGCTGTTCTCTAGTAATTTAGTTATTTTTAAGCCTTGGATAGACAACATACGCCTTTACATTGCTATGATTTCTCTACTTGTGTTTTCTGGGTGCAAGTATTTGGCTTACCACTAGAATGGTGTTCGGATGAAATGATTGCAAATGCTGTGCGACACGTGGGTCGTGTCATTGAGGTTAAGCTGGAAAACAAAGATGGGACGACTCTTAGAGCAGGTTGTGCTCGGGTTGAGCTAAATCTAAAGGATCCCTTGAAAATATGATAGCTGATACGAATATCAAAGAAAGCCATATGGCTTGACTTCTATTATGAGCGTCTACCACATTTCTGTTACTCTTGTGGTATCATAGGACACTATGCTATGTACTGCCAGGATATTCCTTTTACTAAGGCAAAGATGGAAGGTAGAGAGAAAATGGCTTTTGGCCAATGGTTGCGAGCTGAGGTAAAAGAACACAGTCCGTATTGGCTAACCTTTTATGCGAAGCCAAACATAGCTGAGGATGAAGTCATACTAGAGACCCCACCTACCTCCACCCATCTCCAGCGACTAGCTCTTCCACCAATCCCGTCCACTGACACCCCAAACAAGCAAAACCTTCAGCTAGTACTTATACAAGGGGAATCATCTGTTGGTGCTTCAATCATACCACCTGCAAAGATGAAAGAGACTTAGCAAGGACCACATTCTAGCTATGACATTTATACGGGACATCTCAAATGAATAGATTTGGGTAGTGCGATACAACCGCCCTGATCAGCAACTTAACAAAGCACTTCCCAACCTACTCCTTTTCCTGATGTGGTGATCCCTGCTCTTGTACAAAAAAATGAACTTCCGCATCAGGAACCAGGCATCCCCTGCTGTAAGAAGTTGAGAACCACCAAAATTTCTACAAAAGCAGGAACAGCAAAAAAAGTCGACGATATAATCCTTTTGAGTCAAGGATGAACATAACAGAATCTCTTGATGAATTGCAGCTAATGGACACACCCATTTTACCGGCTGCAAAGGACGAGACATGGGCTTTGGTGGCTAGCCCTCAATAGCCACCAAGAGACAAATGAAGCTACTATGCTGGAATTGTCAGGGGCTGGACTCTCCCTTGACAGTTCGTGCTCTATAGGCCTTAGTGGCCAAAGAAAAGCCTGATTTACTCTTTTTGATGGAGACCAAGAATCAAGAGGAGGTTATCCTTAAGCTTAAACAGCGTCTGAAATTAAGAAATTCCCATGTGCTCGATCTGTTGGACTTGCTGGCAGACTAGCTATGCTGTGGCATGACGACATTGCACTCCACATAGAGCGAGCCTCTAAGCACTTTTTTGACACAACCTGCATGGATATTCGATTGGGGACTCCTATGCGTCTCACTTGTGTCCACACTCCAGCAACTTATCAACTTCGCCAACAACTATGGACGAATCTTCGACAAATAGCTTATTCAAATAATCTACCTTGGGTGTGTGCCGGTGACTTTAATGAAGTTATTTTTCATTGGGAAAAGGTGGGCAGACAGGTTGCTGAACCTCATCGAATGCATTCCTTTAGAGAAGTATTACACAATTGTTCTCTAATGGACATGGACAGCAAGGGTTGCGCCTTTACCTGGATGAATAATCGTGTTGGTGATGACCTAGTCAAAGAACGATTGGACAGAGTTTTGTGTACTATGGAGTGGTGGCTCACTTACCCTAAGGCTGAGGTGTATGCACTTCCACTTGTGGGCTCTGATCGTAGCCCTCTTTTACTGGCTATTGACGCCTTACCAAGCATACGACATAAAAGATTTATATTTGAGGCCTACGGCTTTAGGAAAAGGAATGTAGCGAGGTGGTTGAGAGATCCTGGAGTTCCCCACATGCTATAACTTATAATCTACCACAAAGACTCCAAGAAGTAGCTACAACCCTAACCAAGTGGAGTCATTCAAAATTCTCAAAGGCATCGAATCAAATATTATACCTGCAGCAGCAACATCAAACACATATCCATTCTCCCAACAACTATGCGACAAGCAGCTGATTACTAATTTGAAGTTGGACATTCAACGTTTATGGTAGGAAGAGGAACAGCATTGGGCAATGCGATCCGGATAAACTAGCTCAACCGGGGAGATAAAAATACCAAATTTTTCCATGCGACAACTCTCCAAAGGTGAATTCGGAATAGAATACGAATGTTGAGAGATGCCAATCTCGGATGGATTAGGGAAGATGACCTTTTGAAAAACATGACAAGGCATTTCTTTTTAGATCTCTACAAATCTGTTGGAACTCAAAATTATGCTCCTATTCTTGCAAAATGCCCAACTCTTTGTTACCATGGAAATGAACACTATGTTAACAGCCCAACTTACTAGAGAAGAGGTTCGTCGAGCCACTTTCCAAATGGGGGCTGCTAAAGCACTAGGACTGACGGTATAAATGGTTTGTTTTATCAAACGCATTGGAATATTTTACAAGAAGATAATTTTACAGCAGTTCTGGTATTCTTTAGAACTAGAATTCTAACTGCTCCTCTAAACAAAACCAACATTACTACGATTCAAAAGTTGCCTAACTGGAGAGTCTTGACCAATATCGCCCAATTAGCCTTTTCAACTATATATATAAAATCATCTCGAAGGTGTTAGCTAATCGTCTTAAGCCCTTGTTACCTGATCTAATATCTATTGAGCAAACTGCATTTGTTAGAGGTCAGCAAATCCAGGACAATATTCTCATTGTCCAAGAAGTACTTCATCAGTTGCGGATTAGGAAATGCAAAAGAAATTTTCAAGCAGTTTTAAAGGTGGACATGCAAAATACATATGATAGGGTGGAATGGGAGTTTCTTCAGGATTATCTACTCAAATTGGGTTTCCATGCTACTTGGGTTCAATGGGTAATGCAGTGTGTCACAATAACGTCTTTCAGTATCAATTTTAATGGCGAACAACTAGAGTATTTCCATCCATCTTGGGGACTACGACAGGGAGACCCACTCTCGCCTTACTTGTTCATTTTGTTAGCAAATGTTTTATCTGTTCTTATCCATGAAGTTATTGAGATGGGACATCTCAAAGGCCTAAAGCTAAACAGGTGGTGCCCAACTCTTTCTCATCTATTTTTAGCTGATGATGTCATATTTTTCATAAATGCTACAGTCTAAGAATGTCAGTACCTAGCCAATATTCCGAATCAATACTGTTTAGCTACGAGTCAGATGATAAATAGAAACAAATCAGACATTTTCTTTGGTCAGGATTGCCCTGATAGCTTAAGGGCCAACTTGGCCGCTGAATTCAGGGTCCCAGTGTTACACAAAACAGGTAAATATTTAGGGATCCCTTCTGACTGGGGTCGATCAAGACGAGACATGTTTGCCTGGATTATGGTGAGAGTGAATGCCAAATTAGAAGGATGGAAAGCTAATTTTCTATCGAAGGGTGGTAAAGAGGTTCTAATTAAAGCCATTGTATAGGCAATACCACAATATGCCATGTCCATTTTTAAACTTCCGGGGTATCAATTTGCAAATCCATTGAAAAGAAGACTGCCCACTTTTGGTGGCAAAATGACAATAGCAGATCTGGTATTCATTGGACACATTAGGAAGTTTTAAAGAGTAGCAAGAATGAGGGCGGACTAGGATTTCGTGATCTTTTAGCTTTCAATAAGGCACTTTGCTCGGTAAATAGGCTTGGCACTTAATCCAAAACCCATCATCGTTGTGCAGCACATCACCGAAAGGTATTTATTTTCACTAACGAGATTTCAGATATGCGGAGAAAGGAGCGTGTCCATCTTGGGGCTAGCAGAGTTTATTATTAGGAAGGGATTCGATTTCAACCAAACTTCAATGGTCCGTTGGAAATGGGCGAAATATCAAAATACATAAAGACAGATGGCTTCCTAAAGGAATCCTAGGTGGTCCTGCAAATCCAACGGAACCTCAAGCGGTTGCTAAATTACTAGATACGCAACAACAAACTGGAATGTTAGCCTATTACACCAGCACTTGATGCCCACACGATCCAAGAAATCACAAGCATTGGGTAAGACCCAACCATACAGAGGACAAACAAATATGGACAGACACTCCTCACGGCCAATACATAGTGTAGAGTGGATATAAAGCAATCAAGACAGCAGAACCAAGCTTTCATACAGACAAGCCATCATCCTCATATCAAGCACCCACGAACCTATGGAAAAGTATTTGGCGTCTCAAGCTTGCACAAAAAATCTGGACCTTTCTTTGGTCCCTTTGCCATAATGCGTTGGCTACCAATGTAAACCTCTTTCGCCGTCATATAAACACAAATTTATTATGTACTCTATGCAACAACAACAATCCTGAAACCATTGAATACCTCTTCCTTTTCTATCCATGGACAAAACTGATATGGTCTCACCCCAACATTGGTATTTATCTAACACCTCAAGTTGTTCCTCACATAAATCAATGGCTAGCAGATAGGGTAGCTCAAAAGAAGCTCTTACCTAATTTTGACATTATAGCTGAGATTCTCTCGGCAGATTTGGAAGGCGAGGAACAACTTTGTCTTCCGCCGTCACGTCCCGATCGATAAATCTTCGAATGTCATCTCAAAGACAAGTTCGTACAGCTAGGATTTTCAACCATTGATTTGCGCCAACAAGACAACCCCAACCCTAACTTCCGATGTGTGGCGACCTCCCGATCCAGGTGTCCTGAAGTATAATATCGATGGGGCTTTTCAGCTTGCAAGCATAGAAGGATCAATGGCTTGTTTATGCTGAGATCAAAATGGAAAATTGATCGAAGGATTTACCTGAGGATTTGCTGCATCTTCAGCTTTGCAAGCTAAAATTTAGGCTTTCTTGATTGCCCTAAAGCACTTGATCCAAGAAGGGAGGGCGCAGGATCTCGCTTGTGATTGAATCGATTGCTTGGTGCTGGTTAACGCCATGCTCGATGATCAATTGATGCCATGGGAGGTGTGACCCCGCTTGCTGAAGCCATCGTCCTTTTACACTGCTTCTCTCGTCTATGAATGCAGCATTGCAAGTGTGAAGCCAATTTTGCAGCCGACTGGGCCGCAAAGGCCCACAGGAATGGAACCCTGGCTGCTAATTGGGCCAATGCGCCCCCCTCTTGCTTGCTTCATCTTCTTGTTTTGGATGCTATGGTTGCAGGATGTAATGCTTCCTTTTCTTGAATGGAAGTTTTCCTTTTACGACCAGAAAAATATATATATATATATATATATGTTAAGCGAAACAAATCATCACATCCTCTATATATATATATATATGTTAAGCGAAACAAATCATCACATCCTCTAACCTCGCCAACTCCAGGGGCTTATGTGCCAGGAACATTGGTATTTAAACTTATAGTACAAGCATAAAGGAATCCGGTCATGGTCTCACATGTGTCAACACCATAAAAATACAGCCCGGCTACTTATGTATTTTTGTGTTGGAATAGATATACCATATTTGTAAAGAATTCAACAATTTGTATGAATGTTATGAAAAAAAAAAAAAAAGAGAGGTAGTTATGCTTGTAAGAGCTAGTATGAACACCTAGAGGGGTGTGAATAGGTGTGAAGATAATTTTTCGCAAGGAACAAGTATAAATATTTCGCCTTTAAAACCGAGTCGAAAAACAACAAACTTTGAGCAAGTTCAGACTTTAGCAAGTTAAATAGAATTACGAACAAAATAAATGAGTTCAAGGAAGGGAATAAGAACACATAATTTATAGTGGTTCAGCTCGGATCAAACCTACGTCCACTCTCCATGCTAGTAGCCTTCTAGCTAGATTTCACAAAGAATCAAAAGAGAATTTACAACCATACGATCCCGAATTCACAGTGTAGAGTCTCTCCTGCTCTCTCATGAAGTCTCATAATGAGTCTCTTTCTTTTGAATATAATTTTGAGCTTAGTATATCAAATGACAAGAAAATGGTAAGCTTCGAACTTTGAAATTTTTCTTTCACACACTCGTCGAACAACTAGAGAGTTCACCTTAAATACTCTTTCATGCATTCTCAATTGTTGATACTTTTCAAAAAAATTCTTCCAACCTACCCATTGGACAGAATCAATCAAGGAGATCTCGAGTCATTTGAAGATTGTGATGAAAGCTTGTCAATCATGTTCGCCCATACAATCAGGATTTTGGTTTCCATAAGTAGATTCTTTCCATATTTACTTGTAATCGGAAAAGATTTGATTTAACGAAATTGATTTCAATAAAGATAATCAATCTCGTAGGTGATATATCTATCTAGAAAGCCATCCATAAACCATACGAATTGAACTCCTGAAGAAATAAACAAAATCTCGCATCTGGATAAGTCTTCATTCTTCAGTAGCGTTGAGTCAGGAATTTGTCAGTGTGGACAGACTTTGACACAAAGTTTGGGAGACTTCAGACTTTGACACAAAATATGATCATCTTTTGACTTTGACATAGAAGTATAAAAATCTTCAAAATAGATTTTGGATAAGTTTTGTCAATTTCAAAACATTCAAGGAGTTTTCTCCAATAATCTTCTCTTTTTTGATGGTGACAAAACTTCCCTGCAAATTTAAGAACTTATAACATGCAAAACAACACTTTAGCAGTACATGATATCCAAAAAGAATAGATAAGGATCTATGGATGATATCGATTCTGCAACCACAGAAAACATATTAATCTTGAAAAATAATCAAACACAAAGATTAAAACATCCACATCCATGATCATCACAAAAGTTGCTGCAAATTATAAGAGTTACCGGTCAAACAAAGTCAAATCTGCAAAAGTTTAAGTAAGTTCAAAAATAAATGATCAAAAGTAAATTTGCACATTCTCCCCCTTTTTGTTAGCAGCAAAAATTGGAGAAAATCAAGATTAAAAAGAGATATGATAAAATTAATTTTGTCTTGGAATTCGAACAAGCTGGAAATCCCCATAGAATGAACTATCTCCTTCGGTTTCTCAACATCTTCAATCTTGGCGGTCAGAAACTTGCTGCCGCAAAGCTTGAACTTGTAAGTTTAAAGACTGTACCTTCTCATTGAGAGAGTCTGAAGTAGATTGCAAAGCATAATGAAGCTTCTAAATCTCACACTCCATACCATATTGTTGTGCTTTTATCTCTACAAGGAGCTCGAGCAACCTTGAAAGTCTGCATTAGGTTCTATTTGCGCAATAGCCTTAGCACGTTCAATTCAAGGAGTGTTGAGAGATGAGGGAACATCAACTCCTTTACTTCCAAGACTTGGAGTAGATTCTCCAATATTTGCTTCAAGAAAATGAGAAGCATAGACTTCTTCAGGGTCAGTAGGAGATTGACTATTATCATCACTTGCAAAAAGAGGAGAAGAAGTACATGTCTTCTCATGAGCTCCCTCTATTTCCTTCCTTATAGGTGGAGAAAGGAAAACGTCTTCTTGGTCTTTCTCTTTTCCAGCACGAAAGTGATGTTCTATTTCTATTCTTTCTCCTACTTGGACACTCCTTGGTGCTTCAGAATCCTCGGATAAAGATACTGCAACCATTGTCTCATAGGAGTCATCCGACCCTCTTATTATGCAACTTCTCTTCCTGCTTCTTATCTTCCTTCCTCTTCTCTTGCTTCTTCTTCTCTTCTTGGTTCTTTTTCTTCTAGCTCGCTTCTTCTCTCGCCTTCCATTCCTTCTTCTCTTTGCTCTGTGTCTGCTCTCCCTCCTTCTCCTATCCCCTTAGATTGATCAAGACCAATAAATCTTTGAAGATTTTTCAAGGCCAAGGCAGAAATTGTAAGATCATCATCATCCTCTTCGTCCTGCAGGATGAGGGATCTTCTCTTCTTGACAGGTTCTTTCACAATTTCCTTGCCTTTTCTCTTCCTTGCCATAGATTCTTCCTTGCTTTTGCTAGGAGATGCATTCTTCAAGCGCTCTAAAGCCTTGTTCAGATCTTTTAGCCTCATCTTCAAAACCATTTTTGGTCCTATAACCATAGGAGCAACAGTTCTAGAGCAGAGAGAGGCTGGAAACTCGATTTGAAAATGTCTGAACAGCTTTGTAACCAATGCAGAGTAAGGCAGATGTCCCTTATCCTTCATAGCAGTCCTATACATGTGTATTAGGACAGTATGAGTGTGATATTCTAGATTTTCAATTCTGTTTTCAATTGAATAAATCAGGCATTTCATCGGCACACTTATAGTGCTATTCTCAAAGCTGATCACTCGTGAGATAACTAGACTATTTAGGGAAGTCATTAAGAGATTAAAGCAAATAGACTTGAGAATTCGACTAGGAATCGGCTGTTCGACCGTGCTCATCTACCGAGATCATTACAGCACAGATATAAATCGATTAGAGATCGAGATAGGTCGATTCGATTAAGATGAATGGTTAAACGTGGGTAATTCCACTAAATTGCAAAATTCTCATCGGCACTAGTTTGATGTTTCTGTCGCTTTGGTACCCTATGTCCGTATTTGAAACCTCAAGATTTCATGACAAATGAGAGTTGCCAATGTGTCGAGTAGGTTCATTGTGGCTCAAAGAAAATCGACCACGGGTCATTTTCACCGAAAAGTTCTGAAAACTACCCGGTAGCCTAGGTTACGCCAAAAACGTGCCGAAGTGAAATTAACCGCGAATTTGAACCCGATTTCAGAAATTGAAAGTTTTGTTGTATCACGATCTATTTTAGGAATGTTTACTCATCATTCGAAGAATTTTCGGAAATTCCAAGATTTTTACGGAAAATCGTTTTGGACGTTGCGGAAATTAACAGAAATTCGGATGGGCCAAATTAAAGGAAATTTGGACTTCCAAGCCGAGCCTTTGAGTGTCGAGGACTTGCAGAAAATTGTATAGGATTTTTCTTCATCAAAATTAGATGTCGATTTGGGGAATTTGTGAAGAAATTGAGGCCAAGGTTAGGAAATTCTGAGCTTTGGTTGGAGGGTACATTATTTGCATCAAAATTGAATTATATTGGACTTAACTTGTAGGAAAGTAACAGGGGACATGGAGTTAATGGAGGAGATAAGTTCTTTGACTTTGGCCCCTTCATCCGTGGCTTCTTGGACACGCTCAGCTGCCCTCCTTCGGACGAGCTTTAGTCTTCTATTCTGGCTTTGCTTTCATTTTCTTCGATCAGCCCCTCCGTTGGACTCCACCGAAGCCACCACCTGCTGCCACTCGCCCCCACCAACGATTCTACTCCTCCACTGAAGAAATCCCTACCGCCAGCTCACGTTCGAGTCAATCCTCGCCCACCGAAGTTCTCAGTCAACCTTCGGCTTCGACGACCGCGTGCAGCTCCACTGGTCCACGTTGATTCTGCACTCCACCATCTTCTGTCTTTTCTGTCTTTTCTTCAAGTCACCGAAGCCATCTCCACCGAATCCTCCTCTGCAGGCCACGCCTCCACTCGGTCTTCCCTACCCCTCTCAGTCGACGCCAGCGAAGCTTCTTCCCCACCCCCCACAAACCTAGTCAACAAACAATTGCACTCCCCACCATTGTTGACTCCTCCTGCCAGCAGCCGCGCCACACGTTAGAAACCAGCGAAGCTTCTTCCCCCACAAACCTAGTCAACAAACAATTGCACTCCCCACCATTGTTGACTCCTCCTGCCAGCAGCCGCGCCACACGTTAGAAACCAGCGTCGACCGAGGCTGCTCTCTCCTTCGCCCGTGTGTCGCCCAGCAGCTCCTTGCTGCTTCTCTGTTCGACCCATCTCCCGTCGCAGCCCACACGAAATCAACTCCAAGTCTCACGCCTGCAGCAGCTCAGCCCACTTGCACATGGGCCCATCTTCACGCAAGCCAGCCCACATTTCAGCCCTGATTTGAAGTCCATCCTCAGCCCATTTCCAGCTCACATCTCAGCCCACTCGAAACCATTTGAGGCCCCGAAGTCAGCCCAACTTCGGCCCAGCCCAATTCAGCAACAAGTCTCAGCTTGGGCTGAGATTTGTTGGGCTGGTTTTAGGCCCGGTCCAAGCCCGTTGACGCCGCCGCAACCCGACTTTCGGCTGCCGTCGTGCCACCGTCGCAATGAACCGGTCTTTGCATAACACTTGTGAGTTTAACTCACTAATCTTCGCTTAGTATGTTAATTATACTTAATGGTTGATTAATTTAGACTAAGCTAGGATTAGGTGGTTAGTTAGAATTGATTAGTTAATTTAATTAATTGTTGATGCATGTTAGGTGGATAGTAGTGCAATTAGCGAGTAAATAGACTCTAATATTTATTTAATGAGTCTCGGGAATTTTCCGGGTCCATTTCGGCGTCCAATTAGACATTACAGCCTAAGTTAGATTTATTGGCATTTATTTAATATTTTATGTAATTATTTAATTATTTATTTATTTACTTTCTGAAAATTAGACCAAGATAACCGGTGATTGGAATTTCGTGCTAATTGCTGCAGTGTTACCTGTTTAATTATTTGAGTACCGGATTGTGAAAATTGAGTGAAATTGCTGATTATGGGGATTTATCCCAAAACTTGGATAATGCGAGTATGTAAATAGAAAATTGCCCTGTGGGGCCGTGATTACCACTTAATGTAGGTAGTGCTGTTGGGCCGTGACTAAGAGTTGAGAATGAATAATTGAAATGACCGTGTGATGGTCTCAATGATATGTAATCGTCTGAGTCGATTGATCGATAATTCGATATGATTGAATTGATTGATATAATTGTCAATGTTTATTTATTGAACTGACTTGCAACCCTTAGGCCGTAACTTTCTTCCTAATCGAGTCTTAAGGGGTTGAACTTGCTGAGACGTAGTCTCAACCCGTTGTGGGATCAATTTTCAGGTCCCTAGGTGACAGCCATGGAGAGTCGAGAGTCTCGGAGTTTGGAAAGGTGGAAGAAACATAATTGGCGAACCTGTATGGCTAGTTAGTCATAGGACAGTTCCTTTTTGATAAGCCAACATTTTTGTAACCAGCCTGGTCTTGTGTATAAACCTGTTTGTTTATAAAAGACTTGTTGTGGTTTTAAAAAGTTGGCCCCTCTTTCCTATCCCGTTATTTTATTGTCTAGGGATTTTATATGCTTTCGCATGCATATTAAAATGAATGGGTCGGCGATGTGTCCTAAATGTCGTTTTTAAATCGACCAATGAGGGATGTGCATGTGCTCGAAAGGTCAGGGCGAGACAATGAGGGAGTGAAAACTTCATGCCATTGGAGATAGCAAACATAAGCCGTACTTCAAATCGGAAAACATCAGTTTTTGAAGCAGCCTTTGGTCTCATGCAATTTATGACGATTTTGTGCAACAAGACATTGGAGGCTGTCACTTTGGAATAAGGAATAAGTGATGCTTCCTTTAGGGAGTTTGTCCCTAACAAGGAATCTTGTTACATGACCAACCAAGACATTATTGGTTGGAAACAACTCATTTCCACCCTCATAACGTCAGCCAAAGTGTCAACATCCACAAGATATTCTTTGTCACTCATATTGAATTTGAAGCAATTCTGGTTAAGAAAAGAAAGGTTTGAATAGAAAAAACGCAGTCAACTCTGGATAAGCAACAGTTGTCTTGGAGCAAAAGTCTTCAAGTTGAAGGAAAGCCAATTTTTCCCTCAAATTCACGTTGATCGAATCTAAAAAGTCAAAGTCGACCAATCGAGGGTTTATCACCCCTCTTTTCAGCATTTGGGAATAAACCTTTTCATGATCTTTGGAACGAAAAAGCTTCGTTCCTACACCAGGCATTTTAGAAGCAATGCCCATCCTTGGCTGAAAATTTAAGAACATCCTCTCATCATCATCTTTGCTTTCAGGCTGATTGAAAGAACCAAAACAAGGATCGATAGGAAAGTTAAGGAAAACCTCATATGCTGCTTGTTTCTATGCTATTCCTAAACACTTCATTGTTCGCAGAAACAAAGTTTCATTCTTGTAACTATGCTCTCTTAGAAAATCAATAATAAAGGACATTGGTGAACCACCCTTTTTCAGACGATCATAAAGCTTGAACAGAACCTGGGGGATCAAGGTGCGGAGAGGAACGGCATCTTGCTCAACTTCCTCTTCCAATGGTTCACGAGGAGGATTCTGTGAAGTGTCCTTCGGGTTGTGCTATGGAGATGCCTGAGGAGAGTCCTCTTCTATAAGATCGAAATGTGTATGCCTTTCTGGCACATTTCGAGGCCCTTTGCTTGCAATTCGGGATGATTTCCTTTGGTAAGACATTCTTGCAGGCTAGGAGGATTTCTCATATAGATTTGGGAGAAGAAAAGATGGAAACTTGTGGGACAAACTTGAGAGTAGAGTTGAGAGAGTATAGAGGATAGAGTCGAGAATTTGTTCTTTAAGGTTTTTGAAAAGAAGTGCTTGAATACAAAAGGGTATATAAAGAAGATGAAAGGTCACGAAGAAAAGGGATAATCGAAATGTAATAAAGGAAAAGTAAAATAGGTAAGCAAAGATTCGATTAAACATACATTTTCATTCCAAAAATAAAATACCTAGATTCGAGATATTCTCATATTGAAGTAGCGTTTGGAAATTTTGAGTTTGGCCAGCTCCGGACTTTACTCCAGAGGAAAAATAATATTCAATTTGGTGCAAATAAACTCAAATAAATTTTTCTCCAAAGACTTCGTGAAGATGTTCGCGCCCTGATTCTTCGAATTAATGAACTAAATCATAATCTCCCCATTTTGGACATGATCTCTTATAAAGTGATGTTGAATTTCTATGTGCTTCGTCCTCGAATAAAGAATTGGATTCTTGGTGAGGTTTATTACACTGGTATTGTCGCATCTAATTTCGATACACAATTCTTCTATTCCAAAGTCTCTTAATTATTGTCTTATCCACAGAATTTGAGAACAATAGCTCCCAAGAGCTACATATTCTGCTTCTGTTGTTGATAAAGCTACAGTACTCTACTTTCTTGAGAATCAAGGTACCAGCATATTTCCCAGTGGTTGACGGGTTCTAAAAGCGCTTCTTTCTATCCGCTTTACAACCTGCTAAGTCAACGTCTGAATATCTAAGAAGAGTGAAGTCTCGTTCTTTTGGATACCACATACCTAGCTTTGAAGAAGTCACCACATATTTAATGATGCGTTTTGCAGTACTTAAATGAGATTCTTTTAGATCAAACTGAAATCTAGTATAAATACAAACACTAAACAAAATGTTAGGTCTAGATTCAGTAAGGTAAAGAAGAGAACGAGATCATGCTTTTGTAAAGCTTATGATCTAGTTTCTTCCCTTTTTCATCCTTGTCCAGCTTCAAGGAACTTGATATAGGTGTCTTTGTCTTTTTGCAACTCTCTAACCCAAATTTCTTGATAAGTTCTTTGGCATGTTTCTCCTGATAAATGAATATACCTTTCTTCGACTATTTGACTTTCAATCCCAAAAATAAAGTTACCTCACCCATCATGCTCATCTCAAATTCATCCTACATAAACCTCGAAAATTTCTTGCATAGATTTTCATTAGGAGAACCAAATATAATGTTATCTACATAAATCTGTACTGGTAAAAAATCTTTTCCTTCTCGCTTTATGAACAAATTAGTATCTATTTTCCCTTTTTCAAAATTACTTTGAATTAGAAACTTACTCAACCTTTCATACCATGCTCAAGGTGCTTGCTTCAGTCCATACAAGGCCTTTTTCAGTCTATAGATTGAGTTTGGCTTTCTTGGATCTTCAAAACCTAGTGGTTACTCCACATAGACTTCTTCTTCAATGAATCCATTAAGGAATACACTTTTGACGTCCATCCGGAATAACCTGAAATTTTTATAGCAAGCAAAAAGTAAGTAATAATCTAATTGCTTCTAACCTCACTACTGGGTGCATAGGTCTCATCATAGTCTATTCCTTCTTCTTGTGTATATCCTTTGGCCACAAGTTTTGCTTTGTTCCTAATGACTTTTCCTTTCTCGTTCATCTTATTCCTGAAGACCCATTTTGTCTCAATTATAGATTTACCTTTAGGTTTTGGAATCAACTTTCAAATATTGTTGACGCTGAATTGTCTAAGTTCTTCTTGCATAGCTTTTATCCAGCTTTCATCGGACAAGGCTTCATCTACACTTTTTGTTCAATTTCGTAAACAAGTGCTAGAGCATTGGACTCTTCTCGCTTTTGGATCTGGTTTGAATTCCTTCATCGATGTTGCCAATGATGAGTTCTTTGGGATGACTTGGCTTGTGCTTCCAATTACTTGCTTGGTTTGAAAGTCTATTGATCATCTGCTCCGGTTGAAATTTCTTGATCTGTTTGTTGTTGTTCTTCGAAGTCTATACTTCTTCGGGGGAAGTAGACTTTGTAAAGTCTGGAATAGGTTCAAACTCTTCAAGTTGAGTCTGGTCTAATTGAGTCTCGCACATAATCCTAAAACTTAAGTTTCATAGATTCTTCCACGGATTGAGTCTTCTTGTTGAAAACCCTGTAGGCTTTGCTTGAAGTAGAATAACTAAGGAAGATTCATTCGTCTAATTTCTCTTCAAACTTTCCAGTTCGATTATTTGCATTCTTCAGAACAAAACATTTACAGCCAAAGACATGGAAGTAAGAAACATTTGGCTTCTTTCCTTTGTAGACTTCATATGGAGTTTACTCCAAGATAGGCCTTAAGAATACTCTATTTATGATGTCACAAGCTATGAAAACTACTTATGCCCAAAATCGAGAGGATATTGCTATAAATTATGAGGGTCTCGGGCCATCTCTTGTAATGATCTATTTTTCCTTTCTAGAACCTCATTTTATTCTGGAGTGTATGGAGAAGAAAAAACATGTTCAAAATCATATTCATCACAGAACTTTGCAAAGTCATGATTTTTTTAAACTCCCCTCCATGATCGGTTCATATACTTGAAATAACATAACCCTTTTCATTCTAAACCTTCTTTGCAAAATTTGAAAAATAAAGAAGGCTTTAAACTTACTTGCCGAAGGTAGACCCAAGTGAAGCGAGAGTAATTATCCACGATTACTAGGCAATATTTATTTCCACCAATACTCTTAGTTGGTTGGTCCAAAAATGTCCATATGCAAAAGCTGCAAAGCTCAATTGGTAGAAACTTGATTTACAGGTTTAAAGGTACTTCTAACCTATTTTCCCAGAACACATGGAGTTCTAACTTTTGATAAGCTAGGTTGGGAAGACCACGAACAAGCTTCTTAAAAGAAATATTGGCAATTTGCTTCATGTTAACATGACCAAGCTTTCGATGCCGAAACTTGCTTCATCTTGAATTGATATAAGGCACTAAGAACTTTCTAGGTTTACATCCATAAGACAAATATTCCCATGCCTTCGTTCAATGAAAGATTGGGAGAAGTCTTGACTCGTTCCAGAAGACATACCTTATTAGAAGTTGATTCTAAAACCAGTGTGTCACAAAGTTAGCTTATGCTAAATAGATTGTAGTTAAAACCTTCCACTAAAGAAACATTGTTGGTAGTCAGGCTTCCAATATTCACAATTCCATAACCTACAATTCTTTCTTTGCTATTTCCTCCAAAAGAAACTTTTCCTCCATTCAGTTTAACAAGCTTTATAAAGCAGCTTGAATCCCCCGTCATATGCCTCGAACAGCCATTATCCAAATACCATTTGATCTTACTCTTGATAGTGACTGCGATCATAAGAAAAACTCAAGTTTTCTTTGGTACCCAGATTTTCTTGGGTTTAGGAGAGTTAGCATTAAAAATGGTCTTTGCTCAGTCCTTCTTAACAAGTCTCCAAACTTTGGGACATTCTTTCTCAAAATGTTATAAGCTATTACACTTTGAACATTTGAGTGTACTTTGGCCAACAGGTTTTACAAAAACTCTTTGAAAATGATTTTTGTAAAATACTTTTGCAGGTTTTTGTTTGAGTCTCTTTTTTACTTTGGGAAAATCAATCAATGGAATTGTTTCTAAAGTCATACTTAAACCAGATTTGTTAAAAATAGGGTCTTTATACCGAAAGAACTTTCTCTAACTTTTCAAATCCTTTTAAAAATCTCTTTGAAATATTTGAAAGATCTTTTTTAGAATAACATTTTCCTTAGCAAAAGAATCAAAATTTTCTTTCAAATTAACAAAACTTTTATCCAGACTTTCAAACTTTTCTTTCCAATAAATTTCCGTTGCTTGAGTTTTTAATTTTCCCTTTTTAGTTCGGAGATCCTTTTAAGAGAGGTTTTGAAACCGAGATAGAGTTCTTCTATTTACTTCGAGACTTTAATAGGAATTTTAAAATTACTAACCTCAAGTTCTTTGTCCGAGTCTAAATCGAGTTTGTTTTTAATTCTAAGTCTCGAGTCGAATGAGCCATCAAACAAATGTTGGCGTATTCTTCTTCACTTTCCTCGCACTCGGTGTCACTATAGGTTTCAGCTTTAAGAGCCTTCTTTTACTTCTCGGTTCTTCCTCTCTTTTTCTTCAACAAAGGACAGTTAGGTCGATATGCCCCTTTTTCTTACATTCGAAGCATATTACATCCTTGCTGGTTTCATTGTCCTCAATCGGTCTTTTCTGGAAATTTTGAGTGCTCTACTTCTTCCAATTGAATCTTCTTCCCTTCTATTCAACTTTCAGAACTTCTTAATTATAAGCGCTAGCTCCTCATCATCCATGTCATCATCTGAATCGTATCATCATAATCATCGTTAGATTTTAAAGCGATTGATTTCTTACTTTTGGATCTTCTTCCTTATTAATCTACTCCACTTCATTGATTGAAGTGTGCCTACTAATTCGTCTACGGATAGAGGCATGATCCTACGAGTTTCTCTAATTGATGTCTTCACATGATTCCACTCTTTAGAAAGTCCATGCAGTAGTTTATTGATTTTCATTGGTCTTGAGATTGGTTGTCATTGATAAGCCAGACCATGGATAATCTCTATGAAACGACTAAACATATCGATAATGGATTCTCTAGGCTTTATCTTGAAGTAATGTCTGAGTAGAATGTTGATTTTTGTTTCCTTTACTCGATCTGTTTCTTCGTAGGCAACATGCAATATGTCCCAAACTTCTTTCGTTATTTCACAAGAAGATATTTGGTTATACTTAGTAGGAGATAAGTTACAGTATAAAGAGTAGATAACTTTAGCATCAAGAGCTTATCTCTTAGTTATTTCTACTTGTGTTGTTTCGTCAGCATCTACAACTTCTTTTTCTCTTTTTGAGGTTGGTGTAGCTTTGGGATTGATCCCTTTTTCTACCACATCCCACTCCAAGAGACCTTTTGATCTTAGAAATGCCTTCATCTTATTTTTCTACACATTGTACTCCTTCCCATCAAAGTAAGGAGGTCTGGTGTTGCTTTGACCTTTAACCAATCCGGAGCCAAAATACTAGCCATAGATCTTTAGCTTAGAAGTAAAAACACTTCAATGAAATAAGCACACATGTTTTGATACCAATTGTAAGAGCTAGTATGAACACCTAGATGGAGGTGAATATGTGTGAACAATTGTTCGCAAGGAATAGTAGAAATATTTCGCTTTTAAAACTGAGTCTGATAAACAACAGACTTTGAGTAAGTTCAGACTTTAACAGTTAAATAGAACTACGAACAAAATAAAGAAGCTCAGGGAATGGAATAAGAACATATCATTTATAGTGGTTTGGGTCAAATCAAGCCTCTATCCACTCTCCACGCTAGCAGCCTTCTAGTTGGATTTCACTAAGAATTAAAAGAGATTTTACAGTCTTGCGATCTCAACTTCACGGTGAGAGTCTCTACTTGCTCTTTCATGAAGTCTCACAATGAGTCTCTCTCTGTTGAATACAACTTTAAGCTCATTATATCGAATGACAAGAAAATTGTAAGCTTCAGATTTTGAAAATTTTCTTTCACGCACTTTGTCAAACAACTAGAGAGTCCACCTTAAATACCCATTCATGCCTTCTCGACCGTTGGCACTTTCCAAAAAAATTCTTCCAATCTACCCATTGGACAGAATCAATCAAGGAGATCTTGAGTTTTTTGAAGATTATGATGAAAGCCCGTCAATCATGTTCGGCCATACAATCATGATCTTGGTTTCCATAAGTAGATTCTTTCGATATTTACTTGCAATCCGAAAATATTTGATTTATCGAAATTTATTTCAATAAAGATAATCAATCTCGTATGTCACACGTCGAACCTCGAGCGCGTATCCATCCCTCGATGGTTGATAAAAATTTGCGACGTCCCCGGGACGTGTCGCCAACCCATTCATTTTAATACACATGCGGAAGTGTATAAACTAATCCCCTGACAGAAACATACATGGGATAGAAAAGCAGGATAACAATTTTCAAATCAACATATTATTAAAAACCACATTCTGGTTTACAAACTGAAGCCAACCCTAGGGTCTAAGTACGGGAGGTCTATCTCCAAAAGAACTTCTAAGTCACCCATACTCCTGACCCTTCTACCTCAAGCTCCGAGTTCTTCACACTAGGGACCTGAAAAGGTAAGCCCATAACGAGGTGAGATAATGTCTTAGCAAGTTCATTCCCTAAACCCTAACTAGGAAGGAAATATGCCTAGAGGTAGTCTATGCACACAATATAGAAGGCTTACCTCGCCTTAGTTCCCTCCTACATGTTAGCATAATTCATATCTCACATAAATGCAGTAACAACACTCGAGCATTTGAAATGCCTCATTCAATCTTAATCAATCAATCAATTGAATCAACACGATCAATCCATCATTCAATCAAACAATCCATAAGAGTCCCGATTATAAGGCCAAATCATTATGACACGTCATATTCCATGTCACACAATTTAGTCCCATAATCGGCGTGGGTAAACCATATTGGTGGTTCAATCCACACCCGATATTCACTCTCAATATTCGAATTCTATAATCAATACTCAATTTCAATCAAAATACTCCAATAACAGACTCAAGATCAAACTCAAGATCAGACTCAAGACTCTAGAGGTGACCCTCCACAAAGTCTTTTCATCATGCGGTACTTAGTCCTTAACTACAACTAACAATAGTATAAGGTACTAGAGGTAACTCACACAAAGTCTTACTATCATGTAGCACTTAACCATTTACCACAAAAAGCAATAGTATAAGGCACTAGAGGTAACTCGCACGAAGTCTTGCTATGGTGTAGTACTTAGTCTTTTATTGCACTAGGCAATAGTATAAGGTACTAGAGGTGACTCACACGAAATTTCATCCTTGTGTAGCACTTAGCCCTTCACTATGCATGACAATACTGTAAAACACTAGAGGTAGTTCCCATGTGACTCAAGTCGCCATGTAACACTTAGTCCTTAATTACAATAAGCAATAGTATAAAGCACTAAAGGTGACTTACACGAAGTCTCATCCTCGTGTAGTACTTAGCCCTTTACCTGTTCACAACCCATTAGGTTTCGTCAACACGACACATATCACCTCAACTTTCAATAATCAACATGCCCTGACTATAAATCATCACACAATTATTCACTCACGGCCAATGACATTGTGCTTCGCACTTAAATTCTTCAATTAAAATAATGTTTTAGCATATTTTCTTTGTGTTAAAAATATCTGATAAAAATAATCACATGTGGGTACACAGTAAACCTGAGCCAAAAATGCAATATCTTTCTTTTAGAAAATCTCACTATTTAATATAGTCCATAAACACATTTTTGGCATTGTAAACCGATGCCTGGTATTTTCTAATTAATTACTGAAATTACTTAATTTTGGGATAAATACCAAAAATTCCAACTTTCATTCAATTTGCACAATGCAGCATTCAATTAAATAAACCAAACACACCATTGCAATCAGCACGAAATTCTGGTCATTGGCTATCCCGATATAATTTTTGGAAAATAATAAATAATTTAATAAATACTAAAATTAATTAATTAAATACAATTAAATGCCATAAATAGAAACTTAGGTCGGAAATGCCTAATTAAATACCGAAATGGGCCTAGAAAATTTCTGAACTAGTCTATATAAATAGTACAGCTTATATCGTCTCTAATCTAGTCATTCTAACCACCTAACATGCATAAACGAATAATTAAATTGCTAATCCGTTCTAACTAACCACCTAAACGTTAATTAGATTAATCTAAATACCCCTTAAACATCATTAACTCCCTAAGTAGAGTTTAGTGAGTAAACTCACCGGTTTAGCACGAAAATCGGTTCACGGCGACGGTAGCCGAAACTTGGGCCTACGGCAACGCCAACGAGTCCGGGAGGGCCCGAAAAGGCCCAGCAAGCCTTAGCTAAGGATTGGGAATTGGTTCTATCCCTGCTTGGTTCCGGAGCTACTGGTTAGCTCAGCCCGGGCTGGTTTCAGCTCGATTACGGGCTGGACCAGAGGTTGAAGATGGGCTAGTCGCACGGTGAAATTGCTAGGGCGGTGGAGACGTTGCTTGGGCTGGGTTCGTGGGTTGCTGGGCCAAGTGGAGCAGAGGGCAGAAGCGGAGGAAGCTCGTGGGACGTTGCTTCGGAGTTGACTCGGTGAAATGGGCTGGCAGCATCTTCGTGGCAGCTGCTGGCAAAGGAGAGAGGCGATTGTGGACAGGAGCTGTGGCTCGAAAAGAAGGGAACAAGCTGGTGGCTTCACTGCTGGAGTCAACACCAGGGAGTTTTTGAGGAGAGATCCGCGGGAGTTGACTGGGATGTGTGGCAGCTTTGGTGGAGACCAAAAGATGGTGGAGCAAATTCGGTGGAGTGGGGCGGTGGTTTCGGTTGAGGACAGAGGATGGTGGGCTGCATAATTCAAATTATGAGCTATAGAGAAATGAAAGAAAAGGCAGAAGCCGCGTCCAAGTGAGGAAGAATGAAAAGGAAGCAACGGCAGCGAAGGGATGAGGGAACCAGCAGGGTTGGCGTGTGAAGGAAGCTTGGAGAGAGGGAGGGCAAAGTCAAAGAAAATATCACACTTAATCAATGCTTGGTCTCCCAAAATCCACATGCCTATCCCCTTTGGTCTCCACAATACTTTCTTGCACATTAATTTCCACAAATAGCTAAATTGGTTCCACATGTTGCAACCCCCATACCTACCTCCGAATTTCACAATTGGACTTCAATTTCAATCTAATTCGATACCCAAAAATCTCCATGCTAATATCCTCAGGCCACACTTACTTTCTTGCATACAAACTCCTACAATAACAAGTTTTGGATGGCACAAATGACCATTTTCCTCACCCATCCGAATTTACTTTCATATACCAATTTATCCGAAATTCAATTTCTTAACAAATCTCTCCAATTTGATGGCCAAATTTGCTGTGGAGGAAGCCTACACAATTTCCACACTTGTCCTCACAAACTAGTCCCTTTTTGAAAGCCAAAAATCCACTTACTTTGGCCCCTCCGAATTTCCTTTTGTTTTCAACTCGTCCGAATTGATTTTCATAAAAATCCCAAGCTCACCGAAAACTCTTCGAAAGATGAGTCGACGTTCCTAAAATAAATCATGGCATGACAGAACTTTTAATTTTTGAAATCGAGTTCAAATTAGTGGTTAATTTCAAGCTAATGTGATTTTAGCGTGACCTAACCTACTTTGGGTAGCTTTTAGATTTTTTTGTGCAATTGACCCATGATTGATTATTTTCAAGCCACAATGTACCTTTTCAACACATTGGTGACTCTTGGTTGTCGCGAAAATCTTGAGATTTCAAATACAAGCATAGGGTACTAAAACGATAGAAAAATCGATCAAGTACCAATCAAGGAGAATTTTACAATCAAGTGGAATCACCTACACACGAATCGCATATCTTTATTGAATCAACCTATCACCGGTCTCGATCAATTTTGATGGTGCCGTAATGACCCTTGCAGATTAGCAAAGTCGAGGAGTTGATTCCTGATCAAATTTTCAAGTCTATTGCGTTAAAATCTCTTAACGGCTTCACCTAATAGGCTAGTTATTTCGTGAGTGACCAACTCAGAGAAAAGAACTATAGGCACATCAATGAAAAACCCAATTTATTAATCGAAAGTAAACTCTAAAAATCAGGATGTCACATCGTAGGTGATATATCCATCCAAAAAGCCATCCATAAGCCATACGAATCGAACTCCTTAAGAAATAAACAAAATCTCACATCTGGATAAGTCTTCATTCTTTAGTAGCGTTCAATCTGGAATTTGTCGGTATGGGCAAACTTTGACACAAAGTCTGGGAGACTTCAAACTTTGACACAAAATCTGGTCATCTTCAGCTTTGACATAGAAGTCTGAAAATCTTCATAATAGACTTTGGATAAGTTTTGTCAACTTCAAAACATCCAAGGAGTTTTCTTCAGCAATGCCCACAAATCTTATACAAAGAACTCGTTATGGTTCTCAATTTAGCAGGATCCCGACGTGATCGTAAGAGCAGGTTAATCTTCTAAATGATGATTATATATTAGTTGGCTGATAATATAATCCAACTATTATTGAGAAAACTCATATCAAGATTTTAAAGTTGATAAAATTCTCTATTTCTAGTGCTTATTTTTAGTACAAATTGCTTGTGAGTTGTTTCTAAGGACTTATCAAGGTTCCATAGAAGACTCTTGCTTAAGTCTATTTCATCCCAAAAAGCATTTCCCATTCTAACAAAGTCCAGACTAAGATCATGTCCAGAATGAGAAAGAGTCCAAAACTAGACTTAAGGACGTGTGACACAAATGAACTTTATTTGGAAACAAAAGATTCTTTCAACGACTAACTTCTGGCCAAGGATTTCACTTTCCTTATATATAAATTGATTAAGTCAATCACAAATTTGACAAGATCAATCTTAAAGGTAAATTCTTTATGAGGAAGTTTTACTTATGAAAACCTAGATTCTAATTGTATGAGTGACCAGAATCAATGGAATTTTTATATCTATATTCAAACAGTTATAAGATCTCTTTTATAGATTCTGTCTAATGGATTGATTGGAAGAAATTCATTTGGAGAATCTCAATGGCTAATGTGGCATGGAGAAGTATTTAAAGGAGATCATTTGATCAAGTTGAAGTGGGGACGTGAAAATTAGAATTCTAAAGTCCGAAACTTCTCTCAACTACTTGTCTTCTTCATTGTGCCTTACAAATTGTGTTCAAGAGAGAAAAACACAAAAATAATGACCTAGTGAGTTAGTGAAATCTAAAGGCTCTATCACTAACTATTTGCACTCATAAGTTGTAATTCTCTGTTGATGTTATAGTGAAATCTAGTTAGTAGGGTATCGGCGTAGGAGAGTGGATATAAACTTAATCCAAGCCGAACCACTATAAAAATAGTGTGCAATCTTCTCTTCACTTTAACTTTCTTTACTTAAGTTTGTTGCAACATTACAGGTTATCTTATAAGTTTATTCCATCGCATAATAGAATTTGAACATCTACCAAAATTATTGTATTTGCGAATTTGATTTTGTTTATCATCCAGACTTTACTTGTAACTTATTCTATTCCATGATTATTTGTTAATATTTATTTTAAACATCTATTCACTCCTCTCTATGTGATTTTAGTAGCATTATCAATTGGTATCAGAGTCCTGTGCTCGTCTTTTTGAAGTGTTTTTACTTCTAAACTAAAGATCTTCTATGGCTAGTATCTTAGCATCAGGACTCATGGAAGAGTAGAGCATCATCAAGCCACCTTATTTTTATAGAAATGAATATAATGTATAGAAAAACAAAATGAAGGCATTCCTAAGATCATGAGATCTTCTAGAATGGGATGTTGTGGAAAAAGGAATCAATCTAAGGTCTAAGGACTACTTCTGCCTCTAACAAGGGAAAATAAGTCTTAGACAATGACGTTGAAGGAATTGATCAAGCAAAAATCACCAAGAAACAAGCTATTGATGCAAAAGCCATTTATTTCTTATATTGCGCTTTGTCTCTTACTGAGTATGATAGAATATCTTCATGTGAAATAACTAAAGAAGTTTGGGATAAACTTCATGTTGCTTATGAAGAACCAGATCGCATAAAGAAGACAAAGGTAAATATTCTGCTTGGCCAATACGAATCCTTCAAGATGAAGCTAGAGAATCTATTGGAGATATGTTTAATCATTTTACTGAAATTATAAATGATTTGGCATATCAAGGTCAGCTAATTTCTGCCCCAATGAAGGTTAACAAACTTTTGTGAGGACTCTCAAAGGATTGGAATCATGTGAAAACCTCAATATGAGAGACACAGAGGATTATGTCACTCTCTATTAATGAATTGATAGGCACTCATCAATCCTATGAAGTGGAACAAATCAACGATGAAGAGGATCCAGAAGGGAAGAAGTCAATTACACTAAAGTCTAATGTTGATTTTGATAATATAGGCTCATATGATGACATGGACGATGAGGAACTTGCTCTCTTGATAAAGAAATTTAGAAAAATAAATAGGAAGGGAAGAAGATTTTGTTAGGGAAATCCCTTATGATGTTTTAAAGATGACAAAATAAATCAAAAGCTACTAGCATGTTTAATGGTTAAGTAATAGACTATGCAGATGATAGTCTATGCTAAAACTAAACTTATTCAAATTGTATCCATATCTTAAAGCTAAATATGTTCAGAAGCAGATTGCAAGAAATTCTATAAAGGAAGAATGATTGTGAATCTACGCAAATTTTGGTGCAATCAAAAAGGAGGAGAACGTGAATCCAAAAGAAAGGAAAATAATCGTGATCACCTTGAAAAGGCAACAAATTGAGGGAAGTATTGATCAATTATGAAAAAATCTTTTGAATTGATCATGATCTTATTATGGAAGGAAGGAAAGGTAAATGTGACAGAACTTGTTAAGTTCTACAAAATCCGGTTAATGCATCTTTTATTACCTTTTGTCATTAACAAATCTCTTATTTACATTATCGTTTTATTGTGACAAAAAGGGTAAGTGAATTTTATAATGCATCCGTGATTTTCATTGGGTATATGCTTATATATATGATCGAAGTGAGCTATATTACATATCTTTAATATTTGACTTACTTTGTAAAGGCTGATTTTTGGAAATTGTATTTCATGCAAAATATATTTGTTATCGTTTTATATTCTCTACGTGATATTATTTCCATTATTATCACTTTTTAATTATGACAAAAAGGGGAGAGAATATAAATATGCATACGTGTTGATATTATTTATCGAGCTGAGATTATCTTTACATACATAATTATATGCTCAATCTATTTGCTATCTTGAATTACATTATTCTTTAAGATTGCTCGATCTATTAAAAGCGTGTTTACACATCTGCATATTCAGAAATTGTTTTGTCATCATCAAAAAGGGAAGATTGTTAGGGAAATCTCTTATGATGTTTTGAATATGACAAAATAAATCAATGGCTATGCAAATGATAGAACATGTAAATGATATTGTCGAAATCTATACTTGGAAGAACCAAAAGATAGACTCTATGCTGAAGGTAAATTTATTCAACCTGTGTTCAGATCTTAAAGCTAAATATATTCAGAAGTAGATTATGTTTAGACTTACGTCCAGATTGTAAAATCTATTTCAGATGGAAGACACTCAGACTCTATTTCAAACAAAATACTCTTAGACTTTACATACAGAACAAGACACAAGTCCGAACGTGACAAGATTTAGAAAGAGACACAAGTTCAGAACGTAGCAGATTCAGAATGAGACAACTCGAAGAATGTAACACAAACCCCAAATGCATAACGGCTAGTGATCTAATTTGGATTCTATATCAAGATAGATTTGATTGACTCAATTTAATCGATTGACAATTAAATCTTGAAGACAAGAACTTTTTATACGAAGAAGCTCTACTTATGGAAATTAAGATTCTATTTGTATGGGTGATCGGAATCAATTTGGGATTCTACTCTTTTGTCATTCAACGACTACTAAATCTTCTAGATATAAATCTATCCAATGGGTAGATTGGAAGATGATCCTCTAAGATACTATCCAATGGCTAGTTTGGAAGTGAATGAGTATTTAAGGAGATCAAGGACTGATGAGCAAGTAAGAGATAGAGTGTAGAATTTATAATTCCAAAGTCCGAGCGACCTTCGATCACACACTTGTCTTTGGTGAGATTAAATGTTTGTGATTGTGAGAGAAATACAAAAAGAGTAACTTAGTGAGATGATGTGATCTACCACTAAGTATTTGCATTCAAAGTTGTAATATCTTGTTGATCGCATAGTGGAATCCAGCGGAAAGCTGTTAGCATGGGAGAGTGAACGTAGGCTTGATCTAAGCCGAACCACTATAAATTTTGTATGTAACATTCTTTTTCCTTAACTCTTCTTATTTAAGTTTGTTACATACTTACAGATTATTTTAAAAGTCTATTCCATCACATAACTCTGAACATCTACCGGAAGTCTAGTGGCTTATTTAATTAGACTCGATCATTATTCAGACTTTACTCACAACTTATTATATTTCGCATTTATTTGTCAATACTTCTTTTAAACACTTGTTCACCCCCTCTAGGTATTTGTACTAGCACTTTCAAATTCAACTAGAAAAAAAGTAGAACAAGCAAAATTTCTAGAAAAGATCAATGGAAGATGATGAACCTAGCAAGGATGTGATATGTTTTGAGTGTTCGAATAAGGGACCCATCAAGCCAAATTGTCCATTGCTGAAAAAAAAAAAGTATGAGAATTACAAGAAAGTTTTAAAAGCAAAAACTTAGAGGGATACAAAATGTGAGGAAAGTGACAGGGAGTTTGTAAATATCTATCCGATGGCTCACTCAAACTCATAATAAGAATATGATTCAAACATGGACTATGAGTCGACAATGAAATCGAAGTAAGTCATTCGAGATTCCTATTAAAGTATCCAAATACATAAATGAGCTTTATTTAAAAGTTAAATCCTCTCTCGAAAGGATCTCCAAATTAAAAAGGGAAAATTCTAAACTCGAGACAACAGGATATTTCTTGGAAAGAAAAGTTTGAGAGTTTAAAAATAATTTTGATGATTTAAAGGAAAGTTGTGGTTATTTTTCCAAAGAAAATGAGACTTTCAAAATATAAAATTTCAATAATACTACAACTTTTAGAATAAATTATTTCTGCTCAAATTCCCTATTATAATAAATCCGGTTTGGATTTTAGTAGAAAAAATGATCTTTTGATTAATTTTCCGAAGGTCAATGAGAAACTCAAACAAAGACCTCATAGACTTGCTTACAAAAATCATTTACAAAGAGTTTTTACAAAATATGTTGGTCGAAGTGCTCTTAAATGTTCTAAGTGTGGAGACTCATAATATTTTGAAAATGAATGTCCTAAAGTCTGGAGACATGTTAAGAGGGATTAGGCAAAAACAGTCTTTCCAACTAACTCTTCAGGACCCAAAAAAATTTGGGTGCCATAGAAAGTTTGGGATTTCTTTTTTTCTGCAGGTTACTATTAAAATGAAAATCAAATGGTACTTCGACAGTGATTGTTCTAAACATATGACGGGAGACTCAAGTAGTTTTATCAAATTAAAAAAACAAAATTAAGAAAATGCTTCTTTTGGTGGAAACAGATTAGGGAAAAATTATTGGATATGGAATAATAAGAATTGGCAACTTGATCATTAACAATATTTCCCTAGTGAAAGGTCTCAATTATAATCCTCTTAGCATAAGCCAACTATGTGATATAGTGTTCAAAATCAACTTCCAAGAGAATGCTTGCTCTGGAGTCAATCAAGACTTTTCATGCCCCGATCCTCGAGTGTGTGCCCATCTCTCAGTGGTCGATAAAATTTGCGACGTCCCAGGACACGTTGCCAACCCATTCATTTTAAT
The DNA here is from genome assembly GCA_014182585.1 of Eucalyptus coolabah. Lineage (NCBI taxonomy): Eukaryota > Viridiplantae > Streptophyta > Magnoliopsida > Myrtales > Myrtaceae > Eucalyptus > Eucalyptus coolabah. The sequence goes on from CM024622.1 coordinate 39,647,897, forward strand.
GCACATGTGAAAGTGAAACAATACCCCAGATAACAATCAACACGGGATAGAAAAGTAGGAAACATATTCACAACCAAAACACTTTTATAAACATCCCAGTTTATATACAACACTAGTCTATAGACAATAGTCTACAAAAGTCCGGCTCTCAAAAGAAGTTGTCCTAAGACCTATTAGTTGGACACATTCGTTGATCCTTCAATCTCCACAAGCTCCGGGGGTTTCGGGTCTCCATAGCACCATCAGGAGGGTTAGCTGTACTCTCACCTAAAGCGGCATCTACTACCACAGTGGGTATCTCAAAACCCAAGAGGGGACCTTCCTTGTATCCAATGAATCCATGGCGAAACCATGCTCTGAATTGATGGGGTACCCTCTGAGGTAGGCCCTCATTGACCCAAACGGTGGTAACCACAAGTTCATAGACCTAGGGGCCCTTAAGATCAGGGTAATCAAAACTCCGCTTGGTAACCTTCATGGGCCAACTAAAACGTTTCGGAGGAACAGCCATCTAAGGACCTGAAAAGATTGAGCCCACAATGAGATAAGACAATGTCTTAGCAAATTCACCCCTAAACTCCAACTAGGAAAGAAATACATCTAGAGGCAATCTATGCATACAAGATAGAGGACTTACCTTGCCTCAGTTCCCTCCTACACATTAGTACAATTAATATACTCAATCAATACATCCATTCAATCAATTTAATTTATTCCAATTTGATTATTGCTCGCACAAGCATGAACTACTGACGCACATCGGTCCACTAGCGTAGCCAGGGATTACTGCTCACACAAGCTAATATAGATTATTGCTCACACAAGCTGACACAGATCATTGCTCACACAAGCTAACAGACCCTTGCTCACACAAGCTGACACAGATCATTGCTCACACGAGCTGATAGACCATTGCTCACACAAGGTGACACACCGACTCACATCAAAGATGGGTTCACTTAACCATCACACAATCAATCAATACCGGCTGAGGACATTGTGCTTTGCACACAATTCCATCAATCAAAATAATGAACTTGGCCTAATTCATTCTTGTTAAAAACACCCGATAAAAATAAACGTGTGTTGGTACACGGTCAATTTGAACCAGAAAAATTGATATCCACACTTTCAAAATCCCAAGATTCAATATAGTCCTTAAAACCAATTTTGGTGTCAAAACCCGACACCCAAGATTTTTCTAATTAAATATCAAAATTTCACAATTTTGGAATAAATAACAAAAATCACAAATATCACTCAATTTGCATAATTTAACATTCAATTGCATAAATTAAGCACACCATTGCAATCAGCATGAAATTCCAATCACTAGCTATCCCGGTATAATTTTTGGAAAATATAAATGATCAAATAAATACCAAAAATAATTAAATAAATGCAATTAAATACCAAAAATACCAACTTAGGCCGGAAATGCTAATCTAACCACCTAAACAGGCCTAGAAAATTTCCGACACTATCTAGATTAATAGCACTACCTCTTGAGCCTCTAATTAATCTATTCTAACCACCTAACATGCATAATTGAATAATTTAATCACTAATCCATTCTAACTAACCACCTAAGCCTTAACTAGCCTAAACTAATCACCCCTTAAGCATAATTAACTCCCTAAGCACAGTATGGCAAGTAAACTCACTAGTTTAGCGATTCAGTGAGTCCATGATATCAGCAACATAGAAGCGAGCAACGACCAAGCCTGCAACAACATCAACAGAAGACCGAACAAGCCTGAAAACAGGCCCAACAACTCATTACTCGAGCTGCTGGACAGCTTCTGTTTAGGCCGAGAAGGGCTGGAACTAGAAGCTGAAATAGCTCGGGATGGCTGACGGAGGCTGCAGTGGGCCAAGCGAGCGACGGCAATTGCTAGACGGCGATGAACAGTGGCTAGGCGACCTCGACAACAACCAGAGAGGCTCGAGGGATGGCAAGACGGTGCGGGACGACGAGTAGGAGGCGTGGATGCTCGTGGGTGGTGCGACGGCTTGCAAGCGCGAGCGTGTTGGTCCGATGGCTTCGGTTGTGGTCGACGGTGAAGGGGGAGCTGCTAGCCGGTTTTCTAGTTCTCTCTCAAACTCTCAAAGGTTCAACAATGGATAAAGTGGGGCTGGATGAATGAGAAGAAGACTACCGAAGATAGAGGGGGTCCCAATGGCCTAAATATCCCCTTAGTTGATCATTGCTTGCCCCCATCACTTCAACCCTATCCTCAGCCAATTTGCAGCACCAAAATTCCCCTAGAAGCTTCCCCAAATGGTCTAAAATGTTGTCTCCCTCTTGCCTACGAATTTGCCACTTTCCCTCTTCAATTTCATTTCAATTTCTCTTCAATTGGACTCAATTGAAGTCTCAAAAATTCAACCAAGGTGCCCATCCTTGAATTTACATTTTTCCTCATCAATTGAACCAACTTGATAGCTAACGGTGTGCTAAAAAATGGTCCTCCAATTTTCCCGGTCCAAAACGGTGGCCCTCCTTTGAATTTTCGCCGAAAATCCCGATTTGCAAAAAAATCTTCGGAGGATGAATCGAAATTCCTAAAATGAATTGTGACATGATAGAACTTTCAATTTCTGAAATCAGATTTAAATTTGCGGTTAATTTCAATCAAGCACGATTTTAGTGTGACGTAACCTACTAGGTAATTTTTAGGAATTTTTTTAGTGCAATTTACGCGTAGTCAATTATTTTCGAGTCACATTGTGCATCTTTGACACATTGGCGACTCTCGGTTGTCATGAAAATCTCGAGGTTTCAAATACGAACATATGGTATAGAAATGACAGAAAATCGGTCTAGTGCCGTTCGACAGAAATTTTGCAATTTGGTGCAATCACCCACATAATAATCACATAACTTTGTTAAATCGACCTACCTCCGGTCTCGATCGATTTTGACGGTGTCGTAATGACTCTTGTAGATTAGCACGGTCGAGCAGTCGATTCCTAGTCAAATTCGCAAGTTTATGCTGTGTACTTCATGTACCTTAGGAAAACATGTCAAAAGTTCATTTAAATGCATAAATCATATTTCCACTAACCATGTCTTGCAACTTCTTCACATGGACCTTTTCGAACCTACTAGAACCAAAGCATCAGCGGTAAGAAATATTGTCTAGTAGTTGTAGACAACTACTCAATATTTACATGGGTTTTTTTTTCTTAGCAAATAAAGCGAAGCCTTCTTTTATTTTAGAAATTTTGATAAAAAGGTTTAAAATGAGAAATGTTATGCTATTTCCAGCATTAAGACTGATCATGGAGGAGAATTTAAAAATCAATATTTTACAAGATTTTGTAATGAAAATGGTTTTCAACATGTTTTCTTTTCTCCTTACACTCCAGAACAGAATAGAGTTGTAGAGAGGAAAGATCTGTCTTTAGAAGAAATGGCCACAACTCTGTCAATTGAAAGCAGAATCTCTTCTCACTTCGAGCAAAATCAGTCTCTATTTATTGTTACATAATCAACGAGTCTTTCTAAGGCGCATCTTAGAGAAAACCCTAATGAAGTTTACAAAAGCAGAAAGCTGAATTTTCTTATTTTCATGTTTTTGGTTATAAGTGTTTTATCTTAAAAAATACAATTGATTTGTACGGGTAAGTTTGATGAAAAGTCAAATGAAGGGATATTTCTTGGATATTCTAGCATACAAAGTCTTCAATAAGAACACACATATTGTTGAAGAATCAATAAATGTCAGGTTTCAAGAAGTCGACTAGAACCACTAAGATTAGACTCAACTTGAAGAATCTGAGTTAGTTTCGGACTTAATGAAGTCCGAGTCTCCTAAACTAACCGAGCTTTTTGTTGAACAAGATCAAGTTGAAGAAAAGACAAAAGAATTGATAGAAACAGAGACTTGGTAGATTCTTGAAGGTAAGAAAGATTCAACAAGAATTGAAAGTGCAAATCAAGTCATCCTAAATATCTCATCATTGGCAACATAAAAGAAGGAATCCGTACCAGATCTAAGGACAAAAGAGACTCAACTACTCTAGCTCTTTCAAGATCAATGGAAAATCTGTTTGGGAGTTGGTTCCTAAACCAAAAGGAAAATCTGTGATTGGAATAAAGTGAATGTTTAGAAACAAGATGGATGAAAAAGGTAAAGTGACTAGAAACAAGGCAAGATTCGTAGCAAAAATGATATAAGCAAGAAGAATGCATAGACTATGATGAGACATTTACACCGGTAAACAGGTTAGAAGCTATAAGGCTATTACTTATATATGCATGTCTTCATAACTTCAACATATTCTGGATGGACGTCAAAAGTGCCTTCCTAAATAGTTTCATCCAAGAAGAAGTCTATGTGGAACAACCATTAGGATTTGAAAACTCCAGAAAATCAGATTTTGTCTACAAACTAGAGAAAGCTTTATACGGTTTGAAGTAGGCACCTTGAGCTTCTATAAGAGATTGAGTAAGTTTTTGGTGAGTAATGGTTTCAAGAAATGTATGATTGACACCACTTTGTTTATAGAAAAGCAAGGTAAAGACTTTCTATTTGTTCAAATATATATAGACAATATCATCTTTAGTTCTTCTAATGAACTTCTATGCAAGAATTTTCCAAGTCTATGCAAGAAGAATTCGAGATGAGTATGCTGGGTGAATTAACGTTCTTTTTGGATCTATTAGTCAGACAATCAAAAAAAGAAACATTCATCTACCAAGAGAAATATGCCAAAGATATCATCAAGAAGTTTGGAATGAAGAATTGTAAGAAGACTAAAATTCCTATGCCAAGCTCCTCCAAACTTGACACAAATGAAGATGGGAAGAAAGTGGACCAAAAGACTTACAAAAATATGATCGGTTCTCTTCTTTATCTTACTACTTCATGGCCTAATATTTTATTTAGTGTGTGCATATGTGCTAGGTTCCAAGCTAATCCTAGAGAATCACATCTTCGTACCGTTAAATGTATTATCAAATATATTATAACTAATTTCAAGTTAGATTTGTGGTATCTAAAAGAATGAGACTTTACTCTATTTGGATACTCGGACGCTAACCTAACCGGTTGTAAAGTCGACAATAAAAGTACATTTGGGATATGCCAACTCTTGGGACAAATGTTAGTGTCTTGGTTCTCCAAAGAGTATACTATTGTGGCACTTTTAACGGCAGAAGTAGAATATGTTACTCTTGGTAATTATTGTTCTCAAATTCTATGGATTATGCAACAACTAAGAGATTGTGGAATAGAAGAATCCTGCATTGAAATCAGATGCGACAACATAAGCGCGATCAATCTCACCAAAATCCCATTCTTCATACAAGAGAGAAGCACATTGAAATCTGACATCATTTTATAGGAGACCATATACAAAATGGTGAAATCAACGTTCAATTTATTGATTCAAAGACTCAACTAACAAATATTTTCATCAAGCCCTTGGAGAAATGTTCATTTCAATTCATTCATGAAAAATTGAATATTACTTATACGTTTGTTTAAAGTCTATGCAAGGCTGACTCATCAATTTGATCTTCTGGAAGAGACATCATTTTGAAAGCATTTCCAAACTCAGGTAGTTATATTTCAAATTTTGATGTGAAAGTTTCATTCCTTCATGAATAGGAATAAATATTTTAATCGAATTTTTACTTGCCATTTATAGTTTTTGTAAATTGTTTTCTTTTATTTTCTTCCTGATTTTTTCGAATTCAATATTTCCAAGTTTTTTATAGTTGTTTTTTTTAGTTTCCAAAATGAAAGTTATTTTCTTCCTTGTGTCCATTCATTTGCCTCGGTTTAGTTCCTTTAAATAAACCTGCTAGCTTTCTTCTTCGACTACAAAATCTTTCACAAACCTTGATCTTTGTAAACTCTATTTTCTCTCTCATTCTCGATCATCTCTTTCTTTGCAAACCCTAGTCTCGAGCACTCACGATCATGTCTTCAAAATCCTCTAATTCGTATCGATCTCTTCACAGTGAAAGTCATCTTACATTGCTAATTGTGGGCCTCGTTTCGTGAAGGATATTCATATGCAATTTGATCTCGCTGAAGAAGAATCACCGCAGAGCAGAAATCGACCATCTATAGAGGAAGAAGTCACTCAAGATGCAACTCCCATCTTGGTTACTTACCCAATGTTCTCCTTAAGCATTACAATTTCTCAAATGATGGACCAAGTCAAGCTTGTCCGGCCATGTTGGGCCAAACCAAGCCCATAAAAGAAGGGCCCATAAGAGGAAGTGTGACATCTGAAATGCGACCCCATTTCGATAAAGTGAAATGGGCATTTCGTCGACGTGCTTGGGGTCCTTTTTCTACGAGCTGATCACTCATGAGTTAACTAATCTATTGGGTGAAGCCGTTAAGGGATGTATCAGCTGTAAAATCTCTAAAAGCTACATAATTGGTTGGATTAGACTAAAATCACGTCTGATCGATTTTTAACCACGAAATTGAACTCGATTTCGGGAATCGAATTTTAAGCGCGTCATAATTCTTATTTTTAGGATCTGTCTCATCGCTCGTCAATTTATTGACGGGTCCGAAATTTCAAGAAAGAAATTCTTTGGAAGAAAAATTGAAGACCAAAAGAAAATAGAAAGGAAAAGGAAAAGAGAAAAGGAAAATTGAGATCATGTTATTGTGTAATTTCTTTTTCTACCCCTCTCTCTTCTTTTCTTTCCTTTTTCTTTCTTTTCATTTTCTCTCTCTCTCCTCTCCCCTTTTCCTCCCCCTTCGTGCGACTCCCCCATCGCCTGCCCTCTCTCTCTCTTCCCTTTTGACTAGTCAAAACCCCACACCCTTATCTTCTCTCTCTCTCTCTCTCTCTTCTTCTTCTTCCTTCCTCCGCACGTCCGAGCGAGCGAACCAGAAGCTCGAGTAGAAGCTGCAGCTCCGTCGCCGCCCGTTTCGCCGCCGCACCGCATGCCCGCACCGCGCCCATGCGCCCGCGCTCGCCGCCGTCCCGCCACCACGCCTTGCGTCGTCGCCCGCGCAGCCCCTCCCCCACGCGACCCGCCCGCCGTCCCACCCCGTCAGGCCGGCTCCGGCCACCGCCCGGACCGCCCGACCTCCCCAACGTTCCCCTTGCTCTCCGCCGCCCTCCTCGCCATTTTGGCCGTTGGATCGGCGCCGGCCAGCCAAGGGTAGAAACCCAACGAGTGGGTTTCCAGCTCACTCGTGGACTGTTTTGGGCCGTTTCCGGGCCCCGGATCCGTGAGTCACTTTGGGAAGAATTGTTCCTCGTGTCGCCGCCGTCGGATTGATCCGATTTGCGCGCGATTTGGTGAGTAATCTCACTAATCCTGGATTAGTTGGCTAATTATGCTTAAGGTTGGTTTACTTTTAATTAATTATGTTTAGGTTGTTAGATTAGAATTAATTAGCAATTATTAGTCAATTGTAATGCGATTTAGATAAATTGATTGTGCAATTAGCAAGTAGACGTGGTCTACTAATTATTGGAAGCATCTCGAGAATTTTCAGACCCCTAATCGGGCTTCAATTTGGCGATTTGGGCCTAAGTGGGATTATTGGCATTTAAATATTATTTTTCGGAATTAAATTAAATAATTATTTATTTTCCGAAAATTCAACTGAGATGGTCCGGAACCGGAAAATTATGCTGATGTCTATGGTGAAGTCCGTTTATTTAATCGGGCTTTATATTGAGCTAAATTGAATTTTAGTATTAATTATTTAATTCTCAAAATTAATTAATTATTTATTTATTTTCTAAAAATTCAATTTGGGATGGCCCGTGACCAGAAATTTATGCTGGTGATCGTGGTGCAGTCCGTTTATTTAATTGGGCCTTATTTTGAGCTAAACGGAATTTTTAATATTTAATAATTAATTTTCGAAATTAATTAATTAATTAATTAATTTTCGGAAATTAAGATTGAGATGGCCAACGACCGAAATCTCGCGCTGATTGTCGTGGCACAGTTCATTTATTTATTTGAGCTTTGAATTGTGCCAAATTGATTTAATTGTGAATATTTAGGATATTTTCCTAAATTGATTATTTGGGTAAATTGAGTACGAATTACGGTTGTGGATAATTACTTTACAAATGGGATGAATCATCATGAAAGGCACGGGGCTTGATGATTAGATATGTCACCTCGGAGAATGCACATGACTCGGTGACGAAGTATGTCGCCTCGGAGAACGCATGTGGCTCGGTGACTAAATGTATATATCACCTCGGAGAATGCACATGGCTCAGTGACGAAGTATGTCGCCTTGGAGAATGCATGTGGCTCGGTGATTAAGTGTGGCATCTTAAAAGAGACACGGGGGCTCGGTAATTTGATGCATTACCTCGGAGAATGCACGTGGTCTCAATGAGTACATTTGGCATCTTGAAGAGACACGTGGGCTCGGTGACTTGATGCATCGCTTTGGAGAATGCACGTGGGCTCGCTGATTCAAAATGACATTTTAAAGAGCATATGGTCAAGTTGGGACCGTAAAGCCATTGAATATCGAAAGTGGTCGAGTGGGACCGTAAAGCCATTGAATATCGAAAGTGGTCGAGTGGGATCGTAAAGCCATTGAATTTCGAAAGTGGTCGAGTGGGACCATAAAGCCATTGAATATTGAAAGTGGTCGAGTGGGGCTGTAAAGCCATTAAATATTGAATGTTGTCGAGTGGGACTCTGAATAACAATAGCTTGAATGACCAGGAAATGGTCAGGCTGTCATGAAATCAACTAGGTCGATTAATCATTGCTTTGATTTGATGTCATGGATTTATTGACTTATTGGAAATGATCGTGAGTGGTCTTGTTGGCTTGTAATCGACTAGTCGATTTGATCGATGCTTCGATCTGTGAAATGATTACTTGGGTGCCTATTGTGCATTGTGACTGACTTGCAAGTGGGATCGGAGGCCAAGGTAAGTCCTCTGACCTGTGCGTGTTTAGGCAGCCTATAGTATAATGGTTTACTAATCGGGCTTAGTGGGGTAGAACTCGCTGAGACGTAGTCTCATCCTAGTTTGGGGAAAACATTTCAGGGCCCCGATGAGAAGCTGAGGAGGAGGAATCTGAGTGAGAGAACTCTGAGGTGAAACCTAAAGAGAAGAATTTTGGAAGAAGAAAATAATCCCAAGAGGGGCCTTGAGTACAGCTTGGATGGATTGAGATCCTATCTTCTTTTGAGATCTCCATTTTGATGTGAATAGTTATGAAGTGATTTGTGTTTTGTATAAAATTTTGGTTATAAATTTCAATATGAAAAATATGGCCCTGCTTTTCTATCCCATCGTTTTATTGTCTGGGGATTTTAACTGCTTCTACATGTGCTTAATAAATTAAGGGTCGGCGATACATAGTCTTAGGATATCGCATTATAAAATCGACCAAGTGAGAAGTATGTGTGCATGCCCGAGGATCGGGGCGTGACGGGAAGGCAGTTATTTTCTAAGTGAAAATAAATACAATATATAAAATAAAAAAAGGGTAGAACGTAAACAATAGAATTTCAGATAGAAAATATGCTTCTTCTTTTTCTTTCCCTCGAAACAGTTTACTCCCTCTTGAAGAATGGAACTCTAGGGCTTTAAACAATTCCTCTGAGATTGCAATGATACTTAATTTGTTGCAAACAAGGTATGTCCATCTCCGTGATATATCTTTCAATCAATGTTACATGTTTCCCAGGCACGTTTCCTCGCTTGTTTTCGATATTTGATCGTTCGAGTATCGGTTCAATTTTTCAGGAATCTGTTTTTGACATTGGTATCGGAGCGATGTTGTTCATATTCCTCGATCATTGTTAACATTTGTAATTTGTTTTTGGCCGAAATTTTAGAAACGTTGTTGTCGAATGCTGAGGGACGAAAATCCTAACACCTGCTATTGTTCGCCCCTCTTTTCTTTTTTTCCATGAATCAAAATTTATTTTTGATAGTGCAGGGTTGTAGTTCTCATCAAGACGAGAAAAATGACAAGTGGCTCACCACCGAGGGCCACCAAACGCATCGCCACGTGCAGCTTAAAGGTCCGGCATTGCAAGGGCCGAGGCAGGCATGCGTGCAGGTGTTAAACATGCTCTTGCGTGTTTCTACATTTTTGCCCCTATTTTCTTGTAATATTACGTATTTGCCCCTATTTGTTGTTTTTACAATTATGCCCTTATTGTTCGATGTCATTATTATTTTGCCCCTAGCTGACTCGTTGACCCAACTCGGTCATCTATTGACCATTGACTGAAGTTGACCACATTTACTTGAGTTGACCGCCGTTGAAAAAAAAAAAAATGGAAAATGTGTTTTTCAATTTTGTTCGTTATGAATTATATGTAATCCTTTTCATTGTGCATTTGTTGCAAGAACAATGATGCGTTATGTATGCATGTCTATATTTCCGAGAATAGATTAACAAAATGCGAGACTTGAAAGGTTAAAAGCAGGATTAGCTAATTATCGGTGGAATGATGATGATGTAGTGTCACACATGGTCAAGATCAATCAAATGATACAAGAACTCATTTGGAATGATTATTCAATGCCAAATTTTCAGAAGATGTCAGCCCTCATAAACACTCTTCCATCAAAATGACAAGTAGTGTTAGATCGCTTATAGGAGGTCAACGTGGTCTGAATTATAAAAAGCTTACGGTAGCTTTTCTAAGAGAATACTATAGAATTAAGGCAACCAAGACTTCAACTCTTGAGTTGAGTGTCACTTGGCGTAGAATGAATGCGCCTTGGAGGAGCCATAAGGGATCTTCTAAGGTCTTTCCGTGGTTGACTAATATACCTTCAGAATTCTCGAGGAATTTATTAGGAGATTAGAAAAGATCTTTCCAATTTATGAGACAGATGAGTATCTTTGAATTTATTTATTATTTTCCTTAGATTGGTTTAAGATGTTTTTGGTATAAATATTTCTTTCTATGTTGATATGTTTCCTCGAATTTATTATTTCATGCAAATAGCATGTTTGCTTAATGAAAGTTCAATGTTATCTATTGTTATAAATTATTATGTTAATTTATAATTGTTTGTGGGAAGTTCAAGAAAGTTTTAGTGATTTTAGTGAACTTATTTTTGTATAAACGATTATATTAATGATAATTTCAAGTTAGGATTTTTGGATGATGATTGGAAACATAGTGACCTTTTGATTCTGAAACCTTATTTAAAATTATTCATTAATATGATAAGTTTATGCAAAATGGATTGATAAATGATAGCATTAATAATTCGTGCATATGTATCTCGATATGTTCAGATTCAATGGTTTAAGCAACTAAGAGCATAGTCGCTAAATTGAACAAAGGTGAGAAGCTGAACGGCGATAATTATGAAATATGGCAAATGAAAATCCAATATGTGTTGGAAGAGCAAAAGGCACTAGAAGCTCTTAACTTGATTATGGAAGAACCTAAATATGGGAACACTACACAACTTAAAAGAGATAAGGATGCATTTGCTTCATGGAAGATAAAGAACTCCCTTGCTCGCATTACTTTGCTAAGTAGTATGGAGATGATGTCATGCGAGAGTTCAAACGTTTTGAGAATGCCAAAGAAATAAGAAGCATTGAGAGCAAGATTTGGTCATACATCGATGACCAAACTGAGACAGCTCACTAGAACGTTTGACTCTTACAACAAGCCTTATGGTCAAACCAATAAAAAAAAAAAAAAAAACACCTGAGAAATATGTCAAAAATGATTAATGAGCTAAAGGATGCTAGCCATGTCGACCGACAAGTAGCAAGTGCAAGCGGTGATCCGTTCCTTACCTCAAAATTGGGAGAATATGAAGGTGCACTTGACACATAACGAGAACATTAAAATCTTTGAGGAAGTAGTGCGCCATCTTGAGCTAGAATAAGACCACCTCGTGGTAGCTAAGCCAGAAACTAACATTTATTATACTTGTTCTAGCTCACAAGGGGTTTTGAGCTCCAAGTGCAAACGTCCGATTCGCTCAAAAGGTGGAAAAGCAATGGAGCAAGTTCTTCATGAAAGAAACCAAAAGTTGACCAATATAAAAGAGGAAAGCGTCCTTGAATGAAAAAGTTGTCAATGGTGAAGTGTTATAATTGTGACAAGAATGGTCACTATACTCATAACTATCGTGAGCCAAAGAAGGTAAACACTCAGTGTATTCTTGAGAACTTTGCTTATATATCAAGTTCTGTATTCTGAACTGAATCTAATCATTTGTAGACTGTAGATTCGAAAGCAACAAACCATATAACGAAGGATAAAGAATCATTCGTAGAATTCCGACAAGTATCGATTGGAACCAAATGGATATATGTGGGAAACAACTCTAGAACTGAAGTAAAAGGAATTGACACTTGCCAATTAAGCATGCATGGTGAACACACTTTGTTCCTACATAATGTATTATATGCTTCGAAAATTCATCAGAATTTAAAGCCTGTATTAGTATTGGTGAAACTTGGTTTTAGTTTAACATCCATAATAATGGTGTGAATTTGTAATTGGATACAAATTACTATGGTTGTGATTATTTTCTAGATGGTTTTATTGTATTAGATGTTGACTATGCTAATGTCAATGTTTGTTATTCTCTCTTTACGTCTTCTAATTCATATGATAATAATGTGAATGTGAATGTGAGGCATATTAGACTTAGTCATGTTGGCTAACAACGTATGAATAGACTAGCTAAAGAGGGCTTGCTAGGCAGCATTGAAAAAGTCGATTTACCTATATATGAGCATTGTCTAGTAGGGAAAATAATAAGGAAACCATTTGAAAAGATAAAAAAAAAAAAAAAAAGAAAAAGCTGAATTTCATTTGCAATAAATCCATTTTGATATTTGTGGTCCAATGAATGTGAGAGGAAGGCATGTGGTTGTTTATTTCATCACATTTATAGATGATTATACTCGATTTGGACATGTCTATTTGATTTCTCTTATATTTGAAGCGCGGAGTTGTTTCAAGAGGTTTATGAGCTTAGTAGAAAATCAACTAGATAAGAAAATAAAATCATTAAGATCCAATCAAGGTCGAGAATGATGAGTTTATAAATTTATGTGATGAAAAATGAATAGAAAGACAGTTGTATATTTCATATACTCATCAACAAAATGGTGTTGCAGAAAAGAGAAATAGAACCTATTAGAAATAGTTAGGTCTATGATGACACATGCTAATTTACCTATTACCTTTTGGGGTGATGCTTTATTAACTACTGCCTATATAAGTTATGGATAGGTGGAAAACATGACTTAAGTTTTCTTACACTGTGGTGTTGTGTTGCCATACTAATGAACTATCTCACAAGTATGGGAAATTGGGTCCGAGAGATAAGAAGAGTATTTTCATAAGATATTTAGAACACTCAAAACATTATGTGTTTACAGGTGAGTAGGAAAGTGAAAGTATAACTGAATTAGAATCACAAGATGTCACATTCTTAGATAATGAATTTTCTAAGAAAGGTGAAATAAGTGAGGACTACTCCTTATTTGAAACATTGGATCAAGATAATGAACATAGTAAGGTTCATCCAAGTAGGAGTAACATGAGAAGTGAGGAATTAAATTTGACTCATTCTCAATTACAACCACCTAATGAGATAATATTGTCGTTATCTAATTTTAGTGGGAGCATAATAGATAATAATGCGCAAAGTATACAATCTCCTGTATAGAAAACAAGTCGTAAAAATATTCTCTGTCGACATTTTAAAATTGAATGGGAAACATTTATGGTTATTCCACAAGATGAAGATGAGTAAAAAATGTAGATGATGCTGTAAATTGCTCTCATAAGGAAAAAATGGATGCATGCAATGGAGGAAATTGAGTCAATGAAGTCAAACCACATTTGGGAATTGATTGACCTTCTAAAAGATGCAAAGCCATTAGGAACAAATGGATTCTCAAAATAAAACACAAAGTTGATGGCTCAATAGAAAGACATAAGACTTGTCTTATGGTGAAGGGGTATAATCAATAGGAATGGATTGATTATGATGAAATATTTTCTCCTATAGTAAGATTTATCTCAATTTGCATTATTTTGGCAATAGTAGCTAGTATGGATCTTGAGTTATATCAAATGAATATAAAGACTGTTTTTCTCAATGGAAAATAGAAGAATAAACATATATGGAACAATCTGTTGGTTTCATTTTGAAATGCCAAGAACAAAAAGTACGTCAACTTTTGATATCGATATATGGTTTTAAACAATCACCGAGATAATGTTATATACGTTTTCATAATGCCATCATGGCATATTATCTTATAATGATTGATGAGAATCATTGTGTGTATATCAAAATATCTAAAGATCAATTTGTGATCATATCATTATATGTTGATGATATACGATTGCTGGAAGCAATATGGAATTTGTTAATATTGTCAATAGTTAGTTATCTTCCAACTTTGAGATAAAAGATATGGGTGGGGCTGCATACATTCTTGGAATTAAGATTTCAAGCAAAGTTCTTGAACAATTTTTGTAGACAGGATTGTAAATCTATAGATATTCCTATTGTAAAAAGTGAAGGATTGAGACATAAAATGTGTCTAAAGACTCCACAAAAGAATGAACAAATGCAACATGCTCTTGCTAATGATGTTAGAAGCTTAATGTACGCTATGATATATACAAGACCTAATATATGCTTTGCCATTGGAATAGTAAGTAGAAACCAATCCAATCCAAGTCAAGCACATTAGAAAGCCGTCAAAAGAATACTAAGGTATCTAAAGGGAATTACTAATTATACACTGAGTTATCAAGGAAATGATCTGCGACTTGAAGGCTATTCAGATGCTGATTAGGAAATCTATTTTTAGATTTGTTTCCTTACTAAATAATGGCGCCATATCTTGGACTAGTAAGAAACAAACTTGTATAATCTTGTCTATGATGGAAGTTGAGTTCATGATATTATCAACAGCAATACAAGAAGGTGTTTGGCTTAAGAGATTTTTGGATCATTTAGGTGTTATTAAGAATGCTACAAACTTATTGTTTTGGGGGAGGTGGGGTCTTTTGTTGGGGCATGTAGGTAGCAGTGACGCAAGGTGGGTGAATCTTGTTGGGGTGATGAGCAATGCTCTCCCTCTCATGAATCGATTTGTTTCCAAGCATCAATCGTTGCGGTGGCCAGAGTAGAACTATTAGCTTTCTATTTCATAGATTTTTATAATATAATACCTCTTCAATTTTGTATTTAGTTACATTTTGTCCCTTAGAAATTGTGATTTGCATCAACTTGCCCCTCACTTTTTTTCTTATTCTAGTTTCATTTTGCATGAGGCTTTGGGGAGACTGAGAAAAGTTATGCCATAAATCAAACTAGAGAGGCACAATTAAATTAGGTGAAAAGTTGAAGAAACAAAATGTGTCTTTGGACTCCCATTTCAATTCACTATTCATACTTCACGAAAGCATTCAACTTTCTCCTCCAACTTGCCCAATGACGACTCACATAAATGGAAGGTCCAAGTGGGTCAACTTTACCCAATTGAAATTCATGGGCAGTTTGTCAATTTCAACAGTCTAAGCTATGAGAAAATATTGGGTGCAATTATTTTACCACGTCATATATAAGATGGACCATTCAAAATGAGACATGCGTAATTTTGGGTCCACCTATTAGAATTTTTGCAATTAACTCTCCCTCTCTGTCCGTTGCTTTCTCTCTACCAACTTTCGAACTCCATACTTGGGTTTTATGGTATAGGCAAGAAGAAGGAAATGTCATAACTTCTTTTAAGAAGGAGATTGAAAGTGAAGATGAATGGGACTTCTAAGTAGCTGTAATAGTGAAGGACCGAGAAGAGTTGACAGCCGCTTGTATAATTGATTTAGATAATTCAACATCTTTGGTCATGTCCCTGAAGAAGAGTAAGCCAAGGGGTGAATTTGAAGAAGCAACTAACAATGCCAATAGTTAGTCGTGAGAAAGAATTGCAAAAGATGAAAGAGATCTCATTTAAGAGATGAGAAGGTGAAGATGGAGAAGAAGTTGAAAATGAGAGACAAAATGCTGAGATGGAAGGACAAGGAGTTCAAGGCAAAAGAAAGAGAGCTCGAGAATTTCTCATGTGAGTTCAAAAAGATGGAGGAGCTTAAGGAACTCATGCCTATTATGAAGTTCGCAATTGGTCATACAGGAAGAGACAAGGAACACCTGAAGGAGAAAAAGAAAAGTAGACCATCTTCACTTTACATCCTGAGGTGCAAGAATCAATGAAAAGGCGCTGGAAAAAAGCCCAACGAGAAAAAGGACCAAGTTGTTGACATCAAAGTGCTGCACATCGAATTAAATCAATTGAAGCAAGAAATGAAAACCGTAAATAAAAGGCTTGGCCTCATGAGTGGCAATTTGAAAACTCCAATGAAAGATTTACGGAATCTGGAGGTCAAATTGAGTGAGATAAATGAAAAAAGGATCGAAGCGCAGGTCAAGCTAGCATTCCTAAAATCTGAGCTTCACAAAACTCGGTTGTAAGCCACAGCTAAAGGGTCATCTACCGATAATCAAGTTCTTGTCATGCAGTACAACAGTTGGCACTAGCAATGGGCAAAGCCAAAGAGGAGTGCCAGAGTTCAAAGGGAGAAGATGATATATTAGCTAATGGAAGGCAACTCGGTATGATCACAAGTTCAACATTAAGGGAGAGTAGTTGGCGAGGGGGAGTACTGAAGATCACTGCCTCTCTCTCTCTCCCGCTTTCTTTGACCAAGGTTTTATGCAAGTTGGCAAGTTGCCATAAAATAATAATAGAAGGAGATATTTTGGTGAGAAACTCGATTCACCGACTGACTTGACACCCTATAAATACGGGCTCTTGCCTTTAGAGTATGGTGTGTAGAGTGGTAGTGCTGTGTAGTGTGTGTGCGGTGAGCGACGTGAGTGTGTGATGCGTGTGCGCGCTCTTGGTGAAGTGAGTGGGACCTTCATAGAGTGTTCAAGTATGTGACTCGAGTGTTGTAAGTGTAGTGAGTGTTAGTGTGTGAGTGGCGTTGAGTATGTATTCTTATAATATTAAGAGTGTTTATTGTAGTCGCACTTCCGCATTTGAACAAGTGGCACTAGAGCTATGCCTTTCAAGTTTAACATATTGGTTTCGAAATATTTTATGGAACGGTTTTTTTATGTTGATTGTTGGTTCTTGAAGAAAGATACTGGTTTATATCGCTCATATCGCTATGAGGAGAGCCCATTAAGGGGAGTATGCATATTGTTTCAGGATGTCCTTTTGGGCCGAACTACCAGCTGATATAGGTGGCCAAGACAGGCAAACTTGGTCATCTTTCTCATGGGTGTTAAATGTTATCATAGTCAAATGTTGACCATTAGATAGTTGATCAAATGGACCATCGACGTGGGATTCAGGAGATTACTCAATGGGATAGATCAATTAATGAGTGTTTGTTATTATCAAATAGGTTTTGTTGATTAATCTCGTACATATAAAGGTTTATTAGAAAGTTATCAAACATTTTTTATATTTTTGGTTTATCATATATTGAAAGTGAGATAATGAGCCCTAATATCGTTTTATAATGATGCATGGTGAATGCACTAAGCCGTGATAGCTCATTTCTTTCATCTTACTTGCTTTTCAAGTTCTTTAGCAAGCTGCAAGTAGGGCGTGGGCATTCATTATCGGGAGGATTTTTTATAGTGGAGATTTTCAATTTGTTGAGCTTTTGAGTTAGCTTTTTGGTGGGTATATATATATAGCCTCTTGATAGTTTATAGAAAACTCTAATATTGTATCCAAATGACTTTTTGTCAAATGTGTGTATTTATTTTGATATCATGTTGAATTATGATTACATTGAGACTACGTCATTATTACTTTTGTTCTTGTATGAGTCGGCTGTGACATTTTGCTACTCTTCGCAGTCATGGATCACTTGATTTGAGATCCAAAACGGTCCTGGGTGCAATCTACTTTCACTTGAAACGAGACATGGGTAAAAATGGTAAGGTCTTTGCTTAGTCTGCTGCATAATGGTTCACATCATGGTCGAACTAGTATCTTGCTAGTTTTGTTAGCTCTAAGTGGCTTGGTATAACAGTTTGTTTATAAAACTTCCTAGCGCAGTGCTACAGAACACTTAGTTCTGCATCATCTGGAAGCATATTGAAAAAAAAAAAAAAAAAAAAAAAGGTGGGTGCTTCAACTACATTGCCTGTTTCATGGACGAATAGTATGAGTTCCAATGCAACATTGTTTAGTCATTGGGATGGGAAAGAGACTATGAGCAAAATTCACTCCTTACCTTGGTAAAGTAATGTCTTGGTGCAATGTAATGCTAGGTATAGCCCATTGCGCTTAAGTTGTGGTTTATTTGCTTCAACGTTTTCCCTCTTAATGTTTTCCATGATGTATTACTTTGTATTGGCTCTAGGAATTAAGAGGAAAATTACCAAAAGAGTCATAAACCTATTGTAATCATACCAATTCAATCATAAACCTTTTGCATTTGTGTCAATTCAGTTCATCCGGCCGGTGCTAATTTGACAATCTTTTTAATCTATTTTTAATTTTTTTTATTTTAAGCAAAGAAAAAAAAAAAAAAAGAGAAAAAATAAAAAAGCAAAAAAAAAAATTAAAAAAATAACACGTGAGCCTTTGTTGACACCCACCAGTATCCACGTCAGCGCCAGTCAGCTAAAATTGGTTGAATGGACTAAATTGGTACAAACACAAAGGTTTATGACTAATTTGATACAATTATAATAGGTTTATGATTTTTTTGGAAATTTTCCTTGAATTAGGATGAGCAATACTTTATAGAAATTTTGTTTTATTTTGTAGGAATCGACATATATTCATTTGATGATGTTTAACTTATGGACTTGTGTTTGTTCAATTAGCATCTGCCTAGTTATTTTCACTGGATTGAAGTTTTTGTTTCTGGTGGTGTATCCCTTACTCGTTCACGAGTTTGGATTTCTGCTTCTATACCTTTTTTTTTTCCTTTTGGAGGAGGGGGTGGTGTTGGGCATTTGTGATTATAGTTCCCTCTCTTGTTGTTGTTTCTGTTCTGTAAAGAAAATTCAGGGTTTGATTTTAGGCAGCAATCCAATTTCTGAGTTGCCAAATTCAAGGGAATGATAGTGGCAGCTTAAATTTTTCAAGAACTTTCGGGATCCATTTTGTTTATTTTCATGATTATTGACTTTGATATCTAATGAGGGACGGTTGACGGGTAAATTCACTGGGACAGTGGGGGGCGACCGGTGATAAAGCTTCTTCATCTTCAATTCATATAATGGTAGTAATGGTATTCACGCCCATTCCTTTCCATTCCTAGGTTTGTTAACAAGGAACCCTTTAAGTACCACTTTGTAAGTGAAGCCAGCCACTAAAGACACACATGACAACATTTCTATTTCTTGATTTCTCTATTTTTCTGTTCTTCATAACGAGTTTGGAACAGAAATCTATTTGGTAACGTAATTTAATTTTTCTATTTTTGAAACAGATTTTTATTCCAAAAATAGATTTTGAGTAGAAATCAGAAGTTTTAACTTTTCTATTTCTGAAACAGAAATAAGAAATCAAAATTTTTCTCATCGTTCACTCTTGTCACCATCCATTGCTCACCGGCCACCCGTGGGACGTTGGATGCCCGCCACTCGTCACCACTTGCTGATCGCCACCCATCAGACTCCAGCTGCCCGTCATCAACCATCGGCCGTCAAATGCATGTCAGTCATTGGTCGCTCATCACCAACCATTGGACGCCGGAGGCCCACCGTCGACAATCGGATGTTCGCCACCTATTGCCCGTCGCTTGCTGCCAACCGTTGGATGTCGGCTGCCCGTCGCCATTCGCCGAACTTTGGCTGTTGGCCATTGGCCTCCGCTTATCGGACTTCAAGCATCAAACGCCAAACTTCAGATGTTGGACACCAATCACCAACTAGTCGGATGCCGGATGCCGAACTCCAAACGCCAAACGTTGGACTCCGGACTCCAGCCGCTCGCCGCCGGTTGCCGGACATCGAACTCTGACCATCAGACGCCGGTTGTTGCTGCTCCTAGAAATAGAAATTCTTTTACCAAATGAATTTTTATTCTATAAATAGAAATTTTAAATCGTTATCAAATGCGTTTCTTTGCTCAAGAACTTGTCTATAGAATATAAATTGATTTATATTCCAGAAATTTTGTCATGCGCGCCCTAATTAAAATGTGATGCCATCAACATAATTTAGGCATTTCCTAAACGCTAAGAGTGACTGCTTTTTCCTAAAAACAATCGAGACAAATGTCAATTTATTAGCCAGCCAAATACGGACTAGAAGTTTCGATAGAAGAAACGCAAAAAAGAATTAATTTTTTTGTTTTATTTCGGACGATCATCCAATTATCATCCAATACTAAGGAACGTACTTCAATATTTACCGTGGCTCTTGAAAAAACAGACTTAAATCAACAAACTACAGAAAAGAAAGCAAAAAAGTTACCCACTATAGAAACTCAGAATTTCCAGAGAGCATAGCAAGATTACGAACTAGGGATGTTTGACATGCAATATTAATGATGGAATACAAACAAAAAGTATGGATACGATACGACAATGTCACAAGGTGCATCACCAGGCTACATTCCTTCGGTCCATCAAACCCAACTATGCACAAGTTCTAAACATCTCATGTGCACACCTTACCCCATGAGTATCCACTTAATAAAAAGTCATTCTAACATGTCATTCTTTTGGTGTCTAGCTAGCAGATAAAGGGGTAAAGACCGAGAGCAGAATCTACCAAAGTTGAAGAACAATAGTAGCTACTTTCTTTATGTCTCTGCAGGGAACTTCTCAGAGTTGATTGCAATATTAGTTGCTTCATTCCATCCATGTGGCCACACGATAGATGCAAATCAACTTTGTAAACAAACACTGGTGCAAACTTACAATGATTTCTAGGGAAAGCTTGAACGTAGGATTATCAGGATTTACAAAATGCAGCTGCAAATCATTTAGGGAGTAGACTGCCAGCAAATCGTAAATTCCATGTGAGTTCATCAAACACTATACAAAAAATAAAAGCTACTCCGACGAGTATTCACCCAGAGACTACATATTTGGGGAATAAACAAATGGTTGTTCAAAGTAACACCACTCAAATTCTTTCAAACCCATACAATTAAGCCTGCTATAACAATAGACATTAAATACTTTTAGATATTCCACTTTTTGATTTAAAAGACCATGCAAGACATATCTGCGTCCACATGTTGCAACTATATAAATTAACTTGAACACCAGCGCTAGAGCCCACCAAAACTTGAGAATTATAGGAAAAATTTATTTGCTGACACATGCTTACAGATTTCGAGTAATCACACAACGAATTATAACTTGATGCAACGAATATTGTGGCTTCCTTTACTATGCAAAACAGTGTTACCTAAGATCTCACCTAGGATATTAACGTAATCGGCCCTCTTTCAAAAACAATAGTCTTGAGAGAAACTTTAAATTAGATCCACTGCCCAGGTACCTTAAGATATCCTCTAAATCATATTAGCCGGATTAAGCCACTTTTACATGAGCCTAACAAGAAAAAGTTAAGTCTTTTTTCATAGTAAAAAACAAGTGCGCTCTTTTTGGTACTTACTACACTAAGGAACCCAATAATACAGAAGCTCAACTGCTACTTTCTACTTTTAGCACTATGAAATGTGAGTGTATGGTAGAGGTGGCAAAGTGGGTCTTAGACCCATGTATGACCCATTTAAATCATAAATATGTCATATATGGGTCACTTATTTTTTGAAGAAATTAGTTAAATGGGTTTAACAATTAAAGACTTAAGATAGGTGGGTCTTAAGTGGGTCTTAAATGGGTTGGATTTAGAATCCATTTTCAACCAAAACCTCACAATCTCTCTCTTCCTGTTTAACTTAACAAAAATATTTTTTATAAAAATCCAAATTATAATTATTTTTATTTTAATTTTCTTTTCTTTTTCTTTCCTTTTTTTATTTCTTCTTCCTCCTTCCGGTGGCTGGCACGGTGATGGCCGGTGACCGACCAAGCGAGCTCGAGCTCGTCGGATCGGCAAGACTAGAACTTCGCCAAAGATCGGGCAAGGGGTGAGCTTGAGCTCGAGCTCGTCGGATTTGGCGAGGCGATGGCGAGGCTCGTGCCTTGCCGAACGTCGCAAGCTTGAGGCTCGCCAGATCGGCGAGGCGCAAGCTCCAAATCTAGCGAGCCTTGAGCTCACCAATGTCGGCGAGCCGGGTGAGCTCGAGGCTCACCTGTGGGCCGGTCGACGGCTATCATCGTGGCTAGCAGCCAGCCAAAGAAAAAGAAAAAGAAAAAAAGAAAAAGAACAAAGAAAAAAAAAAAAAAATTAAAAATTATATTCTTAAAAATAAAAAAATTAATTTAATTTTTTAAAATAACAAATAATTAAAATTACATTTTTTAAATAATTATTTTAAAATTTAGAAAATTTGTCCATTAAATTTGTGTTACATAAAACTATTTTAGCAGTACCATTTTTAAAAAATACACACACACACACACACACACACACACACACACACACACACACACACACACAAGAAATAAGCTTTCTTAGGTTTAGTCAAATGGGTCGGGTATTGGTCGAGTATAGGTCGAGTTGGGTATAGGTAAAAAATTTGCACTACAATAAATGAGTCATAAACGAGTTAAATGGGTCGATTTGAGTCGGACCATTTATGATCTGACCCACCCATTTAACGGGTCTAGTGTATAGCAAATATTTAACTCCACATGAAGATTAGTTCCATATAACATCCGAGAAGAGAACTCCTACGGAGTAATATAATTAATATGATGATCATCATAACGAACACAATAAAGGGAACCTGAACAGCAGAGATACTGATGGCTCCATCAATAGCACCAGGTCTAAGTCCCAAAGCGTACAACACAAAATTCACCAATAAACACAATGGCAAAGAGATCAAACGAATTATAGAAGACGCGGAATGATCGATAACATCAAATTTTTGACAATTGACAAGACCGAGTGCAATGTGACACTACAAAGTTCTTAAAAAACAGAGAAAGAAATTAAGCACGCATGCGCATATCCACTCCATCACATTAGTGTTGCGTGTGTTAAAATTCTCGCCAGCTGGTTGACCATCTTGTTATTTACTGACAGGTGTCTTTTGCTATTCGGACTAGGGTTCAACAAAGATGGATTAGCCTGGGTCACACTGAACAACGGGACAGAGATGATTCTTTATGGAAATGGCATAGAGGAATCAAGAACACCAAGAAAACTTCGAAATCCTTCCGTTATATAAAGGCACATTTGTTTTTTTTTCTTTTAATAACTCAAGATTTAGAAAATATTTTCGGAAAGATATTTGTTATAAGATATTTGTTATATCTCCTAGAAAAAAAAAAATTAGTCATTGTCAATAATAATATATGCCAAACTATTTTCAGAGATGACAAAAATATTTTTCATTTATTTAATTTTGTGAACGATTAACCAAACACTTTTTCAAAATGTTTTTCCAAATCTTGAATTCTCCGTGAAATAAACGCACCCCAACATGCAAAACTTTAAGGCTAGGAAGGAACTTAAGGAATTTTGAAGGCATGGAATGGAATCAAATCAGCAAAAATTGAACAGCCTTGTTCTAAATTCTTCCAATGAAATGGATTTGTTGAAGACCATTGTGAGGAAAATTAATTTTGTATTATTCAATAAAATTTAATATATATACATCAAAATAAACCCTAAAAGTGCTAAAGACCAATTTATCCTTCGTACTTCTAACACTCCCCTTCAAGCCGAAACATAAATATTAATCATGCCCAGCTAGTTACAAATATGTTCTATCCCTCCATTACCCAAAGATTTAGTGAAGATGTCTAGAAGTTGTTTGTTGGTTCGAATATGACTGGGAATGATCACTCCACTCTGTAATTTCTCTTGGATAAAATGACAATCAACCTCAATGTATTTTGTTCTGTCATAAAACATGGAGTTGGAAGCTATATGCACTGTAGCTTTATTATCGCACTATAGAGTCATAGGTACTAAATTTTTAAAGCGTAACTCGTCAATAACCGTCGAATCCACACTAATTCATATGTCACTTGTGCCATGACTCTATAGCACCGGAGTTGGCAACAACACTCTGTTTCTTACTTTTCCATGATACTAGATTTCCTTTGACCAAGGTACAATAGCCGTAGTTGATCTTCTATCATCCGGAGATCCAGCCCAATCAGCATCGAAAATCCTTCAACCCCGATATGACCATGGTTTTGGCAGACAATTCTTTTCCCTAGACCTTTCTTCAAATATCCTCAATATCCGAATAACTACATCCCCTGAGATGTACAAGGGGAAGACAAAAACTGGCTTACCACACTAATAGGAAAAGCAATGTCTAGTCGAGTAACTGTGAGATAATTCAGCTTACCTACCAATCTTCTATATCTCTTGGGATTATTAAGAATTTCTCCTCCATCAGCAACTAGTTTAACCCATTGTTTCATGGGTGAATCAAGAGACTTTGATCCCAACATACCTGTTTCAGTGAGCAAATCCAAGACATATTTTCGCTATGACAGAAGAATACCTTTCTATGATTGCGCCACTTCAATTCCTAGGAAATATTTCAATTTCCTAAGTCCTTACTTTGAAACTATTGCTGAAGATAGGTTTTGAGCTCAGCTATACCAACCAAGTCATCTCTCATGATAATAATATCATCAACATACACAATCAAGAATAGTTCACCTCCCCCTGTTTGTTTATAAAAGAAAGAATGATCATTTCCACATCTAGACAGCCCAAAAGACAGTACAACCTTAGAAAATCTTACAAACCATGCCCAAGGGATTGTTTCAAACCATATAAAGACTTTTTAAATTTGCAAACTAGTCTAGACCCCCCGAGCAACAAACCCCAAAGGTTGCTCCATATAAACATCTTTCATGAAGAGTCCATGCAAGAAAGCATTCTTGACATCAAGCTGAAACAAATGCCAGTTATGTGTTGTAGCAAAAGAGATCAAAATACGAATAGAAGTAAGTTTGGCAATAGGAGAAAAGGTTTCCAAATAGTCAACTCTATACACTTAAGCATACCATCTGGCGACAAGTCTTGCTTTTAAACGAGCAAGAGAACCATCAAGATTGACTTTTATAGTACATACCCATCAACAACCAATAGCAGTTTTGCCTAGAGTAAGTGGTACTAAATCCCAAGTTTGATTAATCTTGGGAGCCTATAATTCTTCTTCCATTGCTATCCTCTAGCCAGAACTTTGTAATGCCTCAACGACAAACTTGGGGACTAGATATTGTTCAATAGTAGTTAAAAAAGCCTAAAAAATAGGAGACACAAAAGAGTGAGAAATAAAATTTGCAATAGAATATTGAGTACAAGTATGTGTACCTTTACAATGAGCAATAGGAAGATCAAAATCAAATACAAAAGGAGGGTCAACTAATGGCGGATTTGGAGCAGAAGATGACGTAGTAGTGACGGGAGGAGGGGGGGAGGAACAGCAACACGAGGACGTCGAGTATAAAACTGGAGCAGAGGTGGTTCCTCTGTAGATACTAGTGAAACAATTGGAATAGTTGACCGAATGGTGGTCACATACAAGTCTTCATCCAATTTAGACACAGTAATAAGAACATCATGATAAGGAGTGGATTCAAAAATGAAACATCAATTGTTATAAAATAATTTCTTAGTAACGGAGAATAACAACAATATCCCTTTTGAGTGCAGAAATAACCCATAAACATACACTTGATTGCCTTGAGATTGAGTTTTGATACTCCGTGTCGATGATCATGAATAAAATAGAGACAACCAAAACCACGGGGCGGTAGGAAAAATAGTGGCTCATTAGGAAATAAAGTAGTAAAAGGAATACCACCTTGTAGAACAGAAGAAGTCATGCGATTAATGAGATAACATGCAGTTAGAACAGCATCGACCAAAAGGTTTTTGGGACCTTCATCTCAAATAACTTGAATCTAGTAACTTCCAATAAATGCCTATTCTTCCTTTCAGCAACACCATTCTGTTGTGAAGTATCAGACTCGAAAGATTCATGGATCATACCATGTTGAGTCATAAAATCAGAAAAAGATGTGGAAAAGTACTCCTTAGCATTATCAGAATGTAGAACTTTAACATGCACACCAAATTGAGTATAAATTTCATATATAAATGCACAAAAATAGAAACTAATTCTAAATGATTTTTCATTAAGTATAACCAAGTAACTCTAGAATAGTCATCAACAAAAATAACAAAATATCTTAAACCCAAATTAGAAACCACATGACATGGACCCCAAATATCTTAATGAACTAACAAAAAAAGGAGATGCTACTCGTTTAATGACTTGGGGTGTGTAACTAACATGATATAGTTTGCCAAGTTGGCATGACTCGCACTCTAGACTAGAAAGAGATTGAAAACTAGAATCCAACTTTTGAAGACTACATAGAGAAGGATGACCAAGACGACATTGGATTTGATGTGGGGACGCAACACTTAAGCAAGCAATTGAAGGAGCATCTTCAAGTACATACAGCCCCTTACCTCACGTCATCTACCAATCGTCTCCTTTAGAGGTGTGCAACAGAACCGCCCGAACTAGACCGAACCGCGCAGATTTTGGGCGGTTCCCATGGTCGGTGGTTTAGTTCCCGATTCCTAATCTTGGAACCGATGGCTAGTTGGTCCGATTCCTAGTTCCAAGGTGGGAACCGGACCAACCAGATCGAACCATTTTTTTGTATATATAATTTAAATACTTATTATATATAATATATAAACATTATTAACTTATCGCAACCAAAATTGCAATTGAGGTAACAACCTCTTCTATGGCCAAGAGACCATTAGAACTCTTCTTGTTACTTTTTTATTTATAGAGAAAATCTACTTGTTAGTTTCATCTTCTACTCGATGTGGAATTAAGGCTCCAAGAGACTCACAAGGCACTTCAAGCCTCTAAGAGTCCCACATCAACTAAACATTCAAAGAGCAAAAGAGAGCTTGTCTATAAAACCTAAGCCAAGCACAACATTTAGCCAAATTGCCCATGGCCTTTATGGTTAAGGTTAAGTGTGAAACACACAAAGTATTATTGATATTCACACAAGTGGAGTTTGAATATTTTGCACGTGAAAACATGTGTAATTAGTTTTGTTGAATCGCCCAAGAATCGAATTGGATTGATCGGGCCGGTCAAGCACAATCACTCTTTAGTGCAAAAAAAAGTGCCAATTTTATTGGACCAAATTGGACCGGATTGGACCAAATTAGAACTAATGGTTCACTGATGGTTCGGTCCGGTTCCAGTCCTAGGACCAAATGGTCTAGTCCAGGGTTCCCAATTTTGGGAACTGATGCTCTTGGTCTAGTTTCCGGTTCCAAGGTGGAACCAGACCAAACCAGAACCAATCACCTCTAGTCTTCTTCGTAGCTAGATCCTGGAAAATACAAGAATTAGGATAAAATGTTACTAAACACTGAAATTTTTTTGGTTAATTTACTAACAGACATGTGGTTAAACAGAAATTGTGGGAGATAAAGCACTGAGGACAATGGCAATGAAGGAGTTGGATGAACTGTGCCAATTCCCTTAACATGTGTAAATGATCCATTGGCTAGAGTAACTATGGACGAAGACAGAGAAAGGGAGGAAATTATACCGAAAGACGACCTGTGATCGGAAGCCCTTGAATCAATGATCCAAGAATGAGAAGTAGCCGAAAGGTATGCAGTAGCATTACTTGTTTGTACCAAAGTAGCAATGGAAGAAACAAGCTGTGAGATTTGAAACCGGTTGTATCAAGCATATTCCTCATTAGACATAACCACTACCTTACCTTTAGAAGATTATGGAGTAGAGTCAATATTAAAAGTCGTATTTGCGAACTAGTGTTGCTGCCTTGGTCTCCCATGTAACTTGTAACAAAATTTCTAAATATGACCAGGTTTGCCACAGTAATGACAAATCCATGTAGTCCCCGAGTTATTAGTAGACATGTGGGATTGTCCATAAAGATGCTAATGACCTTGACCTCTCCATGTCGCTATGCCTCAACCTCCTCCTCGGACACCATGCCCACTATATCCACCACGGTTTCCTCCATCACTCCTATTACCACTACCAGTTCAAGTTTGGGACACAAGAGCTGAACTCCATACCATAGATGTAGCATCCTTAGAAGACTCACGAGATACTCGAAGAACTCAAGCAAACGTATCTATGAGTGACGCAATATTAGCTGATCAAAGAATCTGAAACCTAACAGTTTCATATTCAGAACCTAGGCCTCCTAAGAATCCCATTACAGCCAATTATTCTCTCTAACATTGCATTTGTTGAACATCAGCTGAAATAGGGAGAACGGCATTCAACTCCTCATACATTCTCTTAAAATCCGCAAAGTATTACGTAACAAAATGTCCCTTCCTTTCAGATTGATAAAACTCCTGCGATAACTCATAAATCCGTGACAAGTTATTTTGGCCAAAATATAACACATTCAAATACTCCCACAATTCTCTGACTATATCAATATGAGTTACCAAATCAACTATATTATTCTCCATAGAATTTAGCATTTGACCAAGAATACGTGCATCAACAAAATCCCAAGTTACATCATCTCTGGGCTTAGACTCAATTAAATGTCTATATTGATTCTTGCATGTCAAAGTAAGCTTCACGATTTTCTTCCATCGGTGGAAGTTAGCCCTACCTTCGAGCTTCTTATCAGTAATTCGATTAGACGAAGAGGAAATCACCTCAGTCATCATAGCATTATTCTTCTCAGGATCTACTTCAATTGTACTCTTCAAGATATCATCAATTTTCCAAATAAAATAAGAAAATTCTGATCTTAGTTTCCTTAAAACAACTGAGCCTCAATAATTTAATAACCCAATATTACCCCACCAAAAAAAAAAATCTCCACCACTCATATGAAGTAACAGAAGCTACCACAACTAGCAGAGATCATCAAAAATATTTAATGGTCGAGAGTAACAAATAACTGCATTGTATCCAAGCAGTAGCTATTTTGCTTCATCACAAGTTTCGAATCAAACAATCAACCAAAACATTGAGGTCTCTTTCTCATCAACTTAAAATTCTAACCCACAAAAGCATCTTCTCCCATGAAACACCTCAGAACCCAAGCTTGGTGTGGTGCCAGTCCCTGCTCTTCACATTGTCCCTAATGGTGTTGCTAGTCCTCTACAAATCCAATGAGTCAGTGACCCAAAAACAGTGACCTAGCAAGTCGCGTGAGTCACGCGATGGAATTGCGCAACCAAAGCCAACGACCCATCAAGCCGCACGAGCTGCGTGCGCAGCGTGAGGGAGCCGTGCGAGTCACGCGAGGGAGCCACGTGAGCTGTGAGAGCCACGTGAGCCGCACAAGTAGCGCGAGGGAGCCGCACGAGAGAGCAGCGCAACAGAAGTCACTCAAGGAAAGGTGTCACACGAGGAAGCGAGAGAGAGAGGGACGCTTGACGTGACAAGCCGCAGCGGCGACAGCCAACTATTCCGGCAAGTCAACGGTGGCAGGTAGCTGCTCCGTTGTCTAGGATTAAGTCCTAAGCTCTGATACCATGTGAGGAATAACTAAAAATTTTCTTATTCAATAAAGTTTAATACATATATCAAAATAAACTCTAAAAGTGCTAAAGATCAATTTACCCTCCGTACTTCTAAAAGCTTTTGGGCTTCTTATTTCAAAACTGATTATGACCCATATTTACGTTTGGGTTGGCTCATATATCATCTATTACAATAAATTGGATTGTGACTCATGTTGATAGATTTACCTCCTATTAAAACTTATTCCAAGTAATTTGACTAGATCCTATTTGATGTTTACATTCAAATAAGGTATCGACCGTCAAAAGCATGAACACCCTCTACTAGTTTCTAAAAGAAATTAAGATTTATCACAGAAACATTGTAAAGAAATTTTGATAACAAGTTTTGGTGCCTCTAGCACTGCTCCTGGTACGCTAGGCATACGATGTAGTAAAACAGTCGCACAATAGATTTTTTTTTTTTTTTGGACAAGGTCGCACAATAGATTATCCATCTATCAAATTACCTCAGGAAAGACCAGCTAAGTAAAATAAGACACTCCGACTTCCATGACAAATCACTAGCTCTAACTATATGCGAGTGTTTTCTCCCGCTGCCCTGCAGCTTTGTTCAGATAATTTCTGGGAGTACCTCCCGTGGAAATAATCAGATGGTGTCAACGGCGCCCCATTCTCTGTTCAAGACAAACCACCATCCGTAATTTCTTAGCAAAGCAAGAGAGATTAGCCAACAGCTGAGGTCAACATAACTATAACGACATTTTACAAAATGCCTAAAAATGAAACTTCTTCCTCCCCTGCTGAATTTGAAGCATGTAAACTCGAAGGCTTTCAAATTTAATGCTAGCAACGAATTCTAAGCATGTAGAGTCCTTCAGAATTGACCTGAGAAAACACTGTTCACTCCCTAAGAATACTGAAATAGCACTTCAAAATCTTAAAAGATTGATAAACAGTAATTTGCATAAAGAGCACAGAAATGTTCTTGTATTTTTCAGTGCTAAAAGCATAGTGCTCTGATTCCACCTAGTCTGGTGCTTCTTTATTTTCTTTCGTTCTTGTTCGACATTAGAATTGCTCTACTAATAAAGTCCTTTCTTACTTATTGAATAAAAAAAGCTTCAACATCATATTAAAGATGCAACATGGACAAGCCAAGACTTTCCATGCCACTCTCACGCACATAAACCACCATCACCATTTTTAGTGATGATCAAGAACGAAGCTTTCTCTATCCTCCCTGAGATACCGATTGCAAGTACCAGATCTAACTATCTATCCATCTAAACACACAAGAAATATGTTTATTATGTTACAATGTTCACATGATGCAAAATTAGTTATTATTCCTCGACTCGAACATGGCCCTGCATCAACTACATAGTAAGACAAGTCTTGCCATTTATCCTGAATATGCGAGCAT
Source organism: Eucalyptus coolabah (assembly GCA_014182585.1). Lineage (NCBI taxonomy): Eukaryota > Viridiplantae > Streptophyta > Magnoliopsida > Myrtales > Myrtaceae > Eucalyptus > Eucalyptus coolabah. Next base: position 39,678,936 of record CM024622.1, read on the forward strand.
AGCACTATGCCAGCAGTACACTGAAAGACATAAAGAGTACATTGGAAAAAAAAAAATTAGCATCCTGACCGTGCCAACATGTTGTGGAAGACACCAAAGCCTAAATCGGTGAGGTGTCTAGTTCAACAAACTTCAATAGTCCTTTGTTTTACCTCCAGAAAGATATCAAGCAAGTAATCATGATCACAGCAGAAATACATCCTCTAAAATAGCATGACTTGGGGAACTGGAGCTCTCCATCCTAATATTTAGCACATGGAAGAAAGGCGAATTCGTCTCGGTTTTTGTCCGTGTTTCAGAAAATGGAACTGAAACGAACAGTTCAACTGGTTAAGCGAGGTCTCGTCCAGTTTCAGGCTGTTGAACCTTGAGTCAAAATCTAGTTGAACCAGGGTTGACCAGGTCGATCAGTTTCGGAAAAAAGAAATAATGTGACAGAAGACATTTTGAAAAAGAGATTCAGGACTTTAAACCCTCGGGCATTCCATTCCATAGGTTTGGGCACTGAGCTGTGCGTTATAGGAGTTCAAGTCAAAAGGCACACTGGTAATTCTTTTGGCTTTATTGTAAGCAATACCCAACATAGTCACCTAGTTGAGGTTGACAAATCAAGAAAATGTCCAAGCATTTTTCTTGGAAAAAGGAAATAGAGAGGAAAAAGCAGAAAACTCAAGGAGTGCTGCCAACATTATTCATCTGCTTTACTGTCAGAGGAAGCAAAGTAAAGAAGAGATTTCAGAAATATTCATTTGCCTTACAAGAGTACCTAAATGGCTACCACATTACTCAACCAGTGAGTTAAGTCTACAGTTGCACAGCATCAATTGAAAGTACAAACAAGTCCGTGCATGTCTGTATATGCCGGTGTCAATTACTGAAAGCTTTTAGTTATCAACCAAAGATCGAGTTTACGTCACTTGTGAATCAGAAACTTCTGTGCATACATTAGAAGGCCAATAATTGATTAATTTCCTTTATCGCGGCATGTGCACAGCACGCCCTTTCAAATTTCACCGCCAGTCCGCAAAACAGGAAAGTCCAGAAAACGAACCAACGGCTGTATAATAAGACCCACGAACCAAGGCTGCATTGTGTTCCATTGTTTGTCATCTGCTGAGAGAATTACAATTTCCCGTTCTGCACAAACCCCAGATTTCATCGATTCTTGGTTTCGAAGCAGATTGCTCTGTTCGCAAGAGGGAATCGTTTCCATTGTTCGGTTAGTTCGATTCTCGGATTTTTCTTTTTGTTGTAGAGCTTCTTTTTCTGTCTGTTTCTCGATATATTTCCAAAATATTTGCCGGGCTTTTTCACGATTGGATTTCAACATTACACGTGAAAATCCTCTTCAATCCACTCTCGGTAGCAACGGGATGGAGGAGACAGTGTATTGCGGATATAGTTTAAAGCTGAAGACAAGAAATCCTAATTTTTCTAGCTTGCCGACCGCTGTCTTCACCTTCTCGATCAAGTGGCACCATTTGCTAGTGTTTGTCGATCGACTAGGAGTGCCGATAAGTTTCCAAGACACTACACTGTCGGAGAAGAGTCAGTCATTTGAGATTACTGTGATGTCCCAGCAGAGACCAGAGTAGCCTTTTCGATGAAGCCAAGTTAACCAACCATCGACAAAACTCAACCTAAAAACCAAGATTTACCTGCATGTTTAGCTCACTAATCTCCTAGAAACACAAGGTTGAATCTGGTCGCAAGAAAAAAGAGTGAAAAAAACGAAGGATGGCAGGACAAGACAGGACATCTGTAATTATTATAACATAACGAGTAACTCAAAATTTTCGCAGGACCATCCTGTCTCTCTCCAAAAGTATATCAACAATAATACGCATTAATTACTTGATAGAGAAAATTACATGACTGCTGGAAACGGAAAACATAAATAGCAAGACATTATTTATGAATTGTGAGGATAGAGTCATGCTTGACAATTCTGTCTCCAATTTTCCGTCACACAGACTATTGATAACTTGACCCTCTATTATTATTGATGCTGAACACGAACTGAAAACTGAATCCAATTATCTGGATAAGAAGAATAATAAATGTTGTCCATGAGATTCTAGACCTACCTTTAAACAGACCACAAATCAACAGATGGCCCTTTTTGGAATACTATTATGTTGAATTACGTATACAGTGAGTATATGAAGTGAGCCAAAATGTGTTAACAGTAGAGAGCAAGAGAGATCTGGGGCAGAAAAATAAAGCCGGTGGTGTTCAATAGATGGATTAACAAATGATTGTACCCTAATAAAGGTTTTCAACCAATCGATTGTATCTTAAGATATACCACTTGATTAATTGAATCTGCAAGTAAACTAACTTCAGATGCAGTCATGATATGCATTCATCACTAATTCAAAACGGGAAAGAAGACGAAAGGCAACATACACTTGTATAATTGGATTTCATTGTTAGTCTTCACTAACTGAAACAAGAAACTTTTTCTTCTGCAGTCAAGACCGGAGGGTGTGTTCCCATATGCCTCTCCGGTTTATATGTCGACCAACATATTCTTTCCCCTCACAAAAATAATTAGTTCCAGATGAGGAACATGGCGACAGATGAAAGGAAAAGACAAACATGAGATGACAAGACCATCATAACTGAAGAATTCTGTGTCCATAGTTAAGGACCTTTGCCCCTCCATTACCATGTGGTCTTCCAATAATTGCAGATGATGGAATCAGAAGAACTGTGCAGATCAAGATCATGCGTAAGTCGGTACCTGTCACCCATCAAGAGAGTTGACACCTGAAAGGTTTACCCATATGAAGAGGCTTTGAGACAATTGTCGCAAGGATTAGAACCATATTTACAGTCTTTTGGTTCAAAGACTCGCCAAAGTGCGCAAGTAAGGTTTGCCGACACTCATCCTGAAAATTTCACAAATTAGAGAGGAAACACATGTTTATCAATAAACTTTGCTCCATCTAGGCGTGAGAAATATGAGTTTAAGCCCAAAGGGTACATTATTATTTGAAAATGTTGCCAACAGACTGGTCTAATGATCCAGCACCCAGATGGGATAATGCCAGACTAACACTAACAACAATCAATAGAACAAAGTGGAAAGTGGAAAGTGTAAACACAAAATGGAAGCATCACTTAGTTGAGATTATCAGAGAGAAGTTGAGAACACAAATTGTATTACCTTGAGTTCACAATATTGCTGCATTTTCCTAGCTTGAGCCATTGCACTTTTAAAGATTTCAGTTTTACATCCTCGACCACTCCTTAACATGCACACAACCCGGCTGAAATCCTTTTTGGCATATAGAGCAATGCACACTGCTGGTAGATTATCTCTTCCTGCCCTCCCTGATTCTTGGTAATAGCTTTCGATTGACTTGGACATTGTATTGTGGATGACAAAACGCTGACCACATGCCACAACAAAATATTTACTGAACCACCAAAGTTGAAAATGATAAAAACATTATAAAAGGAGGACAAACTAGATCAGATTCATTTGCCACTTTTACAGTAAAGAAAAGAACTTTATCCTAGTTTAATTAATTTCTCAGCACAAAAAAGTGCCATGCATGGAAGAAAGAATCTGACTTGAAAAAAACATATAATTCGCTAGTCGCAATCAATAGCCAAGAATGACAATTTAGCAGGCCACTGGACCATGGAACCAGCAAAGTTTACTTCCAAGCACGCTAACAAACCAATCAGTGAAACTAAAACATTAGAAAAAAAAAGTGAATTAGTTGAGTATTTGGCGGCTTGTCAGCTTGACTCTACAATTAAAAATAGGCAAAGGCTTAGATTCCATTTCAACTTACAACATCAGGTTTGTCTATTCCCATTCCAAAAGCAATGGTTGCACATACAACCTGGACCTCTCCAGTATGCCATTTCTTTTGAACAGCTACTCTTTGATGGGCTGCTAATCCAGCATGATAGTACACTGTCTTTATACCGCACTTATCATTCAAGTATTTTGCAACATCAACGCATTCACTCTTTGAGAGGCAATACACTATGCCACACAAATTAGCAAAACGATTCTTTAGCAGCTCTCCAAGCTGCTTCAGTGGTTCCTTGGTCTTTGATATGACCTCATATTTTAGGTTTGGTCTGTCAAAGCTTGTCTCAAGAACAAGAGCATGGGGGATCCTGAGAGCTTTTAGGATATCCTACAATGGATGTACATTTCGATCAGACCCAAATGATTTTTTCAACATAATTTGGAGGATAATGTGCAAGTTTCATACCTCACGAACTGGCTGGGTGGCGGTTGCAGTTAAGGCCATCACTGGGACATATGGAAAGTTTTGCTTGAGACATCCCAGTCCCCTATAATCTGGACGAAAATCATGTCCCCACTGACTGCAATAGTGACAACCATGAAAGTAATGATCAATAAGCTTTACTGATTTACAATCATTCAAATATACAAGAAAAGCTCTAAACAGCAATACGTTCCTTTCATGAAATCGCACTGGCAGAGCAAGTCCAATAAAGACCTCATAAGAAACACAATCAATCAATTATCACATGTGTGAACTTTGGCTTGATATCTTAAGTTGTTAATGAATAGTATAAAAGACCTAACTATTGTGCCAAACATGAACACCTTCAATTACATCCGAAAGTAATTTCTGTGGAGCTTAATTTAGTTGTGTGTATTGTGCTTACTATGATTAATGATGTGCCACTGACTTTTCACAAAACAAGGAACTAGATCATTTCGAGAATTAGTTATTTCAACATTGCATTGTGTTATACTAGAACTCCACATAAGATCTGGGTTTCAGAAGGTTCAGCATGACACTGACAACATAATTAGGCCAGAAACACAGAAGCTGCAAAAACGTTTGAAAAAAAGAGTTTGAGTGAGCATGTATAAAAAGTTAACTTGCTTTTTTATCTGGAACAAGGACAGTAGTTTTGCAGTGGCAACATCATAAATACTTTTTTCCATTTGATGTAACTCTAGCATGATCTTTGCTTCAGATACAAGGATGCCAAAAAGCATACCTCACACAATGTGCCTCATCGACAACAAAACCAGCTAGTTGTGCCTGCAATGTGTGATGGCCGAGTATCAAAAAGTAAAAAGAAACTTTCAGAAAAAGTTACAGTATATCAGAATTAGTACCTTTCTATGCAAGCATTTCAATATCTCAAGAAATGATGGGTTTCCCACAATCCTTTCGGGAGTTCCATACAATAGCTTGCACGATGGTTTGTCTTTCCTGAAAAGGCAGGCAAACCAGTGGAGATTAATGACTTGACAATCCCAACCCTCAGCAAAAAAAGAAAGTTTTAGAAGTCCAATAGAAATCCCATTGCAACAAATAGAGCATAGCCCAACATTTTATGGCAGGACAAAGATTGTATGGTATGATATACTTCTCTCGGAAGGCTAAGATGCTAAAATTTATTTTTAAGGGAAACATCTTAGGCATGCATCTTTTCATTAACCACATAAAAAATATTCATCCTTTGCAACAAATGGAGCAAACCATTCTAAGGGGGGATAATGATTGTATGGTAGGATAAACTTCAGTAGGAACACAGAGAGAGAGAGAGAGAGAGAGAGAGCTAAACCGTGCCTTAGTTCTTGGAGGACAGCTGCTGCCTGGGCAGAAGTTTGCTGAGAGTTCAAGAAAGTTGATGGAATTCCGTACTTGAGTGTTAGAGTAATTATTTGATCCTGGATGAGAGATAGTAGGGGAGATATAACAACTGTGACACCTGGTTTAAGAGTTGCTGGCAGCTGAAATGAAGGGTAAAAACATCAGAAGAGCAAATCAAGGGATGAGGGAATAACTCTTTTATTCACCTTTAGCTGATCAGAAAGCACCAGTTGTCGTTATTTGTCTTATAATTACTTCAGCTAGAAACATATATGAAATACTTCAAGACTAAACAGAAAACACTTCAGGATAATTGAACTTAATAAATTCAGACTAATGTCTTCCTTCTTGATTCAGTATATCCAATATTTTGCATGCTCCCAAGATCCATCTTATATGAAAAAGGACATCCATTTCAAACCAATTATGGAAATGATCACCCTAGTTGAGATGATGACATAGCACATACCTGCATAGGAAATATAGACATCTACAATCTGAATTTGGTGCAATTAATTTGAAAACTTATTCCTCTTTGACTTAATAACCCTTTTGAATTAGACATGAAATATGACTGACAACAATACTTACATGCAAAGACAAGATAAATTTTCCAGTAAGTAATTCGAAGGTCCTAGAAGCATAGCAGACCTCAAATTCTAGAAATTACAGAATGGACAGAGATGGGCGAAGGCAGAATGAGGATGTCCTGTATTTCCTTCTTCTCCAACTGAGTCCAATCCCGTACATTTGAACACATGGTTATGTACCTGAATCACTTCCTATCGCTTCACTTGCATTAGGAAAACATTTTCTTCCTCAAGCACAAACTTCTAAACGGTGCTACCAAAGCAGATTGCAAGATCATTTTATAGCTTAAATTTCAATATACAGGTCTACCCATCTAGTACGTAATTGGTGGAACCATTTGGCAAAGTGCACAGGGCTTGTGCTCTAAACATTGTCTCCACACATACTTCTACATACGATCATTACACAAACGAAATAATGTTAAAATTCACTAACCTGGTAACATAAACTTTTACCACCCCCAGTGGGCATGAGAATGAAGGAATCTTGATTGGCTATAGAAGCTTTACAAGCCTGATGCTACATCGGTTGAAATGCCCTGTTTCCGAATATTACAATATTTGCCAATTCTATGTCATCCAAGGCTTGCAATTCCTCAAAACTCAGAATTCCTTGTTTGCATGTCGAAATCCGAGAGCAACGTCTTTTATTTGAAACTGATGCTATTGAACCATGAGTGACAGTGCTCTTACAGTCCTTCAACACAAATAAGCCTCTTCAGCACCATAAATAGTTTCTGACGTGGAGTGAAGGAAAATGAAAATTGTGCACAAAGAAATCCCAAGCCTTCATTTTGCGAAACACACCTATCAAAGATGCAGGATGCTAAATTCAACACTTGAATGATGTACCATACTCTCAAAATATTTGAGAAATAAAGGTATTATTACATATCAACAACAAAAATGAACTGTTCTTATTGATCAAATAGTTGTCATATAAGTCATTTTAGATCTTATAGACTATGGAAGTAACTGGCAAGTTAGGAGTGTCTGTTATACATTTGATCGGATGAGAGCCCTCATAGGCAATTTACTGTCTTAGAGAGATTTCCTTGTGAAGTCTCTATACGCATGAGTTTGCAACACAAGCTCACCTCTTTCCAATACGGAGTCAAGTTTCAGTTCGATTATCATTCTGACAATCTGGAGTTTTCACTTGTCTCTGATTGGCTTCCACCAACTCAATAACTTCTTTGATGAATTGTGTTAAGCATGAGTGGTTGGTACAGATTGGGAATAAATATTGTCCTTGCAGGTGCATACTGAAGCACCATCCCATGTTCTATTCATGTTAAACTGTCAATAACCCCCGTCAGGTTGTCTCCTTTTAAGATAGTTTGCTGACCATTTTTCTAACCCCTGCAGCTTTCTATAATCCTTGATAATGTCATGAAATAGCTTGCAATTCCTTCTACAGAGAGACGGCTTCTCTTTGAATATACATCTTTTAACCAAACACAGGCATCATGTATCTACCATTCACTTGATGTTTAATATTTATAAGTTGATTTACTAATCTGAAAAGTATTTCTTCGAAGCATACCACGCATCTACACAGGCACCTAAACTCTTTAGCTCATTGGGCAGCAATCCAGAAAGTCCAATATGGCAGCAAAAAGAAGGTACAATCTCTGGTTGCCTAATTTCCCTCTCCACTCATAATTAAGAGAAGCATTACAGCAGCACTTAAATATTATGAATCGTACTTTCATCTAGCAGGCTAAGCATTTAGATGCCAATCAAAAACCAAGACAATCTGTTCTCAATTCTTCTCATTTTCCTTGTTGACCCCAATATACCTCAGCAACAAAAATATATAAAAATACAGGTGCAGAGTCAAAAGAATAAAAGGTTATGCCAAGATCTGCCAACTTTTGTCAACCTCTAAACAACTGGGCCATTGTGGCCAGATTCATGGGATTTGCCCAGTAACTATTGTGTCTTCTTCAGGTGCCCATAGTTTCTTCACCGAATGGGCAACCCTGTACAATACTGAGACATTCTTTAAGCCATGCATTTGGTCCAAACAATAACACGGGCCAATCCCAAGACAAATCTAGGTCCATGAATCAAAAACTTAAGCCACAAACAAAACAGCTATCAACCAAATTAGTTTTGGGCATGGGAAAAAACATGCCAGGCCACCCTGCTTTTCTTTCTTTTTCTTAATCCCTTCAAAACTGGTTAGGGCAGAAAGGAGTGAGACAACTTCTCAGTTTTCAGAAGCATACCATTGATTCTAAAGATCGTCTGGCCAGAAGTTGAGAGGAAGAATTGGTTCGAGCACTGCCAAATGTATCATCTTCATCTTCACCTTCAGTAGAAGAATCCACCTCAAGAAATGTTTGATTTTTCTCAGGTTGTGGGGAATCCTCTATAATATTAACATCATGCACATCATTAGGGACATCTTGGCCAAACATATCAGTCAAAACTCCACAAGCTTCTGATTCCGCAGCTTGCAAATCATCCCAATCCTCAGTGTCTTGCATAGTTTCCGCAAGTTCCGCCAGAAAATCATCGCCACAGTGCTCCACAGTGATAAACTCTCAACCTTCGTCACCTTAAGAAAACCAAACGAAGAGAGATGATTTTGCGAGTTCCATGACAGAGGGAGAGAGAGATCAAATAAATATAATCTACAATATGTAATCTGCAGTTAGTACAGTGACACACAATACTTAATTCATAGGCAAGACACCATATGTAAATCCGCGTCCAGTTCAGAAATAAGTGAGACATTTCGCCAGTCAATAAGACTACTCCACAAAACCCACAGAGCAATAGGGATGGGATTAACGCTCAGTAAACTACATTTAATCAGCTCCTCCGGTCCATTCAAATCCGAAAGGTCGACTATACCATAGCCACCGTCAGAATAAAAGCCTAACCGCAATAAAAATCTCCTTCTTTAGCAACAACACCATTCCCTAATCACCGGATACCACGCGATTCAGCTAATAACCAGGAAAAACCACCATCCGAAGCAACCTCAACGCGTCGAACCGGAACAGCAGCAGACACTTCGCTAAACCAGCCCCAATCTATTCGAACCTAAAGCGGACTATTCCCCAGCCATCATAGTCGTGGCGGGACGACGGAAATAGCTACATGACTTATGCAGCGCTAATCGGCATGAGAAATCGGGCGCGACGAAGTAAGTGATTCGAGTTACCGTAGAGGGAAACGAGACGGTCCAAGCAGTTGCTGGCGGACTGCTCGTCGAAGCCGAACTCGAGAGCCAAGCTCAGCAACCGAGTTCTCTCCACCTCCTGCGAGCCCCGATCCGCCATGGAATCTCCACCCGCTCGGAGCGATTCGATCGATGGAGCGATCGATCGATGGATGATGCAAGAGCTGGAGTCGAATCGCTGTTCTCTCGAGAGAGGGAGCGCGCGCGCTCGAAGGGATCTCGTTCGAAAGACCTTGACGGCGATGGCGGAATTTGATGTTTTTCTTTTGCCCTTTTGAATGCTGGAGGGAGAGAACGGCGGGAGAGAGATTGGAGCCATTTCTCTTTTCAGTTCTTCTTGAAAATTCCGTTTTCCGCCCCTGAAGTTTGTTTTGAGTTCTATTTTGGCCACCCTCGTAACTCATCTTTGCAAAATTCGAAACAAATTATAATTATTTTAATTTAAAAAAACATTAAATCATTATGTATGATTGATGTGACATCCCGATTTTCCGGTTCTATTTTTCAATAAATTAAGACGGGCATTTCGTTAGACGCATATAGTTCTTTTCCTGAGTGGCCCGCCACTGTGTGCTAAAAAAACTAGTCTATCGGGTGAAGCCGCTAAGAATTTCTAATGCATAAGACTCGAGAATTTGATCGGAAGCGATCTTTCGCCGAGCTAATCTACAAGGGTCATTGCGACACAATTAAAAATCGATTAGAGATCGAGAGATAGGTCGACTCGACAAAGGCATGTGATCGGTGTGGGTGATTCCACCGGATTGCACAATCCTTGTCGATCGGCCTTTGTACGGACTTTTCTATCGATTGGGTACCCCTGTGTTCGTATTTGAAACCTTGAGATTACCTCGACAACCGAAAGTCGCCAATGTTTCAAAGAGGTACATTGTGGCTTGAGATGATCAACCACGGGTCAAATGCATGAAAATTTCTAAAGGCTACCCGGTAGGTTGGGCGCGCTAGTATCGTGCCAAAGTGAAATTAACCGTGGAATTGAGATCGAATTCAGAAATTGGAAGTTTGGGTGTGTCACAAATCATTTCAAGATCATTGAATCATCTTTGGGAAAATTTTTATGCAAGCTGAGCTTTTCAGCAAAATAATCAAGAAATGACTAAATTTGGCTCGAGAAATTAGTAGACCGCTTTCGGTCGCGCTTTTGAGATCTAAGTTGATTATATAGACAAGTGAAGATGTGAATTAAAGTGTGGTAACATTGAATTGATTTTATGGACTTCAATTTGATTCAATTGGAAGAGAATCAAGTGAAATTGGAGAATTGGTTGTACAAAAATTGGACCCCCGGCGGAAAATGGAAGTGAACCCATTGGAATGAGGTTGTGGGAGATAGTGGAAGGTGACATCATGCATGAGGTCATGGTGGGCCTTTTGTGGATTAAAGGAAAAGAAAAAAAAAAAAAAAAGAAAAAGCCCCCATCTCTCTCTCTCTCTCCTTCTTCTCTCTCCTCCCTCTCTTCTTCCTCCTCCCGTGCGACTCCATCTCCATCTCCTTCTTCTTCTTCGCACGCCACCAGCAGCAAGGGAGATCGTCGAGCAGCTCGCCCGGAGCCACCCGTCGCCGCCTCACGCCGCCGCACGCCGTCCTCGCCGTCCGCTCGCCCCCGCTCCGCCCGCGCTCGCCCGCGCTTGGCCGGCACCCGAAGCCGCTGTTCAGCTCGTGCAAGAGCTATCGGAGCTCGTCCCCGCCGCCGTGAACCGCCGTCGACCTCCGCCCTAGCCCGCCGTAGCTCCCCCGCCGTCCCTCCGCCCATCCCAGCGCCGGATCCGCCCATTCTCGGCCTCAAACCGCCATGGACAGCAACCCAGAAAAATGGGTATGCAGCACCTGTTTGGCCCGTTTTGGCCGCCTTCCCGAGCCCGGACGCTCGGCCCGCTTTGAGGAAAGTTGTTCTCCTCGGCGTCCCCGTCGTTTTGGTCCGCTCGGCTCGCTAATCCGGTGAGTTTAACTCACTAAATCTTGATTAGAGGGTTAATGATGCCCTAAGTGTGCTTAGTCTAAGTTAAGTAAGTTTAGGTGGTTAGATTAGTTTATTTGGTTGATGATTAGATTATGGTGTTTAATTAAGTTAATGTGTGCTTAGTTTAAAGTTAAGTATGTTTATTTTTTTAATATAAAGCCTTGACGTGACATAATAGGGTTTTATTTTTGAATTATTTAAATTGTTTCGAAATTCTGGAATTTTTAATATTATATTATATTCTGAAATTATTAAAATATTATTATTAAAATAAAATAAAAAGGGAAAAATTATTTTTGACCCCGGTTGCTCAGAATTTCGTGCCGGTCTTATTTGTGTAGACATATTTTTGAAATTGATGATTGGATACTATAAATTGAGTGTGGATTGTGAAAGTTAGGGACATTATTAATTAATTAATTTTCGAAATAAATTTAATTATTAAATAAGTTCCGAAAATTAAGTTGGGACCCTAAATTCTCGAATTTCGTGCCGATCTCTTTGTGTATTGATTATGAATTAGATGATTAAATATTACAAATTGAGTGATGATTTGTGCAATTAATTATGAAATTGTTGTGTCTTTGGTTGAAAGACTCGGGTCGCAAAGAGTGGCTAGGTCGTTGGATCCTTATTCGCTAGAAATGCCGTCGGGAGAGTGACGTGGCTCGGGTCGCAAAGTAGTGGCTAGGCCGACTGGATCCTTATTCTGCTAGAAATGCCGTCAGGAGAGTGACGTGGCTCGGGTCGCAGTAGTGGCTAGGCCGACTGGATCCTTATTCTGCTAGAAATGCCGTCAGGAGAGTGACGTGGCTCGGGTCGCAGTAGTGGCTAGGCCGACTGGACCTTTGTTCTTCTAGAAATGCCGTCAAGAGAGTGACGTGGTGCCGATCGCAGTAGAGGCTGGGCCGACTGGATCGATGCTCCTTCGGGAATGCCGTCGACGTACTGACGAAGCCGCGCTCCATGGGGGGAGGCGATGCCGGCATGAGTGTCGGTAGATAGCCGAACAGCGAGTAGGCTATGCCCTTGTGCGGCAAAGTGAATATCAATTGGAATGCATGTTGGGTGTTATTGATGTGTCGGATTATGGGACGGAATTGTGTGGCATGGAATGGGACGTGTCATAACGATTTAGTCTTATAATCAGGACCCCCGCGGTTGTTGGTTATATGAAAGAGAATGCATTACGGTTTGTTAAGTTCATATTACTATATGTGATTGAGTGATTTGAAATTGTGCTAACCTGCGCGGGGAAGGAACCGAGGCGAGGTAAGTCTTCGTGTGATGTGGCTAGACCACCGGGTGTATTTTCTTTCTAATAGGGGTTTAGGGGTTGAACTTGCCGAGACGTTGTCTCGGTGGTTATTGAATAACCATTTCGGGTCCCTAGTGGACTGAGCGGCCAGATAGCTTTGGTTGGCCTTGAAGAGTTGGAGAAGTGAAGTCATAAGGATTGGAGATCGTGTCCGACTTGTAGGTCGTAGGACAATTCCTTTTTAAGGGTCGGTCTTTTGTAGACTTTTGGCTGTAGGCCTCGTTTGTAATTACCGTTGAATTATGAAAGTGTTATGTTGTGGTTTTGCTTCCTGCTTTTCTATCCCGTATTTTGTTGTCGGGGATTTGTTTCGCTTCCGCATGCGTAATAAGATGAATGGGTCGGCGACGTATCCTGGGATGTCGCATATTTGATCGACCGCAGTGGGAAGTGCGCGACCTCGGGGTTCGGGGCGTGACAATTGATTCTACACATTAATATCTACATAATGTGAAGAACTTTTTGACGTTTCACATTAAAAGCCAGAACAGAATCGCAAAATTTGTTATAAAAAAAAAAAACTATTCTAAATATTGACATCAATTGAGTACTTTAAGAAACTAGAGACCACAATTTATAGCAAAAAAAAATAATCTTAAGAAAAGGTTATTGGGTTAAAATTGATGTTTATCTCATTTGGTGAGAGCCTTTTTGACTTCATCCTCGTTGTAATATTTTTACCTTTATTTATGTATACCTTCCACTAGAATATCAAATAATTTGGAAAGATAGCTTTCCAACACTACCATCTTGTTTGGTGAAAAAGGAAACACTACTTCCTTGTGAGGATGGAGTCATCGAGTAAGCAATCGGATGGGTCCTATTTGCAAAAATTCAAGTTTAAAATAAGAATTGTGCTTAAGGGCCTAATTATGGGCCAAATTACAAATTCATGGAATCGAAGAGCCAATCTACAAAATCATGGGAAATTGAGGGCGTAAGAGTGAAATTGGTACGGTAAGAATCCTAGAACCGATCACAAGAGATCCGAAGGCGGGCTGGCAAGGGGTTGACCAGACTTACCCTACAGGCGGCCGATAGGATCAGTCAAATCGATTCACGTCAATTTGACCGGTTCTTGACTATTCTTGATTAGTTATGGTTGGTTCTTATTTTTTTTTTTACGCCTTTGTGGCTCTTGTGGGTTTAAAATTTATGCAATATAATCCCAAAATAACCAAATTGAAGAGAAAACTTGCTCAATTTGAGGAGAAATTGTCCGATTTTGATTCAAGTTAAGTCAATTAATCATAAATGTAATATATGGACCCACTATTGACTTAATTGAGCAATTATCATGAGAACAATACACCAAAAAACTGTGACATCCAAAATATTCGGTATTAATTTCAATTGAGTTAATCAGGTCATTTCTATGCAATTGGAGTCGGGGATTAAAATGGAATACAAAATTGAGATGCGAGATGAGCTATTGGATGAGGAGAATATTTAATGGAAGCATTGAGGCTAATTGAGATGGATTTAAAGTAAATCAAGTGATTAATGGAAGCCAATTGTTTCAAAATTCGTATGCCCATAGAACCAAAATTTTAAATTACCTTAAAGCTTCTAGAAGGGCCATTTTTGGCAAGGAAAATGGAGTGGAAGACAGCTGGATTGGTGGGGCCAAAGAGAGAGAGAGAGAGAGGAGAAAACCGGTTTCCCCTCTCCCCGTCGACGGAACCTCCATCTTCTTCCCCTTCCTTTTGGTTTCTTCTTCAGCAACAAACCAGAGAAGCCCCATCCGAAGCCGCACGCTGCTGAGGAGCCCCGTCGTTGCACGCCTCACGCCAAAACACCCGCAAGCCACCGGAGCTGCTCCCGTGCACCCGAGCCCGCCGTCGAGCTGCCGTCCGCACGCCTTCGCCCCTCTCCTCCCTCTGGTTCGAACAGAACCGACCAGCAAGAGTAGAAGCAGTGATCAGTGCTGCTTGAAGGAGCTGCAATCACGCCGGAGCGCCATTGCCGCCGCCTCGTCGCCGTTCACCTCACGCTTGCCCGCCGTGCGCCATCGCCCATGTCCGAACAAGCTGCTATCCGGCCATTGCGCCACCCAGTCGGTCCCATTCGGCCACCTACGACCGCCGCCCGACCACCTCCGGCCACCGTCGACCTCGCCGAAGCTCCGCCTCGCCCTCAGCCACCCTTGGCCGCCTCACCGACGCCGGAACCACCTCAACCAGCCGCCCACGAGGGTTGCAGAAAATGGGTATGACACGGTGGGTTTTGGCCCGTTTTGGCCGCCTTCCCGAGCCCGGATGCTCGGCCCGCTTCGAGGAAAGTCAATCCTCGCGTCGAGCCCGTCGTTTTGAGTGAGTTTTACTCACTAATGCCTTCTTAGTGCGCTAATTATACTTAAAGGTTGATTAGCATTAATTAAGTGTAATTAGGTTGTTAGATTAGAATTGATTAGTGATTATTAGTTAATTGCTTTGCATATTAGTTGTGTGATTAGTGTAATTAGATAGAGAATTGCTTGTAGTATTTATTGGATGCTTCTTGGGATTTTTCCGTCCCTTATCGGGTGTTAATTAAGCGATTCGGGCCTAATTGGAATTTTTAGGAATTAAATAGTAATTTTTGAAATTAATTATTTAATTATTTATTTTCTGGAAATTCAACTAGGATGGCCAGTGACTGGGATTTTATGCTGATGATGGTGGCGTAGATTGTTTATTTAATTGAGCTTCATATGGTGCTAAATTGGAATTATTGTGTTTATTTATTTATTTTTCGAAATTAATTATTTGATTATTTATTTTCCGAAAATTCAAATTTGATTATTTATTTTCCGAAAATTCAACTTGGATGACCAGTGACCGGAATATTATGCTGATGACCGTGGTGAAGTCCGTTTATTTAATCGGGCTTTATCTTGAGCTAAATCGAATTTTAATATTTATTAATTAATTTTCGAAATTAATTAATTATTTAATTATTTTTCGGAAATTAATGCTGAGGTGATCGACGACCGGAATTTCGTGCTGATTGTCATGGCGCAGTCTGTTTATTTATTCGAGCTCTACGTTGTATGAAATTAAATAAATTGTGATATTTTAAGGATTTATCCCGAATTGATTGAAATTGAGTGAAATTGCATTATTGATTGGTAGCTGGCCGAGTATGGCTAGTTAGCATTTGTAATGCCTTGTTGAGCTGTAAGTGGAGAGAGTGGTGAGAGCTGACTAAGAATTGTATTGGCTGAGACTGATCAAGTACGAAGTATAGACAGGCGTGGTTCGGTGATAAAGTACATCACTGTGCGAAAACGGCACCTTAAAGAACACACGTAGACTGTCTATGACTTATGGTAGGCGTGGTTCGGTGATTAAGGATATCACCGTGCGAAAACGGCGCCTTAAAGAACACACGTAGACTACCTATGAATCATTACGGCGTGGTTCGGTGATGAAAGACATCTTTGTGCGAAAACGGCGCCTTAAAGAACGCACGTAGGGTCGGTGATTTGTGACCTATGACGGGCGTGGTTCGGTGATGAGGAATATCACTATGCGAAAACGGTGCCTTAAAGAACGCACGTAGACCGTCTGTTACTTATGTCACATTGGCGAAAACGACGCCCGAGAGCATTGATGGAGCTCTGTGACTAAGTGTACTATTGGAGGTTATGTGGGATGGAGTGAATGACCTAGAAATGATTCGACTGACTTGTAATCGACTAGGTCGATTGATCGATGATTCGATCTGAGTGTGACTCAATGTGATTGATCACTGCCTTGATTTGATGTTGCGAATTGATTGATTTAATGAAAATGACCGTGAGTGGTCTTGTTGGCGTGTAATCGATTAAGTCGATTAGATCGATGCTTTGATCTGTGATGTTATTGCTTGGGTGCCTGTTTAATTTGTGCTAATATGCAGGTGGAATCTGAGGCCAAGGTAAGTCCTCTGACTCATGTTGTGCATAGGCAGCCCTAAGGTGTATTAGTTTACTAATCGGGTCTTAGGGGGTAGAACTTGCTGAGACGTTGTCTCAGTGGTTATTGAATTACCATTTCAGGACCCGGATGAGGAGCTTAAGGAGGAGGAACTTGATGAGGAAAACCCTGATGAGGAACCTGAAGAGGAGTATCAGAAGGAGAACCCCGAGAATGATCCAGAGTAGGATCCTGATGACGTTTGCTATATAATCAATTTGAGTAGAAACCAATTGTTTTAGTATGGCTTGTATATGATCATAAGGGTGTTGGTTTTCAGGTTCAATTTCATAGTCCTACTTGTATATCCCATTGCTTTATTGTCTGGAGATTTTTATAATTGCTTCCACATGTGCTATTGTAAAGGAAAGGGTCGGCGATATGTAGTTCTGGGGATATCGCATTTTAAAAGCGACCAAGCTAGAAGGATGGTCACGTGACTTGAGAGTCGGGGTGTGACAAAAACCATGGCTAAAAGCACAAACTAATTGAAATGCCATTTCTCATATAGTTTTGCTCGTGAGGCCTCAATTGTCTAGACGCATAGGCCACCACTCTTCCATGCTTCATCAAGACATAGCCTAGTCCTTTATGTTAAGCGTCACTATAGATCTCATAACCTCTTGGATCAGACTGTACCATCAATACTGTGACGGTAGTCGACTTGTGCTTGAGCTCCTGAAAACTCTTCTCACATTTATTTGTCCATTTGAACTTTACTTATCTCTTTAGCAGTTGTGTTAGGAGCATAGCTATTCTAGAGTATCTTTTCACAAATCGCCCATAATAGCCAACCAATCCTAGAAAACTTGAACTTCGATCACTATTGTTAGTCTTGGCCAATTCATGACTGCCTCAATCTTTATTGGGTCCACCGAAATTCCTTTGCCGGATATTATGTGACCAAGAAAAGCTACCCGACCTAGAACTCACACTTACTAAACCTAGCATAAAGTGTGTTTTCTTAGGGATTCAGCAATACTCTCCTCAAATATTGTTCATGCTCTTTTCGGCTCTTCGAGTATATCAGTATGTTGTCGATGAATATTATGGCGAATTGATCCATGTACGCTTTGAATACTTAGTTAATTAAGTCCATGAAAGGGAGAAGAACACCTAGAGTGCCAAATTTGGCACGAGAGGACACTTGAGTGCCAAAAGTTTGGAAAGATAAACTTAAATGCCAACAATGAGAAAATCAGGCTAAAAAAATCGATATGGTATTTTTCTCAATGAGACAAGTGCAAAATAATGACGTGGCTATATAAGCCAAAAAGGGTGTCATTTTGCCTCGAATTTCAATTTTACTAAAAATATTAATTAAATTAAATTTAAAACTAAATTTATAATTATAATAAAATTTAAAAAGGGGGGGAGGAGTTGCAAAACAACAAGGGTTGGGCAAGGCCTCGCTAATGCTTCCCCATTGTTGTTGGGATGGGCTAGTGACAATGGGAAGAGGGTTAGCTAAGGTCATCGGGCCCTTGGCAAGGGCCTACAAGCCCTTACCTAGATTTGAGGCGAGGGTCGTGACCTTCCTCCAAATCCGACAATGACCATCGCCCCAAATTCGGTGAGGGTGCTTAACCAGGCTAAGGGCTAACGACCCGCCCAAATCTAGGGGCAGGGTTGCCGGCCCCCAGCCCTTGTTGCTAATGACCTTGACCAACCCTTCCGGCAACGGTAGGGCAGCGGCGACGAGGGCTTGCACAGCCCTCGCTGTTTTGCAACTCCTCCCCCTTTTTAAATTTAGTTTTATAATTTAATTTAATTAATATTTCTATTAAAATTCAAATAAGAAGCACGGCGATGTTGTTTACCTCTATTTTGCTGACTTAGCTCTTTGGCAAACTATATAATAAAAATTATATGTAGGATTTCCTGCCAAGGTTGTCGAACTTAGCACTCAAGTGTTTTATTTTCAAAGAAAGTGGCACTTATGTGTATCTTTTATAACTTTGGGTACTTAAGTGTCCCCGTGCCAAGTTTTGGCACTCTAGAAGTTCTTTTCCCATCCATGAAGGCAATTAGGGTATTGGTTAACCCAAATGACATCACCATAAACTCATAGCGGCCGTATTGCGTTCGAAATGTTGTCTTTGGGATATATTCCTTCTTGATTCTCCACTAATGCCAGCCTATCCTTAGGTCTATTTTGCAGAATACCAAAGCTCCTTGAAGTTGATCAAACAAGTCGTCGATCCTTGGTAGTGGATACTTGTTCTTGATTGTCGCTTGATTGAGTTGTCGGTAGTCAATGCATTGGCACAATGACCCATCCTTCTTCTTCATGAACATGACGCACTAGGGCAAATGAATCCCTTGTTGAGTAGCTCTTGCATATGCACCTTCAATTCCTTCAATTCTGACAGCGCCACTCAATAAGATGCCTTGGAGATTGGTTCCATTATGGCGGTTAACTCAATGACAAATTACATTTCCTTCGTCGGAGGCAATCTTGGTAATTCCTTCATAAAAATGTCTGTGAAGTTTTGAGCTATTGCGATATCTTCCAACTTTGATTCTTTCATTGTCACATCCATCACCTTTGCCTGATTGCTTTGGCAACTCTCCTCTAGTAGTCATGGTACCTTGAGTAATGTAAATAAGGGTATCAAGGGTCCTCTCCTGTTCACTATGAATTCATATCGAGAACAACCAAATAGGTTGAATTTTATTACCTTACTATAGCAGTCCACCATGGCTCATTGCTTCTTGAGCCAATCCATTCAAATAATGATATCAAAATCATACATGGCCAAAGTAGCTAGGTTTATCAATTCCTCCCGACTATTGACAACAATCTTACACTTTCAACAGCCTAAGACAAGTAACACCTTATCCTTCATAGGGTGGAAATTTTAAGTACCATTTCCAACGGTTTCAATTCTAATCTAGCTAATCTAACAAACTGCTTTGCTATGAGCGAATATGTAGCTCCCATATCAAACAACACATAAGTAGCATGCTGGTGTAAGGAGGTTGTACTTGTGATTATGACTCGGGAGTCCTTCACATCCTCTATGGTCACCGCATACACTCTTCCTTAAGCTAGGGATTGGTCAGGCTACGGTGTAGTCCCGGTTTGTAGTCCCATGTGCAATTGTTGAGGTTGTATCTCGACTGGTTGACACAAGCAGTTTCGCACCTAATGACCGTGCTGGCCACATTCCAAGCACGCTCCAGTTTGGCCAGGCACGGTCTTTGTCTCATGTTGCCTACCATAGAATTGGCACTTGCTATTAAGATTATGCGCTAGCTTCCCTTCCCAATACCATTTTTCTTGTTGGGAGGGATGGAGTGCTATCCTCCTATTATTGGTTTCTTTCCAAACTGATGGTGGTCTTGATTAAAGGCATATCGCGATCCAAGTGCAACTATTCGTTCGACACATCCCTTTCAATCAACTAGCTATCACAATCACCTATCACTATTGAAGATAAGCTATTGCAAGCACTTATCACGTATCGAGATAAGCTAACACACTTACTTATCACTTATCAAGATAAGCTATTACCCTTACTTATTACTTATCAAGATAAGCTATCACCCTTACTTATCACTTATCAAGATAAGTTATCACCTAATTCACCTATCTTTTAATTTAATAATCATTAATCTTAATCCTAACCCTAATCTCAAGCATAACTACCATCCTAATTAAGATTTAGGAAGTCACTCATGGGATTGGCTTCTAAGCTTTGATGGCGAGCGGCAACAACGGCGACAACATGTGGCTCACGATGGTGGACAGCAGAGACGGTGGTTAGGGTGCACAGCAAGGGAACAATGGTGATGGCATGACGGCGCAATGGCGAACAACCATGGGTGGTGGTGGCATGTCATGGTGGTGGATGGCACTGCAACAACGGTTCATGGCCTTAGGTGGTGGCGCATCACAGCCCGGCAACGAACGACTAGTGAAGTGTGAGGATGGTGATAAGGCGGCAACAACAACTGCAACAGTGGATGGTAGGGGTGACTGAGGAAGAAAAGAGGGGGGAGAGAGATTGTGTGAGGGATAGAGAGTGCAAGAGTCGATAGAGAGAAATTTGGGTGGGGGGTTTAGTGGTGAGAGAGAGAAGGGGAGAGAATGGGAGAAATGAGTGAGAGAATGAGGACTTCTCTTCCAAGTTTCCTTCAAGCATTAATGAACTTGGTACAAATTTTCTTGAATCGCTCTTGGCCAAGTCCTTCGAATGGCCACAAATTACTCTTGAAATCTTTCAATTAATGCAAGATTTCAAACATGTGTTATAATTGGAAATGAACTAGGAAAGCTAACTTGGTTGGTCTCTTGCCTTTCTCCTTCAAATGGGCACCCACCCTCTCTTTAAAGACAACAATTTCGTCTCATTAGGCTAATGTGCAAGCTTCCAAAAGAACAAGTGTGGGCTTAAATGGCTTTGGTGGGCCTTCTTGGCCGACCCTCGTGGGCGTGAAGCCCATTGGACTAGCCCGGGCTTGGGCCCTCATGACTCTTTGTTCGCAGCCCATTTTCACTTTTTCCAAAATTCGTGGTCCACCAACGTAAAATTGAATTTTATCCTAAGAAGACCATCCTTTGCTTTTCCATTATTCATTGATTACCATCATAATTCTACTCCTTAGATAGGGGTCGGATTGAGGATGTCCCATAATAGCCTTGTGTGAGAATTTTAATTAAAGTTTCAAAGTGAGTTAGGGCATTCTCTTCCATGAGGAAATTGTGGAATTTCTCATTGATAGAACTTCGAGCTGCTCTCATCAAAATACTGACATAAGCATCATTTTGCGATACAAAGTCGGGCAACATCACGACCTCGAAGCGTCCTATATCAATTTTCCTCTACAATCAAACAAATAAAGACAGTCGGGGAAGAGACCATATAATTGTTGGTGCACTGAGAATCTTCATAGTCATAGCAATGAGTTGTTCTGAGAATCTTAAAAATATAATGCACACCTTTGCTGAATGCCATTTTTTTTTTCTCAAATGCCATATTGTTAACTAGCACATTTTTTTTTAACCACTGGGGGTTCGCCCCAGTGGCCACCCTTCCAACATGGAAGGGGAGGTGAGGTTCAAATCCCCACCTTCTCGGGGGGATGGGGATAGGGACGCGTAAGTTTCGAGAGTGGGTTACGACTCCCACGCCCTGCAAGAGGCAGGGCACAAGTCTGCGCGTGAGTGTAGTATAGGCATAGAGTAGGACTGACCAAAAAAAAAAAACTAGCACATTTTAAATTTAAAGGAAACAAAAGGAGAATTTCCAATGTTTTCACACCAACTTTTCCAAATCCACACTGCTCCTCAATGTCGTCTTCTTCGATCAAGCCCGGAACCACAAACTCCGGAGCGAGCACCTCCCTACCATAGTCGGCCGAACACATGCATTTACTTGGATTGATGTTGCTGGCGCAGTAACCAACGGCCACCATTGGCCACCGGCCACTCTCGAACACGAATACAATGATGCCCATCATAACAAAACAAAACCATAAAAAATCCAATCAAGCATCATAAGGAACTAGCATTCACTAGAAATCTTCATTTTATTTCTTCACAAATCTCCATTTTATAGCCCTTTCCTCCACGAATTGAGTTGTGCGAACAACGGTCCCTTTCTTTCCTCCCACTCTGCCGCTGACTTGTTGCTCTAAGCTCTTCAACTTGACCGACCACCTTGAGTTGTCAAATCGGCTGAAGCTTCCTTTCGTCGTCAGTCCTTGGAGCGTCGGCCCGGTCCTCCACCTCAACAGCAGTCCCTCGGGTGCCTTGCCTTGCACGGTCGAGCGAGGAGGAAGAAGAGAGGGAAAGAGATGAGTGCGGGCCAGGCCGATGAGGGAAGGAAGTGGGCTGGCCGAGCCAAGGGGAAGAGGAGCCGGGGGGGTGAGGGGGAAGGGAAACAAAGGGAGGCCGGAGTCAGGCCGACCCTCTCCTTGGTTGCTATTTTTATTTTTTAGTTAATTATTGTTTAAATTTTTTTTACGAAATTAGTAAATTTTAGCACCATTGATGCAAATTATCCTAATTCCTACATGCTGTGTAATTTAATGAAAATTCTTTTTGTTTAGAGGCTAAAAATTAATCCGCAATGTTCTATGTAATTTAACCACAACTAACTAAGTAAAATATAGGTGTTAACAATTGCAAGTCATTCTATACGGTCTAACATAGTCTGATGATAATGAGCACAACTTGATTTCATGTAATAGATTGTCATGATATTTAGTCCTAGAAGGTGCTGGTCACTTGCTCATTTGATTGCAACATTGATCACAACAAAAATAACCATTTATAAGTGTGCATATGTAAATATACACAAAAGTCATGTAACTTTTCTATGATGACTTTGTAACCAACTTACATAGTCTAAGGTAGCTATATAACTTTTCTACTACACAAGTCATATTTGTCACTATTCATTTTGTAGCTGATTAATTGCGTAATAAGTTAATTTTCACTAGTAATTTCTATTCAACAATTTCACATACGATACACTTGTACATGCCATTTTTTAATTGCGTAATAAGTTAATTTTTTGACTAGTAATTTCTATTCAACAATTTCACATACGATACACTTGTACATGCCATTTTTTAATTTTTTTTCTTTTCTTTAAGTGTTCACGCTATCATTTCAATTACTTCCCACGGTGCATGTTACTTGTCTTGTGTCACGCATATCGAATAAGACATCATTTTCTAAAACGATAGGCATGTCTCCCCATTAAGTCATCGGCGGGGCAATAAACCTTTCATTTTAAAACTCTTGTACATTTTGCATGGACAAATACCATCACTTGCCAAATGAGAATTATTACTAGTATGTCCAACAAAATCTGCATGTACTATTGCAAGAAGGTTTCCAATAGATGAAGATATTTGGTGAAATCTCTAATGTAAGGCATTAGCGATAAATTTCTAGATTGACTCTTTCCTATGAATTGGTCCAAATGATTGAGGTTCAACCACGGTCAATGACTTTATATCATCGTGTGTGGCAAAAGGAAAAAAAACTAAAAAGTTGTTCTAAAAAAATCCAAAAGAAAGAAAAGATGGTTAGTGGCTTTCTTCTTACCCAATTTTTACTCTTTTGTATGAATTGGTTTGGATTATTGAGATTCAACCACATTCAATGACTTTATGTCACTCTATGTGGCAAAAAGAAAAGAAAAAAGTAAACAGTAGCTCTAAAAAGAAACTCCGAAAGAAAAGATAGTGACTTTCTTCTTGCCCAATTCGTACTCTTCCACATGAATTGGTTCAGCTGATTAAGGTTCAACCATGATCAATGACTTTGTATCACTCTATGTCGCAAATAGAAAAAAAGTAAAATGTAGTTCTAGAGAGAAACTCCAAAAGAAAGAAAAGATGCTTAATGGCTTTCTTCTTGCCCAATTCTTACTCTTTCATATGAATTGGTTTGGATGATTGAGGTTCCACCATGGTCAATGACTTTATATCACCTTATGTGGCAAATAGAAAAAAAAAGTAAAATGTTGCTCTAAACGAAACCCCAAAAGAAAGAAAAGATGGTTAGTGGCTTTCTACTTGCCCAATTCTCACTCTTGCAATATTTAAAAGAAAAGAAGAACTGAAAAGTAGACTAGTGTAGTTTCTCAAAAAAATTCAGCTAAATGACCGATATAAGCTGCAAAATCTCCTTCACTAATTTATAATTCAACCACAAAGACTTACATTCAATTTAAAAAATAATTATTTGGTAAAATCATCCTTCATCCTCTTTTCCAAGCTAATCTATCTAGAAATCTTAGGGTATTTTAAGTACATAAATTGAAAAATCCTCTATACCAACATAATAGCAAAAGTGCACTAGAAATCATAAATCTTTGTATAGAATGCATATGAGTCCTCATTACTTGATGACCAAATTGAGTCATCATCCTTTGCAAAAGAGTAAAATCAGGTCATTTTCCATGGAGAATGTAGAGACTTGCTCAAATAGCACTTGAAGGCTATGCGGCAACCTTTAATTTCACTTCTTAATATAGGTTTAGACTTTACGACTTGATGACCACCCACAAAATGGTTTTAGTAGGCAAGTTCCTCCATTTGGACCTGAATATACAACCCAACCAGGAAATTTATGGTTTCTGGATTGCCGTACAGACTTTTTAAAATCCCTATTTTTAGTATAATCACCACCTAATCTACAAGACCTCCCACCTTATCGTAAGTCATAAATAAATTGAACACGACCTTAGTGGTATAAAAAATAGGTCTGCACTGGAAAATTTCACTGCTACTATTTTAAATTACATTATAGTTCAATAATTTCATTTTCGTATCAAACAGTTAAAAAACACAAAACAAAACAAATGAAGAAAATTCATTAGGATGACATAAAAAGGCATAAAAAAAATACTTATCTAGAATAAATCATCGGCTGTCATCTCGACATCTTGATTGAGATCGTAACTGGCCCATCGGCCTTCCTCATCGAATACATTATCAATCACAAAATCATTATTAGTACTACCAACAAATTTGTCGCTTAGGTGATATCGGAGTTTCGGATAAAATATTTTAGGCTGGGCGTTACTAATTTTGACCCAAATTTAATTTTTGTATGGGCTACTTTTGTGGTTTAATGTTCAGGAATAAAATTTTAAGATCTTGACGGGCAATCTAAAATGGTTTTTTATCTCTAACCCCTTTTCCGTGTGATAGGGATCATTTAGTAGATTTGGGATCGTATGTCATTGATCGTACAATCTGAACCACAATTTTAACAACCATGTCGTCGTATGCTACTAGCGTAGCACCCAGAATGACGTGCTTTATCAATTGTAGTGCTGTGCCTATATTAAGGGTGAATATGTGACCGGTGCACTTGAGGGATTCCCAATTCAAGAACTACGGGTTATCCATTTAAGAAAATTTCAAATAAGGACTAGAAGTGAATCATTTTCTCAAATAAGGACCCAAAGTGAACTTTGTGTCATATAAGGACCCAAAGTGGACCCATTGTTTTAAATAAAGACCGAAGTGAACTTTATATCAAATAAGAACCCAAAATGATCAAGCTAATCTCTATTGAGGACCTTAATTTGCCGGCAGACATTTTTTGGCGATTAAAATAGCGGCAATTTTGTCATAAATTTGTGATTGGAAAAAAAAGGAAAAAATCTAAATTAATTAAGTTTACGTTTTCTTCTTTCTTCTCCTACGCTGCTCCTCAACCAAATCGTTGTCCGGTCATCATTGCGACTAGATTCTCGTTGCTCCTCGCCTTGCTCGACTGGTGGAGAATTTGGGTCTCCGCAAACAAACAAAGAAGCATATGGTTTTCTTCTTGTCTTTGAATTTGTACCTCAACCGGCGGAGAATTTGGGTCTTCGACTTTGCAGAGGATGGGTACAAAGAATGGGAGAACTTCATTTTTTGACTTTGCAAAGGATGTGTACAAGGAACGGAGAGACCGTAGAAAACCTAGGGTTTGTTTGTTTCTGTTTTAGGATTTGTTAATTTTCCCTATTTTTATTTTGGACAAATGAGAATTATTAATGTCCAACAAAATCTCCATGTACCATCGCAGAAAGGTTTCCAATAGATCAAGATATTTAGTGAAATCTCTAGTGTTAAGGCATTGAGCGATAAATTTCAAGATTGACTCTTTCCTATGAATTGGTCCGAATGATTGAGGTTCAACCACGGTCAATGACTTTATATCATCGTGTGTGGCAAAAAGAAAAAAAACTAAAAAGTTGTTCTAAAAAAATCCAAAAGAAAGAAAAGATGGTTGGTGGCTTTCTTCTTACCCCAATTCTTACTCTTTTGTATGAATTGGTTTGGATGATTGAGGTTCAACCGCGTTCAATGACTTTATGTCACTCTATGTGGCAAAAAGAAAAAAAAAGTAAAAAGTAGCTCTAAAAATAAACTCCAAAAGAAAGAAAAGATAGTTAGTGGCTTTCTTCTTGCCCAATTGGTACTCTTTCACATGAATTGGTTCGGATGATTAAGGTTCAACCATGATCAATGACTTTGTATCACTCTATGTCGCAAATAGAAAAAAAGTAAAAATTAATTCTAGAAAGAAACTCCAAAAGAAAGAAAAGATGGTTAATGGCTTTCTTCTTGCCCAATTCTTACTCTTTCATATGAATTGGTTTGGATGATTGAGGTTCAACCATGGTCAATGACTTTATATCACGTTATGTGGCAAATAGAAAAAAAAGTAAAAAGTTGTTCTAAAAAATATCCAAAAGAAAGAAAAGATGGTTAGTGGCTTTCTTCTTACCCAATTCTTACTCTTTTGTATGAATTGGTTTGGATGATTGAGGTTCAACCACGTTCAATGACTTTATGTCACTCTATGTGGCAAAAAGAAAAGAAAAAAGTAAACAGTAGCTCTAAAAATAAACTCCAAAAGAAAGAAAAGATAGTTAGTGGCTTTCTTCTTGCCCAATTTGTACTCTTTCGCATGAATTGGTTCGGATGATTAAGGTTCAACCATGGTCAATGACTTTATATCACCTTATGTGGCAAATAGAAAACAAAAATAAAAAGTTGCTCTAAAAAGAAACCCCGAAAGAAAGAAAAGATGGTTAGTGGCTTTCTACTTGCCCAATTCTCACTCTTGCAATATTTAAAAGAAAAGAAGAACTTGAAAGGTAGACTAGTGTAGTTTCTCAGAAAAATTCAGCTAAATGACGATATAAGCTGTAAAATCTCCTTCACTAATTTATAATTCAATCGCAAAGACTTACATTCAAGTTAAAAAATAATTATTTGGTAAAATCATCCTTCCTCCTCTTTTCCAAGCTAATCTATCTAGAAATCTTAAGGTATTTTAAGTACATAATTTTCTATGTAATTTAACCACAACTAACTAAGTAAAATATAGGTGTTAACAATCGCAAGTCATTCTATACGGTCTAACATAGTCTGATGATAATGAGCACAACTTGATTTCATGTAATAGATTGTCATGATATTAAGTCCCAGAAGGTGCTAGTCACTTGCGCATTTGATTGCAACATTGATCGCAACAAAAATAACCGTTTATAAGTGTGCATATGTAAACATACAAAAAGTCATGTAACTTTTCTATGATGACTTTGTAACCAACTTACATAGTCTAAGGTAGCTATATAACTTTTCTACTACACAAGTCATATTTGTCACTACTCATTTTGTAGCTGATTGATTGCGTAATAAGTTAATTTTTTGACTAGTAATTTCTATTCAACAATTTCACATACGATACACTTGTACATGCCATTTTTAATTTTTTTTTCTTTAAGTGTTCACGCTATCATTTCAATTACTTCCCACGGTGCATGTTACTTGTCTTGTGTCACACATATCGAATAAGACATCATTTTCTAAAACGATAGGCATGTCTCCCCATTAAGTCATCGGCGGGGCAATAAACCTTTTTTAAAACTCTTGTACATTTTGCATGGACAAATACCATCACTTGCCAAATGAGAATTATTACTAGTATGTCCAACAAAATCTGCATGTACTATTGCAGAAAGGTTTCCAATAGATGAAGATATTTAGTGAAATCTCTAGTGTTAAGGCATTGAGTGATAAATTTCAAGATTGACTCTTTCCTATGAATTAATCCGAATGATTGAGGTTCAACCATGATCAATGACTTTGTATCACTCTATGTCGCAAATAGAAAAAAAGTGAAAAGTAGTTCTAGAAAAAACTCCAAAAGAAAGAAAAGATGCTTAATGGCTTTCTTCTTGCCCAATTCTTACTCTTTCATATGAATTGGTTTGGAGTCAATGACTTTATATCACCTTATGTGGCAAATAGAAAAACAAAAGTAAAAAGTTGCTCTAAAAAGAAACCCCGAAAGAAAGAAAAGATGGTTAGTGGCTTTCTACTTGCCCAATTCTCACTCTTGCAATATTTAAAAGAAAAGAAGAACTTGAAAGGTAGACTAGTGTAGTTTCTTAGAAAAATTCCGCTAAATGACGATATAAGCTGCAAAATCTCCTTCACTAATTTATAATTCAATCGCAAAGACTTACATTCAAGTTAAAAAAATAATTATTTGGTAAAATCATCCTTCCTCCTCTTTTCCAAGCTAATCTATCTAGAAATCTTAAGGTATTTTAAGTACATAATTTGAAAAATCCCTCTATACCAACATAGTAGCAAAAGTGCAC
The DNA here is from genome assembly GCA_014182585.1 of Eucalyptus coolabah. Lineage (NCBI taxonomy): Eukaryota > Viridiplantae > Streptophyta > Magnoliopsida > Myrtales > Myrtaceae > Eucalyptus > Eucalyptus coolabah. The sequence goes on from CM024622.1 coordinate 39,707,706, forward strand.
TAGAAATCATAAATCTTTGCATAGAATGCATATGAGTCCTAATTACTTGATGACCCGATTGAGTCGTCATCCTTTGCAAAGAGTAAAATCAGGTCATTTTCCATGGAGAATGTAGAGACTTGCTCAAATAGCACTTGAAGGCTATGCCGCAACCTTTACTTTCACTTTTAATATAGGTTTAGACTTTACGACTTGATGACCACCCACATAATGGTTTTAGTAGGCAAGTTCCTCCATTTGGACCTGAATATACAACCCAACCAGGAAATTTGCGCATCCTTTTCTTCCGTGAATTAAGCTTACTATGTTGGAGTGCTTGTCAAATTTCACAATTCCATGAAAAGAATAGATATTTAGTCAAATCTAACTCAGTGACCACAAGTACTAGATTGAAAGTTACGCTGGCCAAGTTGATAAGGACATCAACCCATAACTTCATCCAAGCAGCAAAGGAGACAAGTGATTCGAGGAAAATAAGAGACAAATATCATAAATATGGTATAACTGATGTCATGGCAGAACAAATACGGTGCTTCAATTACTTCCCATGATGAACGTTAATTGCCTCGTGCCATATATATCGAATAAGACATCATTTTCAAAAATAAAGCATGGCTCCCAATTAAAGTCATCAATAGGGCAATAGTAAGCTTTCATTTCAAAACTCTCGTATATTTTGCATGGACAGATACCTTCACATGCAAAACAAGAAATATTTCTAGTATGTCCAGCACAATCCCCATGTACCATCACATCAGGTTTTCGATTAAGTGATATATTTTAGGATTCACACTTTCACGTAAATTGGTCCAGATGATTGAGGTTCAACCATGGTCAATGACTTTATATCACCCTATGCGGCAAAAAGAAAAAAGGTAAAAGTTGCTCTTCAAAGAAAGTAAAAAAAAAGAAAAAGAAAAGATGGTTAATGGCTTTCTTCTAGCCCAATTCTTACTCAAACAATGTTTGAAAGGAAAGAAGAACTTGAAAAATAGACTCGTGTTATTTTGGCAAAAAAAAATCAGCTAAATGATGATAAAAGCCTCAAAATTTCCTTTATGATTTATAGTTCAACCGCAATGACCTATATTCAAATTAAACATGAACTTATTCGGTAAAATCATCCTACTTCCTCTCTTTCGAGCCAATTTGTATAGAAAAAATCCCTTACACCAACATAACAATCAAAGTGCACCAAAAATCTTAAATTTTTGCACAGAATACAATCGAGTCCTAATTACTTTATGACCCAATCGAATTATCAACCTTTGCAAAGAGTAAAATCAAGTCTTTTCTACGGAGAATGTCAAACTTGCCCGAATAGCACTCGAAGCCTCTGTGGCATCATTTAATTTCACTTCTTAATATAGGTTTAAACTTTATGAGTTGATAACACCCCATAATGGTTTTAGCAGGCAAGTTCCTCCATTTGGACCTAAATATTCAACCCAACCCAACCAGGAAATTTACGCATCCGTGTCTTCCGTGTTTTTAACTTACTATGCTGGAGTGCCCGCATAATTCCATGAAAATAATACATATTTAGTCAAAATCTAACTCAGCAACCACAAGTTCTAGTGGATCGAAAGTCGTTGTCTAAGTTGACAAGGACATCGACCCATCATCCAAGCACCAAACGAGATAGGTGCTTCAAGGAAAATAAAAAAATAAATATGGTACCTAGTCTCCAAAATCTTACATTATTTCTATTCATTACTAACGAGCAATGCACTCTAGAATCATTGATCCATATTGTGATTAACGATATACTTTAGATCAACTAATGATGTGCACATCTCAATAGACACATCAATATTGTGGATAAAATCAAGAATGCGAACCTAGCCAGGTTAAAAGAAACATAAGTCTTGACTATCAGACTATTCGGTACACGCTTCATTGCATCACATCCACACAACAATCAAAGATGAACAAAGATGCACATAAATTCTAGAACATACACCAAGCTAATTGGAAGACCATCTAAAATTGTCAAAATGCTAATGCGTCACACGATGTACCCATTCATTAGTTTTGGGCATTGAAATGTCAGGTTTAAGGAGAAAACTATAATTGACTTTGCCTCCAAGGTAAGCCTCTTGCATCCCTATATGCATAGTAGGAAATTTGCTACTATGGACAGCCTTTTACACTTAGGTGTCGCAACCTTTCTTGAGATGAACCACATGGGGAAAACTACAGATTGCTGAGCAGGAATGATAGACCCTCTTACAAGGTAACACTTGTGTTTAACCCGGGCTCTCCCAAGCCCATTCAACCGTAACTTGAGTTCTTGATTGAACTTGCAAGTAAACTTACCCCAGAGCCGCCACCAATATTTTATGGATCGATTAGAAATCCAACTAAGGTATCGTAGTCTACCTTACTTTTGCAAACTAAAGATTCATGAATATAATGAAGGCCAAGCCTGCAGTTCCTCTCATTTGCAATCACACTAGAGACGATCAACTTCCTTCGAAGGAAACTTCCCGCAGTCCCCCTCATCCTGGCCCCTCAATTGAATGAGCAAATCTGCTTGCCTCTTGTTAGTTGCAAAACGCTGGATTTTTCGCTTGGTTCTCTCGAGAAACATTTTCATCAATCAATGGACTCTCGAGTAGATTTCAGAGAAATAGGGTTTGACAGAATTATCAATTTAAGTGCTTATGGATACTAGAATCAATTACATATAGAGGATGTTGATGCAGGTAATATGGTATAGTAATTGGTAACCGAGGAAGCCATAGTTATCAAAATATTAATGCATCACAAAATGTCCAGATTCATTAGTATTAGGCATTGAAATGTCAGGTTTAAGGAGAAAAGCAAATTGACATTGCCTACCAGCTAAGCTTCCAAACCAGGACAAAACCCCTTACTTTCTATAAATTATTGTGGTCTTATTCTTCTTCAAGCTCTCACTCGAAATCATATCAAATGGAGAATGCGGGAGTATTTTCCACTATGCTTCAAAAGAAAGTAGTGACGTTTTCCACGGATTTTAATAGTAGAGATTTCGAAGCCATTGTCCTTATCCTTTTGGACAAGAAGCCTAAATTCGTTGTTGAAGAGAGTCCACATGACACGCACAAAACTCACGTAATTTTCTCCGTCAAATATCAACTTTATCAAGTTGGTGTCCATGATGCATTTCATTTAAATTAATTAATGAAAGGATGACGATAAACATATCAAATACATTAGGATCTAATTGGACCAAATGAAAGTTTCGGCACAACATTTCACATTAATTAAAAGTGATTTAATTGAATCAATTGAAAATTTAAATATGACAAGACACGTGGATAAAAGTTGATAGACTACTAGTATCATTATCTCTTCCAGCAATAGAAACTTCCAATCACTCCCTATGGGAAGGTTACGGCATTCATCACAAAACCTTTTCACATTCATGCTTTGGAGCATTAGTCAAAGATCCATTTATACTCTCGTAGAGTTGAAAATAAGTGTGTACATGTAAACATAAAGAATGGGCTACTAAATTAAACGTGATTGAGGGTTCTCCAACTTCCCCTCGTTCACGGAAGATCTCACTACATGATTATGGTTTGGGTTAATTTGTGGGGTATTGTGAATAGCATCCTTTTAATTATTAAAGAGCCAATGAGTTGGGATTATCATAATAGAGCTTTTACGCTAAAAAAAAAATTTCAATTTATGATTATATCTGAAATGTGGATCGTATGGTTTGTTAGGTCCCTCACATTGAATAGCAACCTACTGTTTTTCCATAGAGACCCCATGTGGGGCATCGTTTGGTAGTTAGTCTTTCTTCACAATTTTTTTTATATTTAAATTGGGACAATCATTTGGTTCTTTTTGATATTAAATACTGAGAACAGGTCCTAATTAGCTAACCTTCTATTGATGCACTCAAAAGATACACTGTTCACAATGGAGAAGTTCATCTTCATAGCATTTCTTGATGTTATATTGGCTTCCCTATCAATGTTTCAGCCTGTCATATGTTCTAGCAACTTCACTGATCAAGTGGCTCTTCTCCACTTCAGATCGGCGGTCGAAGTCGACCCGACAAACACGATCAAAGGTGGCAATTGGACCACCGAAGCAAATTTCTGTGAATGGATTGGCGTCATCTGCAGCAACCGCAGGCAGAGAATCACAACTTTAAATCTCTCGTACATGGGTCTCCAGGGAGGCTCTCTCCTTATCTAGGCAATCTTTCTTTCCTGGCTTCTCTTGATCTTCGCAACAACAATTTCCATGGGAGAATTCCTATAGAAATTGGTCATTTGCGCCGCCTAAAAAAACTCGTGCTCCAATTTAACCAGTTTGAAGGAAACATTCCTTCTGACTTAGCCCAATGCCAAAATCTCGAAAAGATGTCACTCGTAGGGAATAGGCTAACGAGTGGCATACCGAGAGAATTTGGCACCTTCCCTAAGTTACAACTACTATATCTTAGCCTCAACCCCTTACGTGGTCAAATTCCAAGCGTCCTGGGCAATATATCCACGTTACAGTTCATTGGTTTGTCCTCGGCCAATCTCACAGGCTCGATTCCTCCGACACTTTTCAATAGATCACTCACCATTGTTGACTTGATGTATAATGATCTCTCAGGGGGTCTTCCCTCCAATCTTTGCTCCTGCTGGCCTAGCATTCAGAGGCTTAAACTATATGATAACCAGTTCAACGGCATGATTCCAGAGACGCTAACCCAATGCAAAGAGCTTCTCATATTGGCGTTGTCACACAATCGTTTTCAGGGAAGCCTTCCTCGAGACATTGACAGGTTGCAAAAGCTACAGAAGGCCTTTCTCAATGAAAACAACTTGACTGGCACGATTCCTCGAACCATCGGTAATATGTCAAGCCTGCAATTATTGGAGGTAACATCTAACTATATCGGAGGTGACATTCCGAGTGAGATTGGCAAGTTGGTCAATCTGAAATATTTGAGCCTTCGGAGCAATTTGCTAACAGGCAAAGTGCCTCAAGAAATTTTTAATGTTTCTTCTCTACGAGAACTTAGTTTGGCCTCCAATTCCCTCTCTGGAAGCTTTTTCCCGGGTAGCGAACAGAGCCTTCCATATTTGGAAAAACTCTCTTTATATCTGAATAGCTTTGGTGGCAACATCCCACAATATATTTCAAATTTTACGAACCTAATACTTTTCAGTGCGGGCTACAATCAACTCAGCGGACCCATACCCATGAGTTTGGGCAACTTGAAGAACCTTATATTCTTTGCGGCTGGATCAAATCAGCTAACAGGTGAGACTCATGGTTCGGAGCTTAGTTTTCTATCTGCTTTATCAAATTGCCAATCGCTGCGATTGTTGGCTCTGGGAAGCAACCCCCTTTGCGGCTTCATACCAAAATCTATCAAAAACTTCTCGAGTTCCCTACAAATTCTATCTGCTCCCAATTGTCAAATAAGAGGTCGCATTCCACAGGAAATGGGTTCCTTGAAGAGATTGACTACACTATGGTTGAATGACAACGATTTAGATGGCAACATCCCATCATCAATCAGAGGACTAGAAAGCTTGCAAAGGCTGTATCTCGATAACAACCATCTCGAAGGACCGATCCCCGATGAGATATGCAACTTGACAAGTTTAGGAAATTTGTTGCTCCAACAAAATAGTTTATCGGGATCAATCCTGAATTGCATTGGAAACTTGAGCAGCCTTCAAAAGTTTATAGTAAGTTGGAATAACTTGACATCGATCGTACCGGTTAGCCTGTGGAGTCTTCAAGGACTCATCTTCCTCGATTTGTCACACAATTCTTTCATTGGAGGGCTACCATTGGATATAGGGAAAATGAGAGCTATGAACGGCATTGATCTTTCTCAAAATCGACTTACCGGACCCATACCTAATTCCATCCAGGGGTTAGAGAGCCTTGTTTCTCTCAACTTGTCAGGGAACTCGTTTGAAGGATCAATACTGTCATCGATCGGTGACCTCAAAGGGTTGGAGTTCCTCGATCTCTCCTACAATGAGTTGTCAGGTGCAATACCCAAGTCTCTGGAAGAACTTAGATTTCTGCAAAATTTGAACTTGTCCTTTAATAGGCTGTCGGGAGAAATTCCAAATGGCGGATCCTTTGGAAATTTCTCAGCTCTCTCCTTCATTGGGAATGAAGCGCTCTGTGGAAATGCAATATTTGAAGTCCCAACTTGCAAAGTAAATGAAAAGAAATCATCAAGGGACAAGCGGCTATGGTTACTATACGTTATGTTGCCAATTGCATCGGCTATACTTTCGGTCATTGTCATTTGCTTGCTTAGAAAGCATGGAAACACGATTAAAAGAGCTCCAGTTTCGGTGGGCATCCTGCTTGGAATTAACCACCCAATGATAACATATCGGGAGCTTTGCTCAGCTACGAACAACTTCAGCGAAAGCAACTTACTCGGAGCAGCTGTTCTAGAATGACCTTCTTGACATTCTTGTTCTATCTTCGGGTCAGCATTATGTACATATGTTAGTTATGGATACCCAGACCTCTACCTCTATGCATGTTACCTGTCTGCATGCTCCTGCTTCTTTCCCAGCTCGACAGGATTTTTGGAATTCAATCAGAGTAATCCATGCTTCTATTCATCTACCGTGGATGTGTATCGGGGATTTTAATGACTTCCTGTATCCCTGGGAAAAAATGGGCAGAAGACCTGCCAATTACTCCAGAATGGCAGCGTTTCGGAAGCTTCTAAATGATTGTGCTTTAATAGAAATGGAGAGTAAAGGTTGCAAGTTTACCTGGTCTAACAATCGTGACGGCGATGAGTTAGTCAAGGAGAAGCTGGATCATGTCTTTGTTCTTTAGATTGGAGTCTAACATACCCGTCCTCCACAAAGTGTTTGCTCTCCCCTCAATTGGCTCGGACCCTTTGTCCACTTGTGCTGCATTCTCATTATCGGTCTGTCAAGCCAAAAAAGAACTTTCATTATGAAGCATCTTGGAATCAACATGCGAATGTTCGAAGTAGTTCACTCGGTGTGGGAAAGGAGTCACTCTTCCATACCATCTAAATTGCAAGCAGTTTCTCATAAGTTACTGAGATGGAGTCGCTCTCATTTTCATAATGCCAGGCAGAGTATTCAGCATCTTCAATCCCAGCTGCAGACCATTACAAATCGCAAAAGCTATCAAAGGGCGATAGAGAGTTAATAACTTCAATTCGAACTGAAATTCAGAAACTATGGAATCAGGAAGAGCAATTCTGGGCGATGCGTTCTAGGCTTAACTGGTTATCATGGGGTGACAAGAATTCAAAATTTTTCCATGCTTGCACAGTGCAACGTCGACAGCGAAACAGAATTTGTATTCTACTAGATGCAAACCAGAATTGGCAGAGAGAGCCTGAACTTCTTAAAGCAATGACAATGGACTTTTTTCATGGACTTTATCAATCAGTGGGAGACAGAGATTTTATGCCTTTCCTACTACAATGTCCACCGATCGTTACCCCACAGATGAATGAACAGCTCATGAGTCACGTCACAGAGGAAGAGGTATATCTAGCTACCTTTCAATTGGGAGCATCCAAGGCCCCTGGTCCAGATGGCCTAAATGGTCTCTTCTACAGGCACCACTGGAACACCATCAAAAAAACAATTGTCAAAATGGTGCAAGACTTCTTTGCAACTGGTTTCATGCATCCTCACTTAAACAAAACAATTATAACCTTGGTTCCAAAAGTGCATCGCCCTGAAAGCATTTCTCAGTTTCGCCCTATTAGTCTATGTAACTTCGCGTACAAGATAATCTCTAAAGTTATGGCTAATAGATTGAAAGGTTGGCTCCCTACACTGATCAATCCAGAACAAGCAGCTTTTGTTGGTGGCAGACAGATCCAAGATAACATCATGGTCGTTCAGGAAGTTCTACATCAATTCAAGGTTCGATCAAAATCAAAAAAATTCAACCTTATTCTTAAGACAGACATGCAGAAAACCTATGATCGGGTCGAATGGGAGTTTCTTGCAGCTTATCTACAACAGTTGGGCTTCACAAATAGATGGGTAATGATGGTTATGGCATGCATCACAACAGTTTCCTTTAGTATTCGATTCAATGGAGAACAGCTTCCCTACTTTAAACCCACTAGAGGACTTCGTCAAGGTGACCCCCTATCCCCTTACATCTTTATTTTAATGGAAAATGCTTTATCGACAGTAATCAAGCAAGCCATTAGTATGGGGAACTTACAGGGGCTTCAATTTAACCGTGCCTGCCCTCGTCTCTCCCATTTATTTTTTGCTGACGATGCAGTCTTTTTCCTCAAAGCTTCAATCCCTGAATGTCAAAATATCACAAATATATTAAACCAGTACTGCTATGCAACGGGTCAGCTTGTTAACAGGAATAAGTCTGTGATCTTTTTTAGTCAGAATTGCCCATCGACACTACGGGATAACTTGCAACAAGAACTGAGAATACCTGTGGTGACTACGTTTGGTAAGTACTTGGGCATCCCTTCTGATTGGGGGCGTTCTAAACGGGACATGTTCTCTTGGATCCTGGCCAAAATGAATGCGAAATTAGCCGGTTGGAAGGAGCAATTTTTATCTAAAGGGGCAAGGAGATTTTATTAAAACGTAGTTCAAGCCTTACCTCGGTATGCGATGTCTCTCTTCATGCTTCCTGTCGCTCTGAGACAAATGGAAAGACAGATATCAGCTTTCTGGTGGAGTAAACATCATAGTGATTCGGGTATACATTGGCTGAGATGGTCAGAGCTAAGAAAGTCGAAAATAGATGGAGGCATGGGATTTCGAGATCTTGTTTCTTTTAACCTAGCGATGCTAGGTAAACAGGCTTGGCGTTTATTAGAGCACCCTTCTGCTATTTGGAGCCAGTTGTTTAAAGGTCTATATTTTAAACACTCTTCCTTTCAGAATGCCACTTCAGGCTCTAGACCATCTTGGGGTTGGCGCAGTATTTTAAAGGGCAGGGATGCTATTCTTCCCAAAACTCGATGGCTGGTGAAAGATGGTTCGCAGATAAACATCAGAACAGACTACTGGCTTTCAATTGGGAAAGTAGGAGGTTTTGCAGCTGCAGGGGAACCCATTACAGTAGCTGATCTTATTGATTTCTCTTCAGCCACATGGAAGCAATCACTAATCTCTACAATTTTTACTGAACAGGTATGTGCAGCTATATTAAGCACCCCTATCAATTCCTCTCTCTGTTCTGATCAGTTGGTATGGACACTCACCTCCTCCGGATCTTTTACAGTCAAAAGTTGCTATCACTACCTTCTTTCTCAGCAACGACACCCACCAACCAATGCCTCATCATCCTATCAGCCTCCTCCTCAATTATGGAAAAAGATTTGGCATATGGAAACAGCTCCAAAAATCCGTGTTTTCTTATGGCTAGCCTCTAAGAATGCCCTCGCGACAAAAGCCAATTTACACTTCAGACATATAACTCCCAACCCCTACTGCACACTATGTGATCAGCATACTCCTGAGACCATCGAGCATTTATTTTTCATTTGTAATTGGTCTCGGAAAGTTTGGGCAAATGAAAAGATCGGGATCCCTCTTTCACTTACCTCTATACAGAGATTGGATACGTGGTTGGCGGCCCGTGCCACTCCTCCTCGTTGCTCCCCAACTTTTGAAACGATTGCCCATCTGTTGTGGGAGATCTGGCGTCAGCGAAATAATGCCATATTCCGGCAGCTTACTCCTAACCCGCTCCAAGCCGTCGATTCTGCTCTTGCCCAGTGTAAAATCTTCAAGAGTCTCCAACCCCCGAATCCTAGGGTTACACAGTCATCTGTTAGTACCGATCCTCGCTGGATTCCACCTGCTAATGGAACGATTAAATGCAACATAGATGGGGCTTTTGTTCCAGGCACTCAACAAGGGGCGATAGCATGTATTTTCAGAAATTTTAAAGGTGAACTCACAGATGTGTTTACCAGCACTGTTCCGGCTCAATCGGCGTTTCAAGCGGAGATCTTCGCCATGATTCGGGCTCTCCAGCATCTCCTCAAGCAGCATCTTCATCTCCATCGAGTGCGGATTGAATCCGACTGCTTATCTTTGGTGGAGCTCCTTCGGCAGCAACGGCCGCAACCATGGCAGGAACATCATCTCTTTGCCGTTCTCCACGATCTGCTCTCTCAATGCCCGAATGTTTCTCTCCATCATGTCTGTCGCGAGGCAAACCTAGCCGCTGATTGGGCTGCGAAAGCCCATCGGGCCCAAGGCTCCGTTGGTAACTGGCTAGTTTTTACTCCGCGTGATCTCCAGAACATTGTACTTAGTGATGCCTTACTCGCGGGTTGTATCCCTCTTTTCAATTAATATATCAGCTCTTTCGTCCAAAAAAAAAAAAAAAACTTACTCGGAGCAGGAAGCTTTAGCTGTATACAAAGGGACTCTGACCAACGGGACTGACGTTGCGGTCAAAGTACTAAATCTCCATATTGAAGGCGCCTTGAAAAGTTTTGACGCAGAATGCGAGGTTTTCCGTAAAATCCGGCACCGGAATCTCGTCAAGGTGATTAGATCTTGCACGAATGCCGATCTAAGAGCTCTGGTGCTGCAATATGTGCCCAATGGGAGCTTGGAGAAGTGGCTCCACTCCAATAACCGGAACTTGGGTCTCCATCAGCGAGTGAATTTAGTGGTCGACATCGCAACGGCACTCGATTATCTCCACCATCGCCAACCAGAACCCATTGTGCACGTGATCGAAGCCTAGCAATGTTCTTCTAAATGAGGACCTGGTCGCACAAGTCTGCGACTTTGGAATTGCAAAGATTTTGGCTAAGAACAAGCTTGAAACACAAACCCAAACTCTCGGCACGATTGGATACATTGCTCCGGTATATTTGTCAAAATTTTAGCTAATTTGGGCCTTTGATTGCCAGTATAATGGTACGATATAATAGAGATACATTAACACTCATATGCCTCTCGGTCTTATTATTTATGCCCCAAAAAGAAAAAAGATCCATCGCTGATGTTCTTTTTTCACAAACTATGACGCTGGCAGAGTACGGTTTGGAAGGAAAAGTCTCGACAAAAGGAGATGTATGCAGTTTCGGCATATTGTTGTTGGAAGTGATAACTAGTAAGAAGCCAACCGATGAAATGTTCGATGCGGATATAAGCTTGAGGCAATGGGTAGGTGCAGCGACTCCAGACAGAGTGCTTGACATCATGGATAGCAAACTCATTAGCATGAAACATGAAGATTTGACGCCTCCGGAACTCGAGAGTATAGTTTTATCGATTCTAGAGTTAGGATTAGAATGCTCGAAGGACTTGCCTGAGGAAAGAATGGACATGAAAACTATCATGGTTAAGCTCAACAAGATCAAGTTGTCACTACTTGACAAGAAAATAAGGTAGAGAGCAGTACGTAGAATATGGGAATAGTATCATCGTAGTTTGTACACGGTCATTTCGTTTTCGCGGCATTCTGTATAGCCATCTGCTATAAAGTTTCTAATCTTCCGAGTTTTCTGAATCGGAGAAAAACAATTAAAATCGCGACAACATTTTCATGCGTTGACACTCGACCCAACGAAATTCTCAACTCATGTCCGACTTCGGAAGGTATAACACCCATCTCAATGTCAGAATGTCGAAATGAATGTTTAGAACTAATTCTTCATTGCGACATTCAGCAGGGCTTCGATATTTTCGGTTTCTGGATTGCCGTACAGACTTTTTAAAATCCCTATTTTTAGTATAATCACCACCTAATCTACAAGACCTCCCACCTTATTGTAAGTCATAAATAAATTGAACACGACCTTAGTGGTATAAAAAATAGGTCTGCACTGGAAAATTTCACTGCCGCTATTTTAAATTACATTATAGTTCAATAATGTCATTTTCGTATCAAACAGTTAAAAAACACAAAACAAAACAAATGAAGAAAATTCATTAGTATGACATAAAAAGGCATAAAAAAATACTTATCTAGAATAAATCATCAGCTGTCATCTCGACATCTTGATTGAGATCGTAACTGGCCCATCGGCCTTCCTCATCGAATTCAGTATCAATCACAAAATCATTATTAGTACTACCAACAAATTTGTCGCTTAGGTGATATCTGGAGTATCGGATTAAATATTTTAGGCTGGGCGTTACTAATTTTGACCCAAATTTAATTTTTGTATGGGCTACTTTTGTGATTTAACGTTCAGGAATAAAATTTTAAGATCTTGACGGGCAATCTAAAATGGTTTTTATCTCTAACCCCTTTTCCGTGCGATAGGGATCGTTTAGTAGATTTGGGATCGTATGTCATTGATCGTACAATCTGAACCACAATTTTAACAACCATGTCGTCGTATGCTACTAGCAGTAGCACCCGGAATGACGTGCTTTATCAATTGTAGTGCTGTGCCTATATTAAGGGTGAATATGTGACCGGTGCACTTGAGGGATTCCCAATTCAAGAACTACAGGTTATCCATTTAAGAGAAAATTTCAAATAAGGACCCGAAGTGAATCTATTTTCTCAAATAAGGACTCAAAGTGAACTTTGTGTCATATAAGGACCCAAAGTGGACCCATTGTTTTAAATAAGGACCCGAAGTGAATTTTATATCAAATAAGGACCCAAAATGATCAAGTTAATCTCTATTGAGGACCTTAGTTTGCCGGCAGACATTTTTTGGCGATTAAAATAGGGGCAATTTTGTCATAAATTTGTGATTGGAAAAAAAAAGGAAAAAATCTAAATTAATTAAGTTTACATTTTCTTCTTTCTTCTCCTACGCTGCTCCTCAACCAAATCGTTGTCCGGTCATCATCGCAACTAGATTCTCGTCGCTCCTCGCCTTGCTCGGCTGGTGGAGAATTTGGATTTCCGCAAACAAACAACGAAGCATATGGTTTTCTTCTTGTTTTTGAATTCGTGCCTCAACCGGCGGAGAATTTGGGTCTTTGACTTTGCAGAGGATGGGTACAAGGAACGGAGAGACCGTAGAAAACCTAGGGTTTGTTTGTTTCTGTTTTAGGATTTGTTAATTTTTCCTTCTTTTTTTTTTTTTTTTTTTTGGACAAATGAGAATTATTAATGTCCAACAAAATCTGCATGTACTATCGCAGAAAGGTTTCCAATAGATCAAGATATTTAGTGAAATCTCTAGTGTAAGGCATTGAGCGATAAATTTCAAGATTGACTCTTTCCTATGAATTGGTCCGAATGATTGAGGTTCAACCACGGTCAATGACTTTATATCATCGTGTGTGGCAAAAAGAAAAAAACTAAAAAGTTGTTCTAAAAAAATCCAAAAGAAAGAAAAGATGGTTAGTGGCTTTCTTCTTACCCAATTCTTACTCTTTTGTATGAATTGGTTTGGATGATTGAGGTTCAACCACTTTCAATGACTTTATGTCACTCTATGTGGCAAAAAGAAAAGAAAAAAAGTAAACAGTAGCTCTAAAAATAAACTCCAAAAGAAAGAAAAGATAGTTAGTGGCTTTCTTCTTGCCAATTCGTACTCTTTCGCATGAATTGGTTCGGATGATTAAGGTTCAACCATGATCAATGACTTTGCATCACTTTATGTCGCAAATAGGAAAAAAAGTAAAAAGTAGTTCTAGAAAGAAACTCCAAAAGAAAGAAAAGATGGTTAATGGCTTTCTTCTTGCCCAATTCTTACTCTTTCATATGAATTGGTTTGGATGATTGAGGTTCAACCATTGTCAATGACTTTATATCACCTTATGTGGCAAATAGAAAAAAAAAGTAAAAAGTTGCTCTAAAAAGAAACCCCGAAAGAAAGAAAAGATGGTTAGTGGCTTTCTACTTGCCCAATTCTCACTCTTGCAATATTTAAAAGAAAAGACGAACTTGAAAGGTAGACTAGTGTAGTTTCTCAGAAAAATTCAGCTAAATGACGATATAAGCTGCAAAATCTCCTTCACTAATTTATAATTCAACCGCAAAGACTTACATTCAAGTTAAAAACATAATTATTTGGTAAAATCATCCTTCCTCCTCTTTTCCAAGCTAATCTATCTAGAAATCTTAAGGTATTTTAAGTACATAATTTGAAAAATCCCTCTATACCAACATAGTAGCAAAAGTGCACTAGAAATCATAAACCTTTGCATAGAATGCATATGAGTCCTAATTACTTGATGACCTGATTGAGTCGTCATCCTTTGCAAAGAGTAAAATCAGGTCATTTTCCCTAGAGAATGTAGAGACTTGCTCAAATAGCACTTGAAGGCTATGCGGCAACCTTTAATTTCACTTCTTAATATAGGTTTAGACTTTACGACTTGATGACCACCCACAAAATGGTTTTAGTAGGCAAGTTCCTCCATTTGGACCTGAATATACAACCCAACTAGGAAATTTACACATCTTTTTCTTCCATGAATTAAGCTTACTATGCTGGAGTACTTGTCAAATTTCATAATTCCATGAAAGGAATACATATTTAGTCAAATCTAACTCAGTGACCACAAGTACTAGATTGAAAGTTACGCTGGCCAAGTTGACAAGGACATCGACCCACAACTTCGTCCAAGCACCAAAGGAGACAAGTGCTTCGAGGAAAATAAGAGACAAATATCATAAATATGGTATAAATGATTTCATGGCAGAACAAATACGGTGCTTCAATTACTTCCCATAATGAACGTTAATTGCCTCGTGCCATACATATCGAATAAGACATCGTTTTCAAAAATAACGAGCATGGCTCCCAATTAAAGTCATCAATAGGGCAATAGTAAGCTTTCATTTCCAAACTTTTGTATATTTTGCATCGACAGATACCTTCACATGCAAAACAAGAAATATTTCTAGTATGTCCAGCACAATCCCCATGTACCATCACATCAGGTTTTCGATTGAGCGATAAATTTCAGGATTGACACTTTTGCGTAAATCGGTCCAGATGATTGAGGTTCAACCATGGTCAATGACTTTATATCACTCTATGCGGCAAAAAAAAAAAAAGGTAAAAAGTTGCTCTTTAAAGAAAGTTATAAAAAGGAAAAAGAAAAGATGGTTAGTGGCTTTCTTCTAGCCCAATTCTTACTCAAACAATGTTTAAAAGGAAAGAAGAACTTGAAAAATAGACTTGTGTTATTTTGGCAAAAAAATTCAGCTAAATGACAATACAAGCCTCAAAATTTCCTTTAATGATTTATAGTTCAACCGCAACGACCTATATTCAAATTAAACATGAACTTATTTGGTAAAATCATCCTACTTCCTCTCTTTCAAGCCAATATGTATAGAAAAAATCCCCCACACCAACGTAACAATCAAAGTGCGCCAGAAATCTTAAATTTTTGTACAGAATACAATCGAGTCCTAATTACTTTATGACCCAATCAAATCATCAACCTTTGCAAAGAGTAAAATCAAGTCTTTTCTACGGAGAATGTCAAAACTTGCCCGAATTGCACTTGAAGCCTCTGTGGCAACATTTAATTTCACTTCTTAATATAGGTTTAAACTTTATGAGTTGATAACACCCCCATAATGGTTTTAGCGGGCAAGTTCCTCCATTTGGACCTAAATATTCAACCCAACCCAACCAGGAAATTTACGCATCCGTGTCTTCCGTGTTTTAAACTTACCATAATTCCTTGAAAATAATACATATTTAGTCAAAATCTAACTCAGCAACCACAAGTTCTAGTGGATCGAAAGTCGCTGTCTAAGTTGACAGGGACATCGGCCCATAATCTCATCCAAGCACCAAACGAGACGGGTGCTTCAAGGAAAATAAAAAACAAATATGGTACCTAGTCTCCAAAATCTTACATTATTTATATTCATTACTAACAAGCAATGCACTCTAGAATCATTGATCCATATTGTGATTAACGATATACTTTAGATCAACCAATGATGTGCACATCTCAATAGACACATCAATATTGTGGATAAAATCGAGAATGCGAACCTAGCTAGGCTAAAAGAAATATAAGTCTTGACTATCGGACTATTTGGTACATGCTCCATTGCATCACATCCACCAACAATCAAAGATGAACAAAGAGGCACATAATTTCTAGAACATACACCAAACTAATTGGAAGACCATCTAAAATTGTCAAAATACTAATGCGTCACACGATGTACCCATTCATTAGTTTTGGGCATTGAAATGTCAGGTTTAAGGAGAAAACTATAATTGACTTTGCCTCCAAGGTAAGCCTCTTGCATCCCTATATGCATGGTAGGAAATATGCTACTACGGACAGCCTTTTACACTTAGGTGTTGCAACCTTTCTTGAGGTGAACCACATGGGGAAAACTAACAGATTGCTGAGCAGGAAAGATAGACCCTCTTACAAGGCAACACTTGTGTTTAACCCGGGCTCTCCCAAGCCCATTCAACCGCAACTTGAGTTCTTGATTGAACTTGCAAGTAAACTTACCCTAGAGACGCCACCAATATTTTATGGATCAATTAGAAATCCAACTAAGGTATCATAGTCTACCTTACTTTTGCAAACTAGAGATTCATGAATATAATGAAGGCCAAGCCTGTGGTTCCTCTCATTTGCAATTACACTAGAGACGATCAACTTCCTTCGAAGGAAACTTCTCGCAGTCCCCTCATCCTGGCCCCTTCATTGAATGAGCAAATCTGCTTGCCTCTTGTTAGTTGCAAGACACAGGATTTTTCGCTCGATTCTCTCGAGAAACATTTTCATCAATCAATGGACTCTCGAGTGGATTTCAGAGAAATGGGGGTCTGACAGAATTATCAATTAAGGGGCTTATGGATATTAGAATCAATCACATATAGAGGATGATGATGCAGGTACTATGGTATAGTAATTGGTAACCGAGGAAGCCATAGTTATCAAAATATTAATGCATCGCAAAATGTCCAGATTCATTAGTATTAGACATTGAAATGTCAGGTTTAAGGAGAAAAATAAAATTGACATTGCCTACCAGCTAAGCTTCCAAACCAGGACAAAACCCCTTACTTTCTAATAATTATTGTGGTCTTATTCTTCTTCAAGCTCGCACTCGAAATCATATCAAATGGAGAATGCGGGAGTATTTTTCACTATGCTTCAAAAGAAAGTAGTGACGTTTTCCACGGATTTTAACAGTAGAGATTTCGAAGCCATTGTCCTTATCCTTTTTGGACAAGAAGCCTAAATTCGTTGATGAAGAGAGTCCACATGACACGCACAAAACTCACGTAATTTTCTCCGTCAAACATCAACTTTATCAAATTGGTGTCCATGATGGATTTCATTTAAATTAATTAATGAAAGGATGACGATAAATATATCAAATACAATAGGATCTAATTGGACCAAATGAAAGTTTCGGCACAACATTTCACATTAATTAAAAGTGATTTAATTGAATCAATTAAAAATTCAAATATGACAAGACACATGGATAAAAGTTGATAGACTACTAGTATCATTATCTCTTCCAGCAATAGAAACTTCCAATCACTCCCTATGGGAAGGTTACGGCATTCATCACAAAACCTTTTCACATTCATGCTTTGGAGCATTAGTCAAAGATCCATTTATACTCTCGTAGAGTTGAAAATAAGTGTGTACATGTAAACATAAAGAATGGGCTACTAAATTAAACGTGATTGAGGGGTTCTCCAACTTCCCCTCGTTCACGGAAGATCTCACTACATGATTATGGTTTGGGTTAATTTGTGGGGTATTGTGAATAGCATCCTTTTAATTATTAAAGAGCCAATGAGTTGGGATTATCATAATAGAGCTTTTACGCTCAAAACAAATTTTCAATTTATGAGTATATCTGAAATGTGGATCGTATGATTTGTTAGGTCCCTCACATTGAATAGCAACCTACTGTTTTTCCATAGAGACCCCATGTGGGGCATCGTTTGGTAATTAGCCTTTCTTCACAATTTTTTTAAATTTAAATTTGGACAATCATTTGGTTCTTTTTGATATTAATTACTGAGAACAGGTCCTAATTAGCTAACCTTCTATTGATGCACTCAAAAGATACACTGTTCATAATGGAGAAGTTCATCTTCATAGCATTTCTTGATGTTATGTTGGCTTCCCTATCAATGTTTCAGCCCGTCATATGTTCTAGCAACTTCACTGATCAAGCGGCTCTTCTCCACTTCAAATCGGCGATCGAAGTCGACCCGACAAACATGATCAAAGGTGGCAATTGGACCACCAAAGCAAATTTCTGTGAATGGATTGGCGTCATTTGCAGCAACCGCAGGCAGAGAGTCGCAACTTTTAATCTCCCATACATAGGTCTCTAGGGAAGGCTCTCTTCGTACCTAGGCAATCTTTCTTTCTTGGCTTCTCTTGATCATAGCAACAATAGTTTCTACGGGAGAATTCCAATAGAAATTGGTCATTTACGCCGCTTGAAAGAACTCATACTCGATATGAACCATTTTGAAGGAAACATTCCTCCTAACTTAGCCCAGTGCCAAAATCTCAAAAAGATGTCACTCGTAGCAAACATGCTAACGCGTGGCATACCGGGAGAATTTGGCGCCTTCCCTAAGTTACAACTACTATTTCTTAGCCTCAACCCCTTACGTGGTCAAATTCCAAGCTTCCTGGGCAATATATCCACATTGCAGTTCATTAGTTTGTCCTCGGCCAATCTCACAGGCTCGATTCCTCCGACACTTTTCAATAGATCACTCACCGTGGTTGACTTGATGCATAATGATCTCTCAGGGGGTCTTCCCTCCAATCTTTGCTCCTACTGGCCTAGCATTCAGATGCTTGACCTATCTGATAACCAGTTCAACGGCGTGATACTAGAGACGCTAACCCAATGCAAAGAGCTTCTCATGTTGGCGTTGTCATACAATCGTTTTCACGGAAGCTTTCCTCGAGACATTGACAGGTTGCAAAAGCTACAGGACCTCTTACTCGGTGAAAGCAACTTGACTGGCACGATTCCTCGAACCATCGGTAACATGTCAAGCCTGCAATTTTTGGATGTAACATCTAACTGTATCGGAGGTGACATTCCGAGTGAGATTGGCAAGTTGGTCAATCTGAAATATTTGTTCCTTCAGCGCAATTTGCTAACAGGCAAAGTGCCTCCAGAAATTTTTAATGTTTCTTCTCTACGAGAACTTAGTTTGGCCTCCAATTCCCTCTTTGGAAGCTTTTTCCTGGGTATGAACAGAGCCTTCCAAATTTGGAAGGACTCTATTTACATCATAATAGTTTTGGCGGCAACATCCCACAGTATATTTCAAATTTTACGAACCTAATACTTTTCAGTGCCGGGAACAATCAACTCAGCGGACCCATACCCATGAGTTTGGGCAACTTGAAGAACCTCAGATTCTTTGATGCTCAATTAAATCAGCTAACAGGTGAGAGACTCATAGTTCGGAGCTTAGTTTTCTATCTGCTTTATCAAATTGCCAATCGCTGCGATTGTTGGGTCTGGGAAGCAACCCCTTTGCGGCTCCATACCAAAATCTATCAAAAACTTCTCGAGTTCCCTACAAATTCTAGAAGCTTCCAACTGTCAAATTAGAGGTCGCAGTCCTCAGGAAATGGGTTCCTTGAAGAGATTGACTACACTATGGTTGAATGACAACGATCTAGATGGCAACATCCCATCATCAATCAGAGGACTGGAAAGCTTGCAAATGCTGTATCTCGAGAACAACCATCTCGAAGGACCGATCCCCGATGAGATATGCAACTTGACAAGTTTAGGAAATTTGTGGCTCCAACAAAATAGTTTATCGGGATCGATCCTGAATTGCATTGGAAACTTGAGCCGCCTTCAAGAGTTTACAGTAAGTTGGAATAACTTGACATCGATCGTACCGGTTAGCCTGTGGAGTCTTCAAGGACTCATCATCCTCGATTTGTCACACAATTCTTTCATTGGAGGGCTACCATTGGAGATAGGGAAAATGAGAGCTATGAACGGCATCGATCTTTCTCGAAATCAACTTACTGGCACCATACCTAGTTCCATCCAGGGGTTAGAGAGCCTTGCTTCTCTCAACTTGTCGTGGAACTCGTTTGAAGGATCAATACCGCCATCGATCGGTGACCTCAAAGGGTTGGAGTTCCTCGATCTCTCCTACAATGAGTTGTCGGGCGCAATACCCAAGTCCATCGAAGAACTTAGATTTCTGCAAAATTTGAACTTGTCCTTTAATAGGCTGTTGGGAGAAATTCCTAATGGCGGATCCTTTGGAAATTTCTCAGCTCTCTCCTTCATTGGGAATGAAGCGCTCTGTGGAAATGCAATATTTGAAGTCCCAACTTGCAAAGTAAATGAGAAGAAATCATCAAGGGACAAGCGGCTATGGTTACTATACGTTATGTTGCCAATTGCCTCAGCTATACTTTCGGTCATTGTCATTTGCTTGCTTAGAAAGCATGGAAACACGATTAAAGAGCTCCAGTTTCGGTGGGCATCCTGCTTGGAATTAAACACCCAATGATAACATATCGGGAGCTTTGCTCAGCTACGAACAACTTCAGCGAAAGCAACTTACTCGGAGCAAGAAGCTTTAGCTCGTATACTGAGAGGGACTCGGCCAACGGGACGACGTTGCGGTCAAAGTACTAAATCTCCGTATTGAAGGCGCCTTGAAAAGTTTTGACGCGAGAATGCGAGGTTTTCCGTAAAATCCGGCACCGGAATCTCGTCAAGGTGATTAGCTCTTGCACGAATGCCGATCTAAGAGCTCTGGTGCTGCAATATGTGCCCAATGGGAGCTTGGAGAAGTGGCTCCACTCCAATAACCGGAACTTGGGTCTCCATCAGCGAGTGAATTTAGTGGTCGACATCGCAACGGCACTCGATTATCTCCACCATCGCCAACCGTAACCCATTGTGCACTTGTGATCGAAGCCTAGCAATGTTCTTCTAAATGAGGACCTGGTCGCACAAGTCTGCGACTTTGGAATTGCAAAGATTTTGGCTAAGAACAAGCTTGAAACACAAACCCAAACTCTCGGCACGATTGGATACATTGCTCCAGGTATATTTGTCAAAATTTTAGCTAATTTGGGCCTTTGATTGCCAGTATAATGGTACGATATAATAGAGATACATTAACACTCATATGCCTCTCGGTCTTATTATTTATGCCCCAAAAAGAAAAAAAGATCCATCGCTGATGTTCTTTTTCACAAACTATGACGCTGGCAGAGTACGGTTTGGAAGAAAAAGTCTCGACAAAAGGAGATGTATGCAGTTTCGGCATATTGTTGTTGGAAGTGATAACTAGTAAGAAGCCAACCGATGAAATGTTCGATGCGGATATAAGCTTGAGGCAATGGGTAGGTGCAGCGACTCCAGACAGAGTGCTTGACATCATGGATAGCAAACTCATTAGCATGAAACATGAAGATTTGACGCCTCCGGAACTCGAGAGTATAGTTTTATCGATCCTAGAGTTAGGATTAGAATGCTCGAAGGACTTGCCTGAGGAAAGAATGGACATGAAAACTATCATGGTTAAGCTCAACAAGATCAAGTTGTCACTACTTGACAAGAAAATAAGGTAGAGAGCAGTACGTAGAATATGGGAATAGTATCATCGTAGTTTGTACACGGTCATTTCGTTTTCGCGGCATTCTGTATAGCCATCTGCTATAAAGTTTCTAATCTTCCGAGTTTTCTGAATCGGAGAAAAACAATTAAAATCGCGACAACATTTTCATGCGTTGACACTCGACCCAACGAAATTCTCAACTCATGTCCGACTTCGGAAGGTATAACACCCATCTCAATGTCAGAATGTCGAAATGAATGTTTAGAACTAATTCTTCATTGCGACATTCAGCAGGGCTTCGATATTTTCGGTTTCTGGATTGCCGTACAGACTTTTTAAAATCCCTATTTTTAGTATAATCACCACCTAATCTACAAGACCTCCCACCTTATTGTAAGTCATAAATAAATTGAACACGACCTTAGTGGTATAAAAATAGGTCTGCACTGGAAAATTTCACTGCCGCTATTTTAAATTACATTATAGTTCAATAATGTCATTTTCGTATCAAACAGTTAAAAAACACAAAACAAAACAAATGAAGAAAATTCATTAGTATGACATAAAAAGGCATAAAAAAAAATACTTATCTAGAATAAATCATCAGCTGTCATCTCGACATCTTGATTGAGATCGTAACTGGCCCATCGGCCTTCCTCATCGAATTCATTATCAATCACAAAATCATTATTAGTACTACCAACAAATTTGTCGCTTAGGCGATATCTGGAGTTTCGGATTAAATATTTTAGGCTGGGCATTACTAATTTTGGCCCAAATTTAATTTTTGTGTTGGCTACTTTTGTGATTTAACGTTCAGGAATAAAATTTAAGATCTTGACGGGCAATCTAAAATGGTTATTTTATCTCTAACCCCTTTTCCGTGTGATAGGGATCGTTTAGTAGATTTGGGATCGTATGTCATTGATCGTACAATCTGAACCACAATTTTAACAACCATGTCGTCGTATGCTACTAGCAGTAGCACTCGGAATAACGTGCTTTATCAATTGTAGTGCTGTGCCTACTATATTAATGGTGAATATGTGACCGGTGCATTTAAGAGAAAATTTCAAATGAGGACCCGAAGTGAATCTATTTTCTCAAATAAGGACCCAAAGTAAATTTTGTGTCATATAAGGACCCAAAGTGGACCTATTGTTTTAAATAAGGACTCGAAGTGAATTTTATATCAAATAATGACCCAAAATGATCAAGTTAATATCTATTGAGGACCTTAGTTTGCCAGCAGACATTTTTTGGCAATTAAAATAGGGGCAATTTTGTCATAAATTTGTGATTGTAAAAAAAAAAAGGATAAAAATCTAAATTAATTAAGTTTACGTTTTCTTCTTTCTTCTCCTATGCTGCTCCTCAACCAAATCGTTGTCCGGTCATCATCGCGACTAGATTCTCGTTGCTCCTCGCCTTGCTTGACTAGTGGAGAATTTGGGTCTCCGCAAACAAACAAAGAAGCATATGGTTTTCTTCTTGTTTTTGAATTTGTGCCTCAACCGGCGGAGTATTTGGGTCTTCAACTTTGTAGAGGATGGGTACAAAGAATGGGAGAACTTCGTTCTTTGACTTTGCAGAGGATGGGTACAAGGAACGGAGAGACCGTAGAAAACTTAGGCTTTGTTTGTTTCTATTTTAGGATTTGTTAATATTCCCTTTTTTTTTTTTTGGAGAAATGAGAATTATTAATGTCCAACAAAATCTGCATGTACTATCGCAGAAAGGTTTCCAATAGATCAAGATATTTAGTGAAATCTCTAGTGTTAAGGCATTGAGCGATAAATTTCAAGATTGACTCTTTCCTATGAATTGGTCCGAATGATTGAGGTTCAACCACGGTCAATGACTTTATATCATTGTGTGTGGCAAAAAGAAAAAAAACTAAAAAGTTGTTCTAAAAAAAATTCCAAAAGAAAGAAACGATGGTTAGTGGCTTTCTTCTTACCCAATTCTTACTCGTTTGTATGAATTGGTTTGGATGATTAAGGTTCAACCGCATTCAATGACTTTATGTCACTCTATGTGGCAAAAAGAAAAGAAAAAGTAAATAGTAGCTCTAAAAATAAACTCCAAAAGAAAGAAAAGATAGTTAGTGGCTTTCTTCTTGCCCAATTCGTACTCTTTCGCATGAATTGGTTCGAATGATTAAGGTTCAACCATGATCAATGACTTTGCATCACTCTATGTCGCAAATAGAAAAAAAGTAAAAAGTAGTTCTAGAAAGAAACTCCAAAAGAAAGAAAAGATGGTTAATGGCTTTCTTCTTGCCCAATTCTTACTCTTTCATATGAATTGGTTTGGATGATTGAGGTTCAACCATTGTCAATGACTTTATATCACCTTATGTGGCAAATAGATAAAAAAAGTAAAAAGTTGCTCTAAAAAGAAACCCGAAAGAAAGAAAAGATGGTTAGTGGCTTTCTACTTGCCAAATGTACAGCTCGACATACCTATTCAAGGAATAATCCTTTCGTACCACAATGAAGTGAGCTGACTTGGTTAGTCGGTCAACTACAACCCATATGGAATCATTTCCTCTTTGGCTCCTCCGCAATCCCATCACGAAGTTCATCGTGATGTGCTCCTATTTCCATTCTGGAATGTTGTGCTTTAACTTATTGGCATGTCAAGCACTGTGCCACTTGCTTTGCGACATGAGTTTTCATGCCATTCCACCAATAGTATTGCGGAAGGTTTATGTACATCTTTGTTCTACCTGGATGAATGCTATAATTACTTTGATGAGCATCGGCTAGAATCTCTGCCTTAAGTTTTGTATAATTGGATACACACAACCGCCCTCGAAATTTCAAGATCCCATCATTAGTCACCTGAAAGTTTGGTTTCTTTTTCTCAAGGCTTCCTTGTAAAATCTTTTGGATAGTTGGATCCATCGATTGCAATACGTTAATCCTGGTTTGCACTTTAGGTTCAACTCGAAGAGTAGCCATAAGATTAGAAATGTGGCCTACTTTGAACTTGAAATTTGAATCTCTTCCTCCTTTGAGGAGAATCCACTCCTAAACCATCATTTGCGTGATTGTTGACTTTCGCCTGAGCCATTCGCTACCTTGTTAGCCTTCCTATAATGGTACAAGATGTCACAATTGTAGTCCTTGAGATGTTCTATCCATTGTCATTACCTCATATTCAATTCCTTTTGCAAAAATAGATACTTCAAACTTTAATAGTCTGTGTAGATCGTGAACTTCTCCCCACACAAGTAGTGTCTCCATATCTTCAAAGCGAAGATGATGGAATTCCAAGTCGTGCATCGAATAATTCTACTTGTGCGGCCTTAATTGCCTAGACGCATATGCTACTACTCGTCCATGTTGCATCAGAATGCAACCCAATCCTTTAAACGAAGGGTTGCTATAACTTTTGTACCCTCGAGGACCAAACGATATAGTTAGCACTGGGGCGTCGTTAACTTGTGCTTGAGTTCTTGAAAACTCTTCTTGCACTTATCCGTCCACTCGAACTTGACTTCTTTCTTTAGCAATCTCATCAAAGATGTGGCTATTCTAGAGAACCTTTCCACGAATCGCTGGTAATACCAGCCAATCCTAGAAAGCTTCGAACTTCAGTCACCGTCATGGGTGTTGGCCAATTCATAACTGCTTTGATCTTTGTTGGATCCACTGAAATTCCTTTGCCCAATATCACATGACCCAGAAATGTTACTCGATTGAGCCAAAACTCACACTTACTAAACTTGGCGTAAAGTGTGTTCTCAAAGGGTGAACAATATTAATTTCCAATGTTGCTCATGCTCTTTTAGGCTCTTTGAGTACACCAATATATGGTCAATGAAGACTATGACGAATTGATCTAGGTATGCCTTGAACACTTGATTCATTAAATCCATGAAAGCAGTTGGGGCATTGGTTAATCCAAACAGCATCATCGTAAACTCATAATGGTTGTATCGCGTGTAAAACTCGATTTTTGGGATATCCTTCTTCCCGATCCTCAGCTGATGATAACCCATTTTAAGATCTATCTTTGAAAACACCGAAACTCCTTGAAGTTGATCAAACAGTCGTCTATCCTTGGTAATGGATACTTGTTCTTGATCGTCACTAGATCGAGTTGTCGGTAACCGATGCATAGTCGCAACAATCCATCTTTCTTCTTCACAAACAAGATAGGCGCTCCCCATGGCGATGCGCTAGGGCGAATGAAACCCTTATCAAGCAATTCTTACATTTGCACCTTCAATTCTTTCAACTCAGATAGTGACATGCAATATGGTGCCTCGGGACGCATTTGGTAACGATGTTGTTCCTATGAATAATTTTTTTATCATAAATGATTTTTTCTAATTATATTCCCAAAAATAATTTTTGAGCAAAAGAACATGTTTGATAACTATACAAAATTTCTATTCTCGGGATACAAATGTGTTTGGTAGTTATTCTTAAATTTTTGTTTCTTTTAATTTTTTTAATATTTTTATTATATTTTTCTCTTTTTTCTTTTTCATTTTTCATTTTCCTTTTCTCTTCTTCCTTCTCCTTCTTTGTCACCAGCCGGTTGATTGGCTAGACGAGGTCGGCAAGCTCGTCGGAGCCTCACCAAGCCGGGGTGAGGGCTAGCGAGCTCGTTGGAGTCTTGCTTAGCCACTGCGAGTGAGGCCGAGCCTTGTTAGTGGAAGATGAGCCTCGCCAGCCACCGACAAGGCCGGATCTAGCCTAGGCAACGCAAGGTCGCCTTGTGCCAGCCAACAAGGCCAAGCCTCGCCCAACCATGACAAGGCTTGGGCCGATGAGCCTTGCCATGGCTCGGCGTCGTCGGAGGCTAGCGACGCTTTGATGAGGTCGCCGGCCCTCATTAATGACTATGGCCAAGGTTGATAACCGGCCAAAAGGAAGAAGAATAATAATAATAAGAAAGAAGAAAAGAAAAAATTAGACTTAATTCTAAGAATTATTTCGAGAAAAAGAAGTAACTTTTTCCTACTTCTTAATTCTATTCCAAATTTATTTTTAGGAACAAAAAAATAGTTAATTGTTCGGGAACAAAAAATTTATCAAACAGATTTCTATTCTTTTTTTTTTTAATTCCCCTGAAACAAAAGAACAAAGTCAATTATTCCCAAGAGTGTTACCAAACAAGCCCTTGGAGATTGGTTCTATTCTAGGGCCAATTCAATGACCAATTCTATTTTTCTTTCCAAAGGCAATCCTAGCAATTCTTTCGGAAAGACATCCACAAATTCCTATACTACAACAATATCCTCTAAATGCGGCTCTTCTACTGTCAGATCCTCGATCGTTGCTAGATACCCCGGCAACCATCTTCGAACAACCGTTTTACTTCAATCGATGAAATTAAGGGTATAGACGGTCTAGCCTTATTCCTTATAAATTTATAACTAGAACTACCAACTGAATTGAACTGAATGACCTTACTAAAGTAATCAACCGTGGCTCACCGCTTATTGAGCCAATCCATTCCAATTATAACATCAAAATCACGCATAGCCAAAACACTAGATCTATCAACTCCTTTCACCTATTAATAATTATTTTGCATCCTTGATAGCCAAAAACTAATAGCACCTTATCATTCATAGGGGTGGAGATACTAAAGACTGTTTCCAACTATTTCAACTCTAACCCAGCTAATTTAATGAACTGATTAGCTATAAAAGAATACGTCGCCCCCATATCAAACAA
Organism: Eucalyptus coolabah; assembly: GCA_014182585.1. Classification (NCBI taxonomy): domain Eukaryota; kingdom Viridiplantae; phylum Streptophyta; class Magnoliopsida; order Myrtales; family Myrtaceae; genus Eucalyptus; species Eucalyptus coolabah. The sequence goes on from CM024622.1 coordinate 39,734,895, forward strand.
AACATATGCAACTTATTGGTGCAAGGAAACCGTACTTGTAATTAAGGCCCTAGAATCCTTAGCTTCTTCTCGGTCACCGTATACGCCTTTCCCGAGTTGGGGGTCGGTTGGAATTATTCTAAGGTGTGGCTCCTGATCATTATCCCATGAATAGTGGTTGAGCCTACGTTCCAGCTAGTTATCACAGGTAGTTCCTTATATGATGGTCCTACTGGCCACATCCAAAGCACGCTCATGTTTGGGCATGGCACTGTGCAGATCCATGAAACTTGCCATAGAATCAACGTTTATGGTTCGGATGTGCGTCGGCTTTCCAATGTTGTTCTTCTTGTTTGGAGGAACGAGGTGTTTTCCTCTGTCATCGGTCTTGTTCTCGAACCGATGGTTGTCCTTACCAGCAGCAAACCACGGTCCAGATGCGGCTGCTCACTCGAACTTGTCCTTCTCAATCAATTGAGCCCTCTCATAAAGTTCGCCGCAGCCCTTCAAGTTCAAAGGCACCAACTGACTATGAATCTCCGGCTTCAATCCATCCCAAAATCTCCTAGCTCGATCCACAGGATCATCAATCATTCTCGGAGCATATTTTGACAATTCAAAAAACTTGGCCTCATACTAGTCGATGAATAGGTGGTTCGAGCAAAGTTGTAGGAATTCAGACATCTTCTGCTCTCGTATGCACTCGAAAAAGTATTTTCCGTCGAATACTTCTACAAACACACCTCAAGTTGAAGTGGTACTTTCAGGATAAACCCTTCCTCGAGTGGCCTCCCACCGAGCATTAGCATTTCCTTACAGCCTGGTAAACTACCAATGTCACCCTTTCCTCATCCATACACCTCAACAATGCAAAGGTCTTCTCTAGTTCTTTAATCCACGAGGTAGCAACCTCAGGATCACCTTTTTTCCTATGTACTAGGGTGGCTTCAATTTTATAAATTATTCCACTAACCTTTGATTCCCGTCTCCAACTATCGGAACATCATTGTGAGTAGAAGCGACGACAGTAGCAGCATCAACCCATTGCTGATCTTGTTGCCCAATCAAGTTCCTAATGGCTTCAAGGGCTTGCAAAATCCCATCTACTGGGGGATCCTCCTTTGCCCTATCTCCCGCATTAGCTTGCCTTGGAGTTGCCCTTCTTCTATTCATCTTTGAATTAGAGTTTAACTCCTCTTACAACAATAACAGCTAATTCCACAATCCCAACAAATACAGTTAGAAACTTAGAATCATAAGTCAATAACACAATCAGCAATCACATGCATATCGTAAGTGTTCCTATCAAACTATCCCAAGGTCTTAACGCGCCTTATCACTCCAAGTAACGACTATGCTTTGATACCAAAAGTGGGGATGTCACACCCCGACCCGCTTTGGACGTGTAGCGACCCGTGCTCGTCAATATTTCCTTTTGGTCATTCTCTTGTGACCTCCAAGGGAGCATTGTCGACCCAATCGCTTTATTGATTAAATACGCAAACAGGAGTACAAACAAATCACCCAATTAACAAATAAGCATAATTCAAATCACAATTATATATATATAGTCCTACACAGATGAATCAAGAAATTCTGAAATTTTGCCAAACTGAAATACAAGATCTCTTAAATAAGAAACTCGTAAGAAAAAGCCAATTACCTTGGAGTTGTTCTGCTTTCTATGTCAATAAAAAATGTTGAACTAGAAAGAGGAGTTCCCAGATTAGTTATTAATTATAAACCTCTAAACACAGCCCTTAGATGGATAAGATATCCAATACCCAATAAAAAAGATTTGCTTAACAGATTATGTAGATCAAAAATATTTTCCAAATTCAACATGAAGTCAGGATTTTGGCAAATACAAATCAATGAAAAAGATAAGTACAAAACAGCTTTTACTATCCCTTTTGGTCAATACGAATGGAATGTTATGCCATTCGGTCTCATATATATATATATATATATATATATATATATATATATATATATATATCTTTTCTTCCTCCTCACCCTCTTGTAAACTCTCATCCTTTCAAGCCTCAAGCTTTCTTATCTTGTACCCCTGGTTACAAAGTAAGTTTGTTTTCAAATACATCTAGCATAGTTTATACAGGGTTACCAACTTACATGATAGTTGGTTAACCATTTCTTATAATACAAACATCGATACTCCCCGGAGTGTGGATTACCGCCTTAGTGGATGACTTGATGCTTTAGTTTCTACATCTTTCAATACATGTAATTTTCAGTTCATATAATACAAATTCATACCACCTTCATGGTTGGTTTTTTTTTATGCATACTCTTACTTTATATTTTATATATTGCTTTTGCTCTTTAAATTATTTTTAATTGTCAAGATTTCATTTAGTTCTTACACAGTTTTTATACATTTCTCTTAGATATGTTAATCATTTATACTTCCTTGTTCTCTAATATAATACTCCGATCCTAACCCCTTTATGGTATTAGAGCCGGTGAGAAGGTATAAATAATCTTTTAAGAACATCCTCATAGATCGAGAGCCATTCGTTGGCATTCTTCTTGTTTCTGGGTGGTCCGGACCGTAAGTCTTTGAGCGGCTGTTAGACCGTTGGTTTAGCTTTGTAATGGTTTTGAAGAAGGAATAGTTCGATCTTAAGTATGAGCTTACTTAGAAGATCTACATCTTCCTCTAGTTCTCTATCACAAATGGACTCGAGATCCAAGTCCTATACATAGAGAAGAAGTAAGGATAGAAGATTTCAACAAATCTATAGAAAATTGGGAAATTCCTAAAATACAGCTTAAGGAAATATAAAAACAATCAAAATTGAAATTTTTCAAAAATCAGATTATGTCATAGCCATCGAAGAAAGAGATATTCCTCTTTCTAATTCTTATGAAAAATACATCTTTTGAATCGGAGTTGATCGAAAAGCATAAACAAAAATACAATTATATTCATATAGGACTAGTCCAAGTAGAAGTCAATCCTCTTACAAAAGAAGATCTTAATACTTCCATTCTCTTAGTTCTACGAGATTCATGACTCTTAAACTATGATGAATCTATCCTCGAATGCTTGTAGAGACAAGTCTCGCAAAGGACAAATACATTTTTGATTTGCTATCCCAATTTCTCAAAAGTATCTCTTAAGGATAAGAATATTCTTAGAGCTCTCACACTCCAAATCAAAACTCATAATTACAAAGTGGCGGATGGATCTATTCCTTTAGCTCTTGTCTATAGGATCCATTACAAAGCCATGGCCTCCACTTTTGAAGAAAATGCTTTTAAACATAGCCCAATAGGAGAAATGCTTCTCCTCCAAAGGCGACATTTCTAAAGCAAATACAACAATTCCTAGGTCTATTAATTGGAATCAAATCACTCTACTCTGAACAATGGGAATTGGAAAACCAAATTCCCCAACAAGTTGTTCAAAATATAGATCCAACTAATGTTATTCAACATCCACAAGGAAGGGTCACTATTAGATTTCCTAGGAGATCTTTTGATTCAAGATCTAGTCCTTCATTTCATACATCCTATTCATGGTCGATAGATTTAAATCCTAATCTTCCACCTATAATCACCATTCCTCCGAGTACGCATAGAGATAATTCTGTAAGAGATACAATACCTTTACCTCCTACCACCAATAGAAATAATCATGAGACACCTCCTCATGAACTAGAAATTAGTGGTTTAGATAATAGATCGGGATTTCCGGGCTAGTTTACCAATAGAACCAGCCCCGAACCGGGTTCTAGAAAACACAAATTCTCCTCATCATTCTCCTACTTATTCTCAAATGATAGATGATGAACTTAATGTTTTAGAAAAACAATTTGAACCAAACAAAGCATTCCTTAACAAGGAATTTAATTCTGAAGATAACAAACAAATTAGAGAATGGTTCTTCAAAACTTTTTTGCTGATAAAGCAATAGATCAAGCAAAAATATTATGACTACATATATGAATATGAAGTCCATATATTTTTTTCTTTGATTGATTAGAACAATTCCTTGAACCAAAAGAAATAGTTGTTTTAGATCATCTTTATAAATGGAAACTAGATAATGGTGAAACTATAAAATCCAATCATCCGCCTCTTAAGAGAACAAGAATACAACATGGAGAAAGCAAGGTAATAGTTACTCCTTTTAGGGTTCCAGACAAAGGAGACTGTCTTTACACTCACAAAGTTATTGAACAAAACAATTATTCAAATCAACATTTGGTGACCATAGGAAAACAGCTAAATAGGATAAAATTACCATCCAGAATCCTACTCAATTCATCACACCACAAGTTGATACCCTCAAAAAAAACCCATTTTTAAGGCTTTTGAATTCTCAAAAAATCTTAGTCCTGAGTTTGCCAAAGCTATAAAACAAAAAGAAAAAGCTTTTAGGGAAATCAAAACTAGAACCTACACCTATTTTAGACACTTCTAAATTCCAAGGACTAATTATCAACAACACTCCAGACCAACCTACTATTAGTACCTTGACCAAACCCTCTAGTGACTCTGATAGTGAATCAATTGCTGAAGTAAATAGACTTAACTGGAGATAACCCCAAAAACTCTATTATAGTAGAGCCACCCTACCAAACATTGACCAAGAAGAATCATCGCAAAAATACAGAATAAATACTCTTCAAATGCCATTTATGAATGGAATATAGATGGTGTTGTCGAAAGCAATATCATGAATATTCTTAATAACATGGTAATGCTTGCCAATGCCTACAAAACATAGCAAGATGTTTCGATCATGCCGTTGCTAATCTTTTAGTAGCCGAATTCACTGGACAACTAAAAGGTTGGTGGGATAACTTTTTGACCGATGAACAAAAAATACAAATTTTAACTGCTTATAAAATAGATGACTTCGGACAATGCATGGACGATGATCAAGGACATCTCATCCAAGATGTGGTGAATACTCTTATTTGCTCCATTTCACAACACTTCTTATTTATCCATTTCACAACACTTCATAGGAGACCCTTCACATATTAGAGATAGGAATCAAGATCTCCTATCCAATATGCGATGCAAATCCTTAGGGAGATTTAGGGAATACAAAGAACTTTTCCTTCAAAGAGTCCTTATCAGACCAGATTGCAACCAACCTTTTTGGAAAGAAAAATTCCTTGCAGGTTTACCCCTAATAACAGTGACCAAGTTATGGATAAAATTAGATAAGAATATAGTGGCCAAATACCTTATGATCTTTTTTTCTTATGGAGAAATAGTCTCCTACGTTTACAGACAACGACCACAAATGTGTAATATAATCAAATTGCAAAGACAACTTAAGGAAGAACAATCCATCACCAATAGAAGTCTAAAAGATTTCTGTGCCCAATACGGTCCCTCTTATAATGAAAAAACAAAACCAAAGTGTAAAGGAACTTGCCCTTCTAAAAAAGAAACAAAAAAACATCGCATCAAACCTCAACCTTATAAGAATAAATGTAGACACCATAGTAACCAAAATAGATCTCGGACCGATAAGAAAATTTTTAAAGATATCAAATGTTACTCTTGTGGCAGAAAAGGACACATTTCAAAATATTGTATGATTAATAAAAAATTGAATGAACTTTCTTTAGATGACAATACTTTATTCCAGTTAAACAACATCCTCATAGAAAATAGTGACACTTTTTTTCGATGAACTTCTTGAAGAGGATGGTCTTCGGGTTAACAAAATAGAATCCTCTTCAGATTCGATTATGAAGATGCCTCTCTAGAAAAACCCATTCCCGCAATAAACATGTTAACAAAAGAAGAAGAATTCCTCCTCATCACCGTTGATAAGATTACTAACCCATAAGCCAAGAAAGAATACTTAGATAGACTACATTCTTCTATGAATATTACTACCAAGCCCAATACTTCCTACAATTTAAAAGACATTTTGAATAGAAACAAAAAATCTCAGTCCAAGACCCATAAATATTAATGACCTCCAAAATGAAATAAAACAACAAAAATGTGAAATACAAGCCTTGAAAGCAACACAAGAAATTTCTAGTTAGAAATGAAACAAGAAATTTCTAGTATAAAATCTCTTGTCCTAAAAGGAAAGACAAAATTAGAAGAACAAAATGAAATTACTAATATTGTTGATACTTTTGATCCAGCCTTTCTTATGTTGTTAATAGAAAATAACCTCTAGAAAATGGATAATAAATATAATTATAAAAATCAATAATGAGTATATCACTAAAACAACAGCACTCTTTGATACAAGGGCTGATCTCAATTGTATCAAAGAATGCATTGTTCCAACAAGATTCTTTGATAAAACTTCCGAATCCTAAAATCAGCCTCAGGAGACAAGCTAAATATCCAATACAAATTGCCGAAGCCTTAATAGTAAAAGACCAAATGTCTTATAAAACATTTTTCTTTTAGTTAAAAACATGAGGCAACAAGTAATTCTTGGAACACCTTTCATACAATTAATCCAACCTTTTACAGTTACCAATGAAGGTATTGAAACTCATGCTTTAAATAGAAAATCACCTTTAACTTCATAACAAAACCACAGAAAAGAAGCCTAAATATTTTACAAGAACACTTTTAGAAATAAAATGTCTAATAAGAGATAAAGAAAACCAACTTGAATTCTTAAAATAAGATTTAGAATTCAAAATAATAGAAGAAAATCTTATAAAACCAAACATCATAGAAAAGATAGCTTCCCTACAAAAATACATAGAAAAACTATATGCTCCACTTTACCCAATGTTTTTGAAAAGAAAGAAGCATATTGTTGATTTACCTTATGAACAAGATTTTTCTGAAAACAAAATACCTACAAAAGCTCGCCCTACACAAATGAATCAAGAAGTTCTAAAATTTTGCCAGACAGAAATACAAGATCTCTTGAATAAAAAACTCATAAGAAAAAGCCAGTCACCATGGAGCTATTCTGCTTTCTATGTCAATAAAAATGATGAACTAGAAAGAGAGGTTCCCAGATTAGTTATTAATTATAAACCTCTAAATATAGCCCTTAGATGGATAAGATATCCAATACCCAATAAAAAGATTTGCTAAATAGACTTTGTAGATCTAAGATATTTTCAAAATTTGACATGAAGTCGCTTTTGGCAAATACAAATCAATGAAAAGATAAATACAAGACAATTTTTACTGTCCCCTTTGGTCAATACGAATGGAATATTATGCCATTCGGTCTCAAAAATGCTCCTTTAGAATTCCAGAGAATCATGAATGATATCTTCAATTTTTATTCAGAGTACATCATAGTCTACATAGATGATTTGTTAGTTTTTTCCTCTTATATAGAACATCATTTCAACCATTTTTCTACTTTCATAAAAATAATCATACAAAATGGTTTAGTAGTTTCTCCTACTAAAATTGCACTCTTCTAGACCAGGTTAGATTTCTAGGTCATTACATCCATTTAGACACCATAGCCCCTATAGAAAGATCAATCTCATTTCTTGACAAATTTCCATATGAGATTAAAGACAAAACTCAATTACAAAAATTCTTAGGTAGCCTCAATTATATTATATATTTCTTTCCAAATATAAATATTCCTTGTAAACCTTTACACCAAAGGTTACGAAAGGATCCTCCGCCATGGACTTCAGTCCATACAGACATTGTCAAACAAATAAAAATTCATGTGAAAGAAATGCCGTGTTTACACCTAGCTAACCCTTTTGCTTTCAAAATAGTAGAAACATATGCTTTAGAATTAGGATATAGTGGCACTTTCAAACAAGTCAATAACAACAAATAACAAATTGTTCAGTTTATCTCAAAACATTGGAATTCCACCCAACAAAATTATTCGACAATCAAAAAAGAAATACTTGCTATAGTTTTGTCTATATCAAAATTCCAAGGACATTTATTAAATAAAACATTTCTCTTAAGAATTGATTGCAAATCAGCCAAAGATATTTTACAGAAAGACGTATTAAACATTGCATCAAAATAGATTTGTGCGGATGGCAAGCCATACTTTCAATCTTTGACTTTAACATTGAATTTATAAATGGTTCTTCAAATTCATTACCTGATTTTTTCACAAGAGAATTTTTACAGGGGATACCATCATGCCAAGACCCAAAAAAGACAAAGGCAAAGCCATAGCCGAAACCTCCAATACACCACCAAAACCTACAGGCTTGACACCTATCAAGTCATGGTTACAAATGGCAGAAAACAATCAGTCATTCTTACAACAACATCCAATACCAAATACACCTACAAAAGAAGAACCCATACCAGCCTTAGCCCAACTAGCTGCCATACTACCTAAAGAAATACTAGAGTTACTTGCCCATTTTTTACCAAAAAAAAGTAAAGAAAGAGCCATCTACTGCCATTGAGGTAACCAACAATCCTTCCCCGCTTGCTACACAAAAACAAGCGGAATACAAAAGAATTTCGAATGAGATGGTTATTAGGCCACATGCAATCCCTCATTCCAAAAATCAAAGTTTTTTTTCCCAAAACATCTTTTAAAAAATACTGACTATGGAAGATGGATTCTTCAATGAAGATCCGATCAAATTTGCAAAAAAAAATCTTCCTAAAAAATTGACTTTTCAAATCACACAATACAAACAAAACCCTTGCTTATTATGAGCAAATTCTAGTGGAGATAGAATCGGCAAGGTTCACTCACTTTGCTGACAAAAACAATACATAAAACATCATGTACTTTACTATATCCATCAATAAAGTCATACACCCCTCACACTGGGGAGCCTCTCCTCATACATCCAGAAAATTTCAAACTAGACTTACTCAAAACCTACCATACTCCTCCTCATATACCTATTGGGACTACCAACAAGCTTGGTGGAATGTTTTCTTCAGACAAAATGCAAATTTCCAACATACTTGGCTAGTATTCTTCAAAGACAACTTCCCAAGACAAAGCCTACCAAACTGGTTTGACTCCTGGTGGGATCTCTTTGGTCATTTGGATGTAATACTACACCCCACAATCGATCAAGGATACCAAATATTTCATAAATACTTTGTACCAACACCACATGATACAAGGTTCCTATGCCTCATGCATTTTTTCATAATATTCAAAATCTCATGCGTAACAGCTTGAGAATTTGAATACAATACATCTACCAAACCTGGTGTACCAGTACTTGTCCGAAAATACAAAACAAAATTATGGAATGGATTCAAATACCATGAACAAGGGTCCGAAGCTGCGGTTAAAACTTGGCTAAATAGCTAGAAAACCCAATTGACTACAATCCCGTCAAATACATTATTTTTACAAGAAAAATCCATAGCCAATGCAGCACTTGCTGCAATTCAGAGCAAAGAGGAATACCGCAATATCCTCGAACAATACTCTCGAAGCGGAAGAATCGCAATGTGGATCTTCCAAATCACAAGACAGTCAAGACAAATCCTCACGGTCACATCATAGTGGAAACACCAATGAAAACGACTGCTACAGAATTAGTCTAGACAGAAATTAAAGACAGAAGATCACATGCCAACACTGTTGCAGCGGCGCAAAGGCTATACACTGTAGCAAGATAGTAATATACTGTTCATTATTCACTATTCACAATGTACTGTTCACTTTATACTATTCACTCAGTATTGTTCACTTTACATTGTTTAGCACTGTAGCACCTTCTATAAATACACTCTCTCGACACAAAATAAGGGGACTCGAAATTTTCAGCTCTCTTCTCTCCTCTTCCTCCTCACCCTCTTGTAAACTCTCATCCTTTCAAGGCTCAAGGTTTATTAGCCTATACCCCCGGTTACAAAGTAAGTTTGTTTTCAAATACATCTAGCATAGTTTATACAAGGTTACCAACTTACATGATAGTTGGTTAACCATTTCTTGTAATACAAACATCGATACTCCCTGGAGTGCGGATTACTACCCTAGTGGATGACTTGATGCTTTAGTTTCTGCATCTTTCAATACATGTAATTTTCAATTCATATAATACAAGTTCATACCACCTCCATGGTTGGTTTTTGTTTATGCATACTCTTACTTTATATTTTATATATTGCTTTTGCTCTTTATATTATTTTTAATTCTCAAGATTTCATTTAGTTCTTACACAGTTTTTATACATTTCTCTTAGATCGTTAATCATTTATACTTCCTTGTTCTCTCATATAGTACTCCGATCCTAACCTCTTTATGGTGTGTATATATATATATATATATGCATCGGAAAGTCATCAAATATTACAAGCCATATTCACATAAGTTAGACACACCGTTTAAACCTAACTTACTCGCCACATTCGATTAACCCAAAAGTGCGGCCACAACCTTCATCGAAAAGGGGTTTGGAGCAAACCTAGCACCTCTAGTACTACGAAAGTAGTTGCAAAAGTTGTCACTAACCCCATTACCACCTAACTAATCAAGGGCTCCATAATCTAAGGCTCTGGCTTGATGATCATATCGGGGTCAAGCTCAAGATCGGACACCTCCCTATCAGGTACATCTACATCCATGGCATCCTAGCTAATGCCTCCCCCTAATCCTCTAGCACCCGGTGGACCATATGAAACCGCGAATGGGCCCACGACTCTCATCCCCTATCCAAAAGGATTAAGTAAAAAAACGATGAGCTACTAGATTATGGAGTCTCTCGCTAACCTAGATAGTCATGACATAGCACGTGTAATGTGTATCGTTTCCCTCTATCAAATAATCGGTCACCTCTTGGTTATACTCTATGGGGAGTCCGAATCGAATCTGGCGGAAAGGCTCATCTATTCTTAGGATCTGTAAACATTCAACAAACAACGGGTGAGATAAACTCAATGAATGAACTTCCTAGACCTCGCATAGGGGAGTCATTCATCTCGAGAATGGCCTAAACATGCAAATTATCTATCGACGGCAGATCAATAGCAAAGCAACTCGTGCTTTGCCTTAACTATATTTAGAAACGATCACCTTACATTCTTAATCCATCATAAGCACGTAACCAATTCTTATAATATTTCCCATATTCAGGACCCAAACGACAAAATGTGACATATATCATAGTCATGCACACATGCTATGCAATAATCCAGACACAATCATATCTCAATTTCATGCGCATTTCACATGTATATGTCCAGATTATTACGACTACTTAGGGCCACGGCCAATCCGAAGGTTGGCAATCATCCAACATAACCAGGCATCGTCTCACCCCCATCGAGCACAAGTATCGTCCCCTGTGAATGCATCAAAACATTCCTATAAGAAGTTTCGTTATAAAATGCATTCACAAATGGCATCTCGTTGTCTTGGGGGCATTTGAACTAAATCGGGCATCGTCCCACGTAAAACGCATCAAAACGAGTTCATTACCCCGTGTAAAATGCATTAGAGTTTTTAGATGGTCATATGAGCAAATCATCACACAAATCATTTCATATATATTCTTATTAATCAATGTGTGATGCTCATGCATTATGCAATGACATGTGTCACAACCAACTTGTCATAATTGCCTCCCATGTCACTCCAAAGCAATGCATAACCTAAACGTATTCATGTTTCATTAGATCTTGTAACTTCTCATGCATAACAAATGGTCACATGAACTTTCATCAATTAAAATTAGCAATTAATAGTGCATTAATAATAGAAATCAAGCATACAAGAAACACTTCTTAAAGGTAATCATCTTATAAGGGTCTAATTTAATACGATAAACGATAAGATAACTTATTTTAATAACATACCCTATCACAACCTCATGTTACATGCTACGTATCATTGCATAGTAGTTTATCACTCTATTAAGACACATCATATCAACATATCACACTTCACTCATCACATCTTAATAACTTATTGTATAAGTACTTATCATATAAAGATAGCTTATTAGCAAAACTTGATAACTTATCGGGATAACCTATAAATAAAACTTGATAACTTATTGGCTAAACTTGATAACCTATCGTGATAACTTATCAATACAACCTGATAACCTATCGATAAATCTTGATAACTTAGGCCGGCGGTGTCCAAACTATGAACAAAAGAGGGAGAGAGCTGCTGTGAAGGGCTGGACAGCTCCTTATTTGGCTCCAAAAATCCAACACGGTTATGGGAACGGCGATACGAAATGGCGGTTCAAAGGTGGCAAGTGAGGTGGTCGTTTGCTGGTGAGAAAAATGAGAGGAAAATGAAAAAGATGACTTGCAAATGAGATGCAAATGGACAAGGGGTGGTTCAGCTATGGCAATAAGAGAGAGAAAGATGAGATTGAGAGCCAAAGTGAACAAATGAGAGAAGAAAGAGTGAGGGGGTAATGGCCACGGGTTTTGGGGGGGGAGAGAGTGGAATGATGAGGAAATCTAGCCATTTAACGTCCATCCCATCCCAAACCCCTTGAATCCCTCCCTACCAATCAAAGGAAGGCTTCTTTAAGAAAAAAAAAAAATTAAGACATTAATAGAAGATATTTGCACTTGATTGAATAGGTTTAGGGTAAGGTAGGTTAGGCTAGGCTAGGTTGTCTTCAAACATCTCCTTTGCCGCCCTCTTCATGTATGTGGCGCCCTCTTCCTTAGCCAATTCCATTCTTGCCCCTTTGGCTTTAGTTATATGGGACAACAATTTAGTCATTTCACCAAGATTGCACACCATTCACGCACATGGAGTGCATTAAATGTTAAGATCTTGCAATGAATGGCTTGATAGGCTTGGAGGATCCATGGCCCTCCATTGGGCCACCCACTCCTTAGGTGTATAGCTCTTGGGCCGCCCACATGGGCTTGGCCCCATTTACGCCGTCCATTGTGGGCTTCGACCCATTGGGCCACCCAACATGGGTTTGGGCCCATTAGGCCGCCCAAATGTGGGCTTGGGCCCACTTGGGTCCTCGCTTGTGGCCCATTTCCACTTCTCTGAATTTTTACGTCCCGCTAATGAAAAAATCAAGTTTTCGCCCCAAAGTGGCATATTCGGCATTTTCATGGTCTATCAATCCCCATTGTAATCCCGTTCGAAAATTGGCTGCCAATGTAATCCATTCTGAAGATCCGATTTGGATTGAGGATGTCACAACTTTGGCAAAAAATGTGATATCTTAAGATCCTCCTATCCAATTTAACCAAATTGGGCATCGTTAAAATGCCAATCATACCTTTTGATTGAACCTATAACGAAGTAACAATTCCGGTCAACTTTAGTCAAACCTTAGGTAAAAAATTATATACAAACATCTTCTTTATGTGCGTTGTTTATAAGAGAATAGGCTAGTCTTTTATCTTTAAATAAAGAATTAGACAAAAGGAGGGTTTTGTAATGTTCAAAATTTATTGTTGTGTTTTCTCAACAATTGCAACTCATAGTGAACCCTAGTATGCTAAAATCTTTCTTTTTATTAGTGATATATATCGGTGATGTGGAATGACCAGGTAGAAATTCAGGTGATCTCGATCTTCACAATACATGTTAGATATGTTTTGTAAATTGGTGCAGGAAGATAGGACCATTCGCCTAACCTGTGTTCACGCCCCTTACAATTATTCCCAAAGACAGATTCTATGGGAAGAACTTTGGGCGATTCATAGGATGAATAGCTTTCCCTGGTTATGTGTTTGAGACTTGAACGAAATCCTTTATCCATGGGAAAAGCTTGGCAAGAGACCTGCAGATTCTACTCGTATGATGTCTTTTCGATCTGTTCTTACCGATTGTGAGCTTATGGAGATAGATAGCAAGGGCTGTAAATTTACTTGGCTGAATAATAGAGATGGGGACGAGATGGTAAAGGAACGATTGGATTGTGCTTTATGTTCAATGGAATGGCGTATCCTATTCCCAGGGGCAGAAGTGCTAGCACTACCGGCAGTGGGATCAGACCATAGTCCATTGATTATTCAGACGTCAGCACCGTCCAAGAGGAAGAAGAAATCTTTCATTTATGAAGCCTACTGGAACGATGATATTGAATGTCACGACATTATTTCTACGGCATGGACTTCTATACATCCCAAGCATCCGATTTTTCTTTCCAAATTGCAGCATGTCAAGACTTTGCTCTATCTACATGGAGTCATACTAAATTCTCAAATGGATGCGCCAGAATCATTACACTACAACACCAACTACAAGACTTGACGAATCAATAGCACTTAAATTATCAAAAGGAGGAAGCCTCCAAAATCAGAGACAAAATTACAAGGACTTGGCGAAAGAAGAAAAGATCTTGGGCAATGAGATCAAGAGTACAATGGTTGAAATGGGGAGACAAGAATACTCGGTTCTTTCATGTATCTACAATACAAATAAGACATCGAAATCGCATTATGATGTTACAAGATGAGAACCAAAGCAATGGATTCGTGACCCTAGAGCCCTACAAGGTATGACGACAACTTTTTTCTTGAAGTTATATATGACTCAGGGGACGCGGGATTACGGTCCTATTCTTGCCTAGTGTCCGCAAATAGTAAGCATTGAAATGAATGATCAGTTGATTGCAATGGCTACTTTGGAAGAGATTAGACAGGCCACACTCCAATTAGGGACAACAAAGGCCCCGGCCTTGATGGACTTAGGGTGCAAATGGTAACGTTTACATTCTTCTTTTTTTGTTCGAGGGAAAAAAAAAAAAAGTGTTTGTTCAGGGGAACAATTTTTGAACAAAAGAACGCGTTTGGTAACGTTTGGTCCGGGAATAAAAATGAACAGAAACATGTTTGGTAAATTTTATTCTTTTTTTTTTGTTTCTTTTAATTTTTTAAACATTTTTATTTTATTTTTTTTATTTTTTCCTTTCTTTTTATTTTTCTTTTTTTCCGGCCACCAGGCCTCCCGGCGACTCGGCCCGACGGGCGGCAGCCTCGCCTAGTGTGGCATCCCGGAAATTCAAAGCCGAGCCTTAAGGTGTGTTAAATATCTTTAGTTAGATGATAGAATTTTATGGCTTATGTTTTGGCTAATTTGTCTTTTAATTTGATAAATTTTGCTTGTGATTGTGGAAATTCAAATTTAATAGATTAATGCTTGGCCATATGATTTAAATATCAATAAATAAAATATCCCAAGACTTTGGTCAAGGTGAAATTTGAATTTAGAAATATTAATTAAAAGGAATTCAAAAAAAAAGAAGAGAAAATAGGTTATTTTCGGAATGGGCCTTGAGCCCATTAGCCTCAAGCTTGGTGGGCCAAGCTAGTCGGCCCATTGGGCCCAAGAAGGGGAGCTCGACCAGCCCAAAGGGAATGGCCGGATGGGCCTAAGCCCAAGCCCATTAAGCCCAAGTTGAATTCAAAATAGAAAATTACAAGTGGCAAAGATGATGGGCATGCATTGGTGGGATTTTAGGCAAGTAATCATTGCCTATGATGAGCCTAGGGGAGTATAAAAAGGGGGATTTGGAGAGAGAGTGGCCGTTTTCTTCATTTTGGCCGAGAGAGTGTGCGAGAGAGAGCTTGAGCGGAGGAGAGACCGAGAGAGAGGAGGTGGAGCCGAGAGTTCCCGCCGCCGTGTTTCGCCGTTCGCCCGCCGTCCGACCGTCCTACGCCGCCGTGTGTTGCTGTGTGTTCATCTTGGAGGCAAGTGGGGTTTCCTTTACTTCTCTTGCACGTTGTTTGATGGTTGCATGTTCGGTTTGAGGGGTGATTTGGGCGAAATACCGAAGTAAGGGTGCATGTGTTCATGTTATGTGGCTGTTTCCGTTCGGTTTGTGGTAGACAGTTTCTTATTCGAGCTTGCATGTGTACTTGGAGTGTGATTTTGGCTTCGGTGTCTTCATGGAAGTTGAAGCTAACATCTTGAGGTATGACATACTCGAATTTCATGAAAAACGATGGTGATATGTGGGGTCAAAAGCTCTGTTATACGGTGACCTCAGATCTGCGAATTTCCTACTGACCTTTTGTTGATTTCTTGGTTGCATGTCGATTTCTGTTGGAGATCTCACTTTGTTGTCTTCTTGAAAGTTGTAGGAAACACCCTAAGCTACAACATCCTCGAAAATGAGGCAAAAAAATAACAAGTAGAACTTGGTGAATCGGCTAGATCTTTGAGATGGATGGTTCTGGTGGAGTGAACCGAGACACCCGAGACTTCATGGGTTAAAATGGTGACCCAAATCTGGGTATTTTACCTAGATCCCTTCATGAAAATTTTAAAGGACACATTGATGTATAACATACTGAATTTCAGGAGAAACGAAAGAGATTTGATGGGTCAAACCTAAGTTTTTCGGTGATGTACGTTCTGGACGAAACGGTAGAGGTTCCAGAAGCTTCGTGGAGTTATATAAATTAATCTATAAAGAATTTGGCTAAGAGTTCTTCATGAAAAATGCACGAAAATGTGTTGGCTATCACCCTGTAAAATTTGGGAATTTTCGGAGGTCATATGAGTATTTTAATTGAATTAATTCGAAAACTGTGCAATCTGGCCGTGATCCGAATATTGTGTGTATTTTGTGGAAATTTGGGAAATTATGTAAAATGCGAATTAGCCATGGATTTTATGTGAAATCTGATTCTAATTGTTTGTTTAAGGATTGATTGAAGATTATGATTTTTGGAAAATCATAAATACTAAATATAATATTTATTTCTGAAAATATAATAATATAATAATATAATAATATAATAATATAATAATAAAATAATAAAATAATAATAAAATAAAAGGTGGATTATTTTATTGGCCATGAGTTCTATGGAATTATGATGCATTGCTATATGACATTAAGGCATGTATGATCATGAATTATGATGTATTGTTATATGGCACTGATGTATGAATGATCATGAATTATGATGCATTGCTATATGACATTGATGCATGTATGATCATGAATTATGATGTATTGTTATATGGCATTGATGTGTGAATGATCATGAATTGTGATGCATGTATGTAAATCATATGCCATGAAATAACAAGATGAAAAGAATGATAAAAGTGGAAAATGGTATGTGAGAATGAGGTTGTGGTGGAGGATGTTGTCTCGGTGGCCTGGGGGCGTAATTCCGAGATTCCCCGGGAGTTTCAGGATGCCCGGAATGTGGGGGCCGGAAGCCTGTCGGAGGTTTCGCCCGAAGGGAGTGACTCGCGATGCCGGGATTAGGGTGCGAGATCCCGGTTAGAAGGGTAAAGGCCGGAAGTCCCCGTCGGAGGTTTCGCCCGAAGGGAGGTTCCTCGTGATGCTAGTTGAGGTGCGAGATGCCCGGAATGTGGGGGCCGGAAGCCCGGTGGCCATGAGATGGCCTGGAATCGGGAACCCCTGTCGGAGGTTTCTCGCCCGAAGGGTGATGATCAAATTGATCATGGAATCGTCGGAGGTTTCGCCCGAAGGATTGATAATGATACCCTGTCGGAGGTTTTCGCCCGAAGGGATGGTGATGATTTGAGAAAAGATAATGGGGATCAATTGATAAATAAAAATGGCTAATGATGATATGATGTGATATGCATGGTGATGCATGGTTAATGATGATGTGATATGCATGGTGATGCATGGCTAATGATGATATGATGTGATATGCATGGTGATGCATGGTTAATGATGATGTGATATGCATGGTGATGCATGGCCAATGATGATATGATGTGATATGCATGGTGATGCATGGTTAATGATGATATGTATGCTATGATGATGCATGAATACGCTTGTCATCAAAAAGGTAAGGGATGCCCGAATTGTATGATGGTATGCATGGTGCACCGAGTTGTTATTGGATTTCCCTATCTCGCCGAGTGGTTGTACTCACCCCTTTTGGGGATAACATTTCAGATTAGCACTATGCCGCCGCTTGTTTCGCGTGGCGTGTTTTACGGTATTCCGTCCGACGTCGAGGTGGAGATGACCGAGATAGACTGTCCCTCGGTACCGGATTGACTTTTATCCGAGTACGATGCTTAGTCATGTATGATATCGGCTTTGGGGGGGCCCCGTCATACAAGAGTTTATTTCTGTTCACATCCGTCGAGATGGTACTATGCGAGGGATGCCGCCGCCGCCACCACCCGATGCACCGGATGGGTGTGAGATCGCACGCGAGGAGTAGGAGCTAGACCGCTTTTGGTATAGATAGTTGACGCTCGTGATGGGAGGGTTTTGTGCTCATATGATGTTAGAGGTCGGAGTTCCTTTTTGAGATTTTAGGTGGGACATGGCGAGTCTTAACCTTTTCTCGTTTCTCTTGTACCGACCCGAGGAAAAACCCCATCTCGCTATATGTATGTATGTAAGCAAAGCGTCAACGTTAATTTATAAAATCCTGATGTGTAGTTGGTGTGTATTTGTATCATGTCTTAGAAGGGAGATAGATGACGATGTAAATTTTGCTTCCGCTATGAGTCGCGCATGGGACCGTTTAAAAAAAAAAATGCCTGTAATCTGGCAAGGCTTAATTTAGCCTCGAGATAGAGATGGTAAAAGATGTAACATGGCACTTTGGTGACGACCTCGGAAGGGTTCGGGTGTCACACCTAGCCAAGGCGAGGCTCGGCCTCGCCCCGCGCCGACGACGCCGAGCCTTGCCGGGGCCGGCGACGCTCGGCCTCGCCGAACTGGCGAGGCCGAGCCTCGGACGGCCGGTCGTCGGCCATGGCGAGGCCGGCGACCGGCGAAAAAAAGAAGGAAAAAAAAGAAGAAGAAAAGAAAAAGAGAAGAAGAGAGAGAGAGAAACGTTTCTGGAGCAAGAAACAAAAAAATCGTTGTTTCTTTTTTTTGTTCTTATTTCGTTCAGAAACAAAAAAAAAAAAAAACTTAAACGCAACCAAACGCGTTTACATTTTTGTTCCCAGAACACTTTTCGTACGAAGTGTGCTAGGAAACACTTTTGGAGTGTTTCCATGCACACCCTTAGTGGCTTGTTTTATCAAACTCACTGGGATATTATTAAAGATGATCTCTTGCTTTGGTCCAAAGACTTCTTTCTAACAAGCATTATGCCTCCTAGCCTAAATCAAACCTTTCTCACGTTTTATGCCTCCTAGCCTAAATCAAACCTTTCTCACGTTGATTCCTAAAACACCAAATCCGAAAAGCTAGAGCAATATCGCCCCATTAGCCTATGCAATTTTGCATATAAAATTATCTCCAAGTTGCTTGCCAACCACCTTAAACATTAGTTGGACTCTCTCATCTCAACGGAACAGTCAGCCTTTGTCAGTGGGCGATAGATCCAAGATAATATATTGATTGTGCAGGAAGTTCTTCACCAGTTCAAGACTAGGAAGAGAAAACGGAAATTCAATGCAATCCTAAAGATAGACATGCAAAAGGCATATGATAGAGTTGAATGGGATTTCCTACAAGACTACCTCCTGAAATTGGGCTTCCATCCTACATGGGTCCGAAGGATCATGCAGTGTGTCTCCACTACTTCCTTCAATATCAAATTCAATGGCGAGCCCCTTCCTTATTTTTCCACTATGCAAGGCCTAAGACAAGGTGATCCCTTATCTCCATACTTGTTTATTTTGATGGCCAATGTATTATTGACCTTAATTAATCAAGCTGTCAGTATCGGACACATTAAAGGTATTAAGTTCAATCAATGGTGTCCTACCTTATCCCATCTATTTTTTGCCGGCGATGCTATATTCTTCCTAGAGGGGACTACAAGGGAATGTCGAAACTGGGCGGCTATCATAAACCAGTATTGTCTAGCAACGGGTCAGGAAGTGAATCGTAACAAGTCAGGCATCATTTTTAGTAATCATTGCCCCCTTAGATTGCAAGATAATATGTCGGGTGAGCTAATAATACCGGTGTTAACTAGATGTGGCAAATATCTAGGCTTACCTTTTGATTGGGGTTGATCAAAAAGGGAAATGTTCTCATGGATAATAGCACAGGTCCATAATAAGTTGGAGGGCTAGAAGGGTAAGCTCATATCCAAAGGTGGCAAGGAAGTTCTTATCAAATCTGTCGTGCAAGCGCTACCCCACTATGCTATGTCTATTTTTAAAATTCCTGTCGATTTGCAAATCTATAGAGAAAAGTATTGCAAGATTCTAGTGGAAGAATGATCGAACAGAAAGGGCATTCATTGGCAAAAATGGGATATGTTGAAAGCAAGCAAAGATTATGGTGGCTTAGGCTTTCGTGATTTAATCGCATTTAACGAAGCTCTGCTCAGCAAACAGGCCTGGCGACTATTGCAACAGCCTTTGGCGTTGTGGAGTAAATTGTTCAGGGGTTTGTATTTTCCTACACAAAGTTTCCTCTCTATACATCCAGCAAATCGCTCATCATGGGGATGGAAGAGTCTCCTACAGGGAAGGGATGCCATCTATTCGCACCTATGCTGGTCAGTGGGCGACTGTCAGGCAATCAGAATTAGGGGTGATCGCTGGTTGCCTATGGGCATTCTCCATGGACCTCCCAACAAAGATGATCCAGTCTTGGTGGCGGATCTAATTGATCCGATCCACCAAACTTGGAAACAACCTATTCTTCTCCCTCTCCTAGGAGAAGAGATCACAGAACAGATCGTCAAAATACCTATCTGACATCTACCTATTGAAGATCGTCTCATTTGGACAGCAACGCAGAATGGAGAATACACAGTCAAGAGTTGCTACCACAACATCAGTCATACAGTAAGCAATGCCAACAGTAATAGAGCATCTTCATCATATCAGAATCCTAAAATCCTATGGCGGCGAATATGGTTGATGCAAACTGCATCAAAAATAAGAGTATTTACCTGGGCTGTGTGTCAGAATGCAATTGTGACAAGGGCCAACCTATTTAATTGACACATCGCCTCTGACCCTTGTTGCCCGCTGTGTCAACAATAGAGCCAGGAGACCATCGAGCATCTGTTCCTCCAATGTGAGTGGACTCGAGCTGTATGGACACACCAACAGATTAATAGAACACTACCCCCTTGGAGCAACCGGCGAATTGATCAATGGATCTCAGCCATAGTAGCGACACCAAAGAACCTACCCGGACTCGAGCTCACTACCAATACACTATGGCAGATTTGGAGAATGCGCAATGATGCAGTCTTTCGCAACCAAACACCAGATCCGCGACGGGTGGTTGACATGGCCATCACTCAAACCTAGTTCCTCCTCTCCCCTGTTGTTGTTGGATCGAGATCCAGGATTCCGCACCTCAATCCCGTGCATCTGTGGCGTCCTCCAAACTCTGGCACTCTGAAATATAACATCGACGGAGCTTTTCAACCAGGCAGCACCGAGGGCACGATGGCCTATGTCTGTAGAGATCATCGTGGGAGGCTTATGGACGGATTTTCTAGCAAGTTTCGGGCACACTCGGCACTGGAAACTGAACTCAACGCACTAACCTGTGCCTTGTACCATCTGCTACAACGACAACTTCATAATACCACTCTAGTGATTGAAACGGACTGCTTTCCCCTTGCTGAAGCTGTGCGCCATGGCAAATCACCCATGTGGGAGCTTCGATCGATCGTAGAGGAGGCGCTCCACCTGCTCTCCCGCTTCACTGACCTAACCCTGCAACACTGCCTGAGAGAAGCGAACCGGGCCGCTGACTGGGCTGCAAAGGCCCATCGCACAACTGATTCGACCCAACACTAGTTATATCAACCTCCTGCTGTTTTTCTTGCTATTTTGACTGCAGATGCTATAGCCAATGGATGTAATTTCAGTTGATATATATATATGAATGTTATTTCCGAACAAAAAAAAAAAAATCACTTTATGTTGGTCATCTTTCTTTTTCTCTCTTTTTCGGATTTGTAATTTGTCTTCTTTATTTTATTCTCTTATCTTAGCATTTTTAGGTAGATTACACTTCCAACGTTGGATTTTTTTTTTTTTTTTTTTTTTGTCAAACGTCATTGGATTATTGACATGTGGGAAATTTGGGAAAATGGCCACACAAATTCTAAACCTTCTATACATAATGCAATCAAGTACTAAACTTTTATATAGGTTCAACCTAGTCCTAAACCTTTTAACAAGATTGCAATCAAGTACTAATACTTTCAATTGGTTGAATTAAGTCCTAGACCTATTAAAATGCAGTAAGGTTCTAAAACTGAGGTTGAAAAGTTTAAGTATTCGTAAACAATTTTTGAGTGACACATAACTAATTGTAAGAAATGTTTAATGAGAGGACTTGATTCTATCATAGTAATGATCATACAAATTGTGCATCTGTTTTACAAACTTGATTTGACGCAAAAATCAGCAACTTTGAGTTCATTTAAAACGGATCATATGCGCATTTTACGTTTGTACCGAATCATGCTAATTCTCATTATTGTTGTATGTAAAAGTCGCTTCGACTTACTTTCTAGCCATCGGATCAGGGTGTGTTATGCAAGAGGAGGAACAAGAAATGGGGCCCAATTGAAAAATTAACAATTTATGAATGGGGCCTTCCTGAAAAAAGACCTGGACTTCATGAGCTTTTTTGTAGTTTCTTCCAAGTAAAGGCCCATCTCTGCAACATATTTTAAGACTTCATCTCATTTTTCTTCTGTGGCACTATGTAACTGGGTTCAGCCCGCATATATGTGTGCTACATACAGGAGGGCCACATCAACATTCAACAAGTTCAACTTCTAAAATTTCTACCTAGTTAATTAATAATTTTCTGCTTTGCCTCTTTTTTTTTTTTTTTTTCCCGATAATCCGGGGCCGAGCACCAAATCTAGCAAAAGTGAACCTGAAGCCCAATAGCCCACCCAAAAATTAAGGTACTTTTTTTCTAATAAAGTTGGAGTTTCACAGTATTGATTATTGATTTGTAGTTCACAAGCTCCATCTTTTGTTAGGGTTATATTTTCAAGAAGAATAAACGAAAAATATCTTCAATTTGTTTTTAGGTCATATAGTTTGTTTAACTCGATCAATTCATCTAAAAATGAAAGAAATTATATGTTATGTAATTTAGCAAAACTCATCAACAAAGAATAAAATATATTCGTGAAAAACATGTTTTTTTTTTTTTTTTAGAGTGGGAAAAATGTCGTAGATTATTTAATTTAGCAAAACCTTAAGAAAATAATATTACACACACACACACACACACACACACACACACACACACACACACCCATTTCATTCAGTTTTATTTTCTTCTCCTAAAATGCAATTGATACAAATATAAATACGTCATTTAAAGACAAGCCATTTTAGCCAAAATTGCAAAAGCAATTTCCATGTGGGAAGGGGCATGACATAGTTTTACACTTAACTCAAGTTGATTCTAAAAGAATCTAACAAGTGAGAAACTTGTAATTTATTAGTTTAACGTTTGAACTCATAAGGATTAAAGAGCTTCTCTGACAGACTGAGCTTCTAGCGAATTGTTCCGAGCCCGCTTCTGACTCCAATACAGTCATCTTATCATCCCCTACACACAAGCACCACAATCCGAAAACGTTTAATGTATTACTTTTAAGAGACAAAAATATTATAAGTTTTAAACTTCATAAAAATACAGTTGAGTCTTAAAACTTATCACAAAATAGCAATTGAGCCCTAAATTTTCAAAAGTACAATCAAGTTAAAAAAATTTGTTAAATTTGTCAAATCAAGTCATTTCAAGCGGTTCAATCAAATCTTTTCGTTAATTGCACTTTTGAAAGTTTTAAAATTTGATTATATTTTTATGATAAATTTTAGAATTTAATTGTAGTTTTTAAAGTTTTAAGATTCAATTACACTTTTATAATAAATTTTAGGACTCGATTGCATTTTCGTGATAAATTTTAGGATTTTCAATACACTTATCCCTCCTTTCAACAATGGAACTTAATTAATCCCTCCTTGAATGACAAACCCTTTGGTAGCAAAATAAGCAACCAATAGCAGGGAATCTTATAATCTTTGTCGTGAAGATGCATATGAGAGTATAGGTAAAAAGAAGGTAAGGCAAGCAAACAACATTCTCTTAATTTTTTGTCTATAGCACCGGAAGTCTGCGAGGAAATGGCTCTGTATTTTACAAATGTCATAAAAAAATTTAGGTGAATTATTTATTGTTTTTATATGATACATTATTTATTACCGTGGCAAATTTATGGTGTTACCGAAGTTGTTATAGACCGCAAAAATGGGTGAGCACAAGTAGAGCGGGCCGCGCGTCATGTTGATTTTTTTTAAGCCCAGTCTGAAGATAAATACAATGTTCCATCGAATTAGACCGAGTTGATCCGAGTGTAGCTCGAAATTATTTTTGAAGTGTTTAAAAAGTTTAACCCAAATTAGTTATTATGCTTTTGGCTAAAAATGATCTTTTTTATGTGCTTATTTTTTTTTAACTTATTTACAACTTTATTAAAGTGTTCCAAGTATAATAATATTTCATTATTATTTGTCTTTGTTATATATCATAATCATATTAAATCTTTCATTTTTAAAAAAAATAGATTAGGCAGGTTCGCGCCATTTGTGTAATATTTGACTTGGTCAAATAAAGAAGGGAAAAATGAGATTTCTTTTTTTTTTTTTTTGGGGGTCAAAAAGTGGCCAAGTGAAAAGAGTGTTACATAACCACTGGGGTTCGCCCAGTGGCCACCCTTCCAACATGGAAGGGGGAGGTGAGGGGGTTCAAATCCCCACCTTCTCGGGGGATGGGGGTGGGGACGCGTAAGTTTGAGAGTGGGTTGCGACTCCCACGCCCCGCAAGAGGCGGGGGCACAAGTCTGCAAGTGAGTGTAGAGTAGGAATAGAGTAGGACCGACAAAAAAAAAAAAAAAAGAGCGTTACATTGATCACATCCTCTAAAGTTCACCCCAAAGGGAAGCCATATTAGGAAAAATCCAGGACCGACACAAGTTTTGGGAGGAGCACTCGTCTCTCAAAGTAATTACTGGAGATGGAATTTCAAGCAAAATTCAAACCTTCTTTCTCCTACCTCTCCACAAATCTGGAAATCCCCGAAGGTAGGAATTTTAAAGATCAACATCAATGGCTCTTTCGAGGAGGGCTCCATGAAAGGCGCTGTTGCATGCATATGCAAAAACTCCAAAGGAGTCCTCATTGATTCATCAATCGTGCATGCGGAATACTTGGCCCTATCTGAAATTCTAATTTTTCTGCGAAATAGTTGGCCCTATTCGAAACCCCGAAACCCTAATTTTTCAACTCCCTCTAAGACTTGAAGACCTTGGTTGGAGTCTGACAATTTAACTCTCTTTAGACCTGTCAAAATGTGTCATAAATCAATTTCTTAACAAATATATGATAGGTTGAGTATTTAAATGGGTTAGTTATATTTAGTAAACGGGTTTACATATAATGTGCATTAAATAAGTCATAAATGAGTTTACCACTTATTTAAACTAAATTTACCTCTAGAACTCTCTCTTCATTTTCTCTCACCCTCACTCAATCTTGTGCTCACTTACTCTATACTCTCACATCAATTTAGTTATGAGCTTTCCTAGATTTTTTTTTTTTTAAAGAAATGAGCTTTCCTAAATTAGGTTAAATTTGAAAATGTTTTAGCAATATAAGTCGAGTATTGTTTGGGTATTGCTCAAATCTGGTCTTGGTCACTAGATTTACATTATATGGAAATGGATTAGAACGAGTTAAATAAGTCTATTTAGGCCAGATAATTTTTTGCTCAACCCACTTGTTTGATGGGTTTAACTCTACTTGATGTTTAGATAATCCACCATACATACCATGAGACGCACATGCAATTATCATTCGATGCCTAGAGTTGTTACCCTACTTTTTCACTAAGAATGAGCATTCCAAGTTTCATTTGGAATCTATGTCAAAATAGGTTTTCTAATTTTGGAACCTGAAACCTACCTTGCATATTTAAGAACTAAGAACTTACCATATCACAAGTTTTAGGGTTGGTTTCAAGGTCTTTCAAGGTTTCACCTATATTATTAGTTGAATGATTATAGTAAGTCATAGCCTTTAATAATTACCATTTGCTATAATACACTAACCACAACTCATATTTTGACTTAGGAAAAATATAGAACATTAACAAAGTAAAAGTCGACTATTGACGGAAATGGAAGCTCGGACCAATGGTTTTAGATTACATACTTATCATTGGATGTCATGAAATATCACAAGATTAGACGAAAACATATAACAAGAAAAATACAAACACTTCTTCGAGGTTTCAAGTCCAAACCTACTCATCAAAATAGATTCCTCAAATTTTAAAACCTGAATCTTACCCTATATACCCTAAAACTCTAGAACTTTGAACTAGACCGGTTCGCATGGTCCAGTTTTCAGATTCCAATTCTATTATTAAACCATATTCATCCCTACTTTTCACGTTTGCATATCGCTCATTGTCTACGTGAAGCAAACTCTACTGCCTACTGAGCTGCAAAAGCCCAGCGGAGGAAATCTCTCTCGGAATTGGGTCTCCTCTCCACCCCAAATTGTGTTGGACTTGTTTTGTAATGAAGCCCATTTTAACGGGCTCTGCGGTTTATTCTTCAACAAAGGACATCGGTTTTCAGAGCCAAAAAAAAAATTACAAATTTCTTAAGTAGAACACAAAGGCAACTTCACCCACTCTTTAAAAAATTGTGCATGCCACTTTCTGATTATGTCCCTTTTGATATATTTACATTTGAGAAGTCAAAGATTAAATTATTCGAATCCCGTGTGATTAATCACTTAAATGAAATGAGGCCAAGCTATGTGAGGCCATGGTTTTTTTCTCTAGAAAATTAGTGAAAAAATGTCCATCAGCTCCCTCTCCAACGAATTAAACGATCAAAGCAGCATCTGTCGGTCCCTTCTTGTTGCGAGTTTCTTGGTGGGGGAGAGAGAGAGAGAGAGGAAAGAGAGGACGTTTAGCTTTTCGTCTCAATCTGGAGATCAATTCCTCCTCTCTCTTTCTCTCTCTCTCTCTCTCTGTCTCCCTCTTTCTCTTCCTTCCATCCACCATATATCAAAGACTTCACCAACCGGATCTCTCGAAATTCAGGTATTAGATCTTTTCTAATAAAACCCAGATTGAAATGGGCACGTTTGAGAGTTTCAGGAAGGCCTATGGAGCGCTCAAGGATTCCACCAAGGTTGGCCTGGCAAAAGTCAACAGTGAATTCAAGGTGGCCTCGTTTCCTTTCCCTTTATCATCCCCATTTGAACATCTTAATCGATTTGTTTCTATACGTTCCTCGTCAATTTGGATGACCGTGCTTCTTTTCTCTTGGGTGACGTTTAGGATTTGGATATAGCGATCGTGAAAGCGACCAATCATGTTGAATGTCCACCCAAGGAACGCCACGTTAGAAGTGAGTTGAAAGGGTCGCCCCCTAAAATAATCTCATTCGCGATTCCCCTGCCATGTATCTTTACCGGATCATATCAATGAATGAGCTCCGATTGTGGATAAAGAGAACGGGATTTGGACATTTTCATTAACCGTCTTGATCTGGAACAGGAGCACGACTTGTTTTCTCAAGGAATTTTTCCATGTTAGGTTAATTTCATGACTAGTGTCATTGTTTTTTCCTGAATTTCACCTGCAGAAATCTTTTCGGCAACATCAGTCGTGCGGCCAAGGGCAGACGTCGCATACTGCATCCATGCGCTTTCGAAGAGACTATCCAAGACACGGAATTGGATTGTAAGGACTTTTCTTATCCCCCTACATAATTTGTTCATTGCTTAAAGATAACTTTTTAGCCCTATTACTTTGTAAATTTGTAAAAAATGAACCCTTTAAGTCCAATTTCCCTCGAAGTTCTTAACGAATTCCGAAGATTCCATGTCACCTAAATGTCGTAAAAAAACCAAACGAGAAGAGCAGATCAGAGGACCATTTTTGCCAATTTACGATGTGTATAGATCGATATCGCTGACCCAAATTGCATAGGACGATCTGCCCTTTCCTTTGTTAGTTCCGAAATGCAGGAAGTGTTTGAACTTTGGCAATAGAATGGACATCTTAGGATGTGTAAATTCAAGATTATAAAATGAAAAAGACGAAAGTTTTAATCACGGGAGGAGGTTTAATCCATTTTAATTTTCCATTAGGGTTTTCATTGTACTTGCTATATTGTGATATCCATACTTTTTAAATCGATTCTAGTATTTTATTTTTATTTTATTTTCTGTGTTTCTTCTGTAAGGTGGCGTTGAAGACTTTGATAGTCATTCATAGGACATTGAGAGAGGGAGACCCAACATTTAGAGAAGAGCTGTTAAACTATTCACATAGAGGGCAAATTCTCCAGATTTCCTATTTCAAAGACGATTCAAGCCCCTTGGTAAAAAGCTGCTCCCAAATCTCACCAATTTAAATTAATACACATGTTGGAAAATAATTTCCTTTTTTTCTCTTTTCGGTAGCATGGGATTGCTCTGCGTGGGTACGGACTTATGCTCTCTTTCTTGAGGAACGACTCGAGTGCTTTAGAATTTTGAAGTACGACATTGAAACCGAGCGCTTAACCAAGTCATCACCAGGATCAACAAAGGTGCATATGTTTTTCATTTCTATCCCTCTTTTATTTTATTTTTCAATCGAATCGCTTATATGAATCTCTAACATGATTGAAATATTTCTTTTTCACCATATCTTATTATTATAGGCACACAGCAGAACGCGACTTTTGAATGGGGAGGAATTGCTAGAACAATTACCAGCATTACAACAGCTTCTTTACCGCCTTATCAGTTGCCATGTACTTAGATTGTTATAATTCTTGGCATTGATATTGCTTTAGGTAATTGCCATTTCACTGTCTCACTCATCTCAAAATTTGCAGCCTGAAGGATCAGCTTACTGCAATTATCTCATACAGTATGCCTTGGCCTTGGTACTAAAAGAGAGCTTCAAAATATATTGCGCCATTAATGACGGAATCATCAACCTCGTGGACATGGTACGGCGCCAAAATATATATATTCGCAGAAAGAACATTAGATCTTTGTTAAACTATTTCATCATTGCCTTAACATAATATTTGATTTCCTGTAGTTTTTCGATATGTCAAGACATGACGCTGTCAAGGCACTCAATATTTACAAAAGAGCTGGACAGCAGGTTACTTCACCCGTTCCTTTCATAAAATATTGTGGATTTTACTTCAAATTGGCTCCCATATATATATAAGTGCAATTGCTTTTGCTTTCAGTTTTTTTTTTTTTTGTCCCATTTGATTATTCTTCTTTGGTTATGTCCAGGCTGAAACTTTGGCGGACTTTTATGAGTACTGCAAGGGCTTGGAGCTGGCAAGGAATTTTCAATTTCCAATGCTAAGACAGGTATCTAATCATGTTTAATGACAATTGAGTTATTTTCATGATCCTCAAAGCACTATCTCAGAAAGCCTTCTTCCTTTCGTTTTCGTCTTAATGGCATGCAACAGCCACCTCCATCGTTTCTTACAACCATGGAAGAATACATTAAAGAAGCTCCTCAGACAGGTTCTGTGAGCAAAAGACTGGTAAGCATAATATTGTTATTTGGATTCAACTTGGTGAATGTTCTCGGCTTGTGCTTTACGTAACAATATTGTTTCGCTAGGAATATCGAGAATCCGATAACCTATCAGTAAAGACAGAGGAACCTGCGGAACCATCAGAAAGCGAAAAGCAAGTTGAAGAGGTTGAAGAGAAACATGAAGTGGTGGAAGAGGAGGAAGAGAAGCAACCCAAGGAAGAGGTTGAAGATGCGCCAGTGATATCAACAGCAGATACCCGCGATCTCCTTGTAATTATGAATAGATACATTGCGTTTCCTTCTGGATCGAAGTCAAAAATACATGCGTTGAACTTTAGATTTCTTGCAGGGTTTGAATGAAGTAAACCCTAAAGCTGCAGAACTAGAGGAAAACAATGCTTTGGCTCTTGCAATTGTACCACCCGGTCAGTCATCTCAACGAATTCATGACCTGGTTAATAACACTTATTTTCAATAAAAATCCTAATACAAACTCCATGACATTTTTGAAGTTGAAAAGATGGCACCATTGTAGTTTTCAAGTTCTTTGCAATTTGTTTCCCGGTAGTTTTGTAGACTTACAACATTTTGCACAATCAATTAATCATAGAATGACAAGCGTCTTGTTGATTATTGTGTAACCTTAAAGAGTGAGATATGTTCAACCTTGCTTATTACTTTCTATATGCTTCTATGAAATGTTGCTTCTTCCCGAATCGGGTCCAATGATGATTTTGTGTGCTTCATGTTGAGATGCTGACAAAAATTTAAACAATTGTAGGTGGCAATCCCCTATCTTCCGCAAATCAAGGATTAAGTTTAATGGACATGTCAAGTAGTTCTGGCTGGGAGCTAGCACTGGTTACCACTCCTGCCGTCGACATCAGCAAACCCGTGGAAAGGAGAATGGTTTGTATTAATAATCTCTACAATTCTCTACAATTCTCTACTATTAACAAACGCATTTAGTCAAGTAAGTATATCTCAGAGCTGTCTTTTAGAATCTTCGTTACCGCAGACGTCTGTTATGGCTTAAATCTTTTCATTTAGCTGTGGTTTCTCCGTTAGATAGATGCCCATGTTTTCCCAAGAGTCCTTAGTAACTTTATGTTTTTTAGGGAAATGTCACATATATTCGATAGGCAGATTAGCATGTGCATTCAACTTAGGTGAAAGAGTATAACTAAACGTGGCAAATAATATCTATAATAGGTAATCCGAGTGCTCAATCTTTAAACTGGTACAATTAAATCGTAGTTCTTTTTTCAAGAAAAATGTAATCAAGCCACTCCCATCATCTATATTGAAAAAGACCGACTCGAGAACCACAACTTGCATAGGTGGCATCCTTAAAAGTTGTCGCGTACGTGAAATCAGGCCAAGGATGACTGTGTATTTGATCCCCCTTTCAGAAAAGGCTCAAGATCTGATTGCACCAACCTTGAAGCTTAGTACTCTATTTGTTTCATGACAGATTTAGGACTTCTGGAGTACTAATTCAACAATTATACTATGTTAGCGGACATAAAATAGTACCTTATGCATAATTATTTTTACTTTCATGATAATTCGACCTGAATAGTGTTTTGGCTCAACCGGAATAACCTTTGGTTCAGGCCGGTGGATTTGACAATCTATTGCTAGATAGCTTGTATGATGATGAAGCCGCGAGGCGACAGATTCAGTTGCAAAATGCAGGGTACGGACAGGGAATGGCCGTGCAACTGCACAATCAATTCGATCAACATCCTCATCCTCATCAACCACAACCTGACCCATTTGCGATGTCCAGTAGCATAGCCGCCCCAACCAATGTCCAAATGGCCTTGATGGCTCAGCAGCAGCAACAACTGTGGCAGCAACAGCAGCAGCAACAACACAATGCGATGACGATGGTGCCGTACGACCCGGCCATGCAGTATTCTCAACAGCCTCTACTCATGCCGCAAACAGGTGGTTCTTCCAATCCATTTGGAGATCCATTTCCGTCCTTTCCACAGCATTCAATGCAACAGCAAGAGAACCCCCGTTTAATTTAGGGCTATGTTTCACCTGCTCTTTTCGCTAATTTTAATCTGAGATATAATTAGAAAGCCTAACTATTCTTGAATTCATTGTTGCCGGTCATCGATCCATTCTTGTATAAAAATTGGGGTCAATTTCCATGAAGTACGTGCATTGTATTCCTCATTAGCACAAATTTAGGAAAACATTTTTTTTTGCTTCCCTGAATTTGGACAAGGCTTAAATTTTATCATGCTTGGCATTTATGAAATATGCTAGTACTCTGGCTCTCTAGATGCACAAAACTTAACAATAAATTTCTTTGTATTCAGCTGGAAGGTAAAAAAACAATCTAGTCATAAGCAAAACTCGTGCTTTTGGCGCTCCCTCGATCTCGGTTGAATCGCCATCTCTTAGTGAACATATATACACTGCACAATCCTACACCATTGACTCGCTCTTCCAGGTGCAACAAGAACATTATGTTTCCACGATCTAAGTGTCCCTTTTAATTTGAAAGTCCTACGAAGAATCCTAATTTAGGACTTCGGATTTACTTGAAAGCTTCTCTGGAGAGTAATACCATATCTGTGTTCTACAATTGCTTATGCATTCTATAGTAGTAGAGTATCTATAAAGCTTCAGTTTTTCTAAACCAGGGTCCAATTACTCTTGTCACATAGGATTTCAGTTAGAAGATTTGTGGTGTTGCCTGTACATAACAATTCCTCCTGTAGCATATCTCCACCTCCATACATGACAATAGAAAGTATCCAAACGGTTACTTCTATTTCTTTTGGTGACATTCCAAGCACCACAAGGACAATTCAGTGTGCTCTTAACACCTAACCTTGAAATGCGGATCATCAAGGCACACTAGCATGACGTACTTCTCTTGCTTCAACCGGGATTGAACTCAAACCTCTCCTCCCAAGAATAGATCAGCCAATTTGGGTGAGATCATTATGCATATATTTGACTCTCTATTCACTTGTGGGAAATTGAGCTTGATTGGTATAACTTCATCATGGCAACACCTCCAAAGTTGCAGGAGTGTATAATAACTTATAGAAAGCCGCCTCACCATGTATTCCTAAACAAGAAATTTACGTTTCACAGCACCAGCGGCGTAGCCAGAATAAATTTCCATAGGTGTCAATCGACAGATCCAAGGCACAACATCCTTATTTTTGTTCTTTTCTTCTCCTCTGTGCACACGCCAAAAAAAAAAAAAACAAAAGTGTTCTGCTTTTACATAACACTTCAGCACGGTGGGCCAATCTTTTCTTCAAGAAGATGGGCTCTGATATTTTAATTTCACTCAAAAAAAGAAACTTGAAATTGAGAGGGTCTAGACTCACATGAAGAGCTTGATCTTCGTAAAATCAACAAGCAACTCAATATACTAGTAGGAATTATTCCTCTTTTGTGTGGGGCAGCTGCAATTCGGCCAAAACTGTACCAAACGAGTTTTGGAGAGAACTTAGTCTCAAAAGTTTTGCCAAACAAGTGATCTTGAACCTATTTAAACATTACTAGATATCAGTCTTTCTTGATTCTATACTAGCGACGAGCTCGTGACTTTGACAAAATAGAATAGCAAAGAGTCACGACCTATTACTACGGCATCGGCGTGGAACTTCATCAGGAAGAAGAGACCGCGGGTCCACCGGTACTCTTTCATATGGGATAACGCCATAGTGCCTCGATATCAGCTCAATCTTTGGCTCATGGCCAAGCGTAGGCTTCCAACCCAGGATCTCCTTCTGTCCTATGGCATAATTGGAAGTGCTGCCTGTGCGTTTTGCAAGAATATGCCTGACTCTCTTGACCACCTTTTTTTTGACTGCTGTGTCACGGCTAGCGTTGCTTTCTTTTGGGCTTCCAGATGCAATTTACCCTGGCGTAACAGAACTTGGGGGGAGAATTTCCGATGGGCAGCTACCTATTTGATGGGCAAAGATTTCTACAAGTGCATAGCCCGTTTTTCCTTTGGCGCGCTTTGTCATATCATTTGGAAAAACAGGAATAATATCATCTTTAGAGACCAGCCTCTCTCGGTTCCGGCCATGAAGAATCACCTCTTCAAAGTGGTCCGAGACAAGGCTATCACCTTCAGAACGTCGAAGATAATTTCAGAAACAGAAGGTTGCGAGAAGTTGGAACCTAGACCCGATTATATTCACTGGGACCCGTAGGTCGTTCGATCTGAAGGTGGCCTCCTCCTTGCTTTTGTTTCTGTTTGGAAGCCGGTCAACCTAGCCGTGCTTAGTTTGGTCTTGTTGTTGTAGTGCTTGCGCCGTCTTTGCGGCTTTTACATCTCGTCACCCTTCCACTTCTTTTGTCCCTGCATTTGGAGTGCAAGTTCCTGGTGTCGAGATCTTTTGTACATTTGACCTTTCCTTAATATATTTCTTACCATTTACCAAAAAAAAAAAAAAAGAGTCACGACCTATATACACAGACATTGACAAATACATATCAATATTTTTACTGGCAATTTCACCATCTCACATAGAACTCAAAAAGCAATTCAAATATGTCCAACTATGTTTGCCATGACCACTTTTTCTTTCAGTTCCAAGAAATCAGTGGATCCGAACAATTATCGCATACAAATTTTGAATCTTGACTCCATTTAAATGTGGACTAGAAAATCTTAGAAGTATATCCAGTTCAGAACATAGTAGGCCTTAACCATTAATGAAACTAGTATCAAATCAGACTTGTTCGTGAGAAAAAAAGAATGATTAAAAGAGTAATGCAGTTCTGAGAAGGTCCTTCTTGATTGTATCCTCTGCTGTGCTGTGGATCAGCATGAGGTCCAGTGTATCCTCCCCATCTGCAGCCACAAAAACCATGTCCTCTTGCCTTTAGCATAACCTTAGTTATGGTCACAACCTCCATCGTCACAACTCAGAATTCATAAAACCATTCCCTGAAACAAGCAATATTATAGGTTGTTACCAAAAAGCAAACATTTGAAGGATTGCAGATGCAGCAGCAGGGGTATTGCCATCTACATATTCCTCAAAGAAGTACACGAGCATTTTGGTGCCATTACAACCGAGGATGAAAGCAAATTAATTAACCATGATGCAAGATCCTACATCTAAAACACTCCCTTCCATGTGATCTAAAAATGTTCAGTTTTGTGAATGCGATACCTCTAGCTCTTGTTCTTCCTCTGCCACCGCAACCTCTTCCTTGCCCATTAGGTGATCATCCTATTTAAATGAGAAATATAATTAGAAGAAAATTAGAGAAACGACATAACATTCACCAAGAGACAATAGCGACAGAATAATTTCTAGAAGTACCCCACTTATACTAAAGCTCTAATGATGTCCTCACCATCTCAACAGGAGGTTGATACCTGCAATAGAGGGCATTTACGGCTTATGATGGATCAAATACCAAGCTCTTAATATGTCTAACCCTGAATATGAGGAATCAATGACAAGAGAAGAACACCATCAACTCACCCCACAGTCGATGCATCCGGTTCCTTCTTTGAAAGAGTTACTGTTATTATCAACACATGCCTTGTGGTCTCCAGCCAATCCAGACAAGAGAAAGACATTAAATGGGGAAAAAATAGCAAGTTTGAAATTGAATATTTATGAACGATGAGTTTGCAACTCTACTTACACAACAATTTCCTGTCTGAATATCAACTTGCAGCTCCAAAAGAACAGATCTCCAATCTTGGTTAAGCAAATAGGCTGGAAAAATTCTGGGCAGAAGCGGCAAAATGATGAGCACCAGTCAATCTGTTGAGTTCAACGGATACCATGCCAATTGGCAAATGGCTCAGAGGTTTTGGGTGCTGGCTTAACCACTTCTGGAATCCCAAATACTTGCCATAACATTAATCTTTCATCTGCCGCTGCAGATGCCACCATGCATTCATTTGGACTCTGCAGCAATGAGAATCATCAGCAATGAGAATCATCAAAACGATCGACTCAAAAAGCAAACTTCAAAAGTAGTTGCACCGACGGATGACTGGTAAGCATACAAGTAGTACCTGTGCCAGGAATAAAACTCTAGATGTTTGTCCAATTAGCTCTGCCATCCTCACATAAAAGGATATTTCCAGAGAATGAGCCGGTTCTCAGTAGGCCCGTGAGAGCTTAGCAGTTCCCTCTCCCTCTAGTTCCTCAACAGTGCACAAACCTGCAAACCAGTGTCCATTCAATTCAGACGCGCCCGTACACGTGTTCCAAAATTTGATGTACCAGTCACTCCTCCTGAGGCCAGTAAGTTGCCATGAAATGGCCACCATGTAAGGGCTTTTACAGCAGCTGTGGTGGGCTTCAATCTTGTGAAGCCACTGAGTGCTTGAAGAGTCTCTGGACCTATCCCATAAGTAGAGGAGATTGCCGTTTCCTCCGCTAGCCAGCTGTTTTCCAGAGGGCGAACATTTCAGCCCGCAGACTTCTTGGCGATGCCCCTTGTAGGTTCCAACATTGTGGGATCTAAGTCTCACATCATTGTTGATGACCTTACAATCCATGCCTCCTGTAGTGAGTATGTGATTGTTCCAGGTTAAAGAACCAATTCGGAGTCAATGGCCTCCTCTTAAAGTTCTCAGCTGCATGAGAGGAAACAAAAACAAAAAGCGAAAAACTCAGCTTGAATAAGAACCTGTCAGCCACAGACGAAACACTAATGCTATCAAAACAACGAGCAACCAGCTTACCTGTCTCAAGGATGGAATACTTAATGAGGATGTTCACGTGGAGCAAGAGCGAGAAGAAATTGCTAAACTCTCATGGGTTTACTAAGAACAGCACATTCTTTGGAAATATCCATCTAAAGATGGCGGAGCTCACTAGTCATCCATCTAGAGTTTTATAACTGGTATAGGTACTACTTGTATGCTATCAGTCATTTGCAATTCGGTGCAAGTAGTTTTGAAGTGTTCTCGTTGAGCTGATTGTTTTGCTGATTGTCGCTGTCGAGAACTTGTTTCGCAGAGTTCGGACAGATGCGCGGTGGCATTTGCAGCAGGAGATGAAAGATTAGGCAAACATTACTCATTCTCTTAAACGAACCGAACACGGAAAGATGAGAAAATTTTTTTCATCGAAACAAATGGAGCCATATGAACATATATTATTTTCTTAAGGTTTTGCTGAATTAAATAAAATATACCATTTTTCCCATTTTAATTAAGTACATGCGGTTGAATTAGATAAAACATGTCTTTTGATAAATAAATAAATAAGGTGTAATATTCAAGAATATATTTTATTGTTTGTCGATGAGTTTTGCTAAATTACATAAATCATATCATTTCTTTCATTTTTTAGTCACATAAATTCGATTGAGTTAAACAAATTGTGTCACTTAAAAATAAATTTAAGATATTTTTCGTTTATCTTTCTTGAAAATATAACCCTAACAAGAGATGGAGCTCAGGGGTTACAAATTAATAATTGATACTGTCAACTCCGACTGTAATTCGACCAATAAAAACTCCGGGTTTGATTAAAAAAAAAAAAAAAAGATACCTTAATTTTAGGACGGGCTATTGAGTTTGGGTTGCCTATTGCTAGATTTGGTGCTCGTGCCCAGTATTAACGAAAACGAAAAAGGAGGCAAAGCGGAAATTATTAATAAACTAAATAGATTTTTTTTTTTTCAAAAACTAGGTAGAAAATTGAAAAGGTGAACTTGTTGAATGTTGATATTAACCTTTGTAGCGCACGTATATGTGGGCCGAACCCAATTACATAAGACCGCATAAAAAAAAAAATGAGACGAAGGCCTATGTTGTAGATATGAGTCTTGTTGCGGCCTACCCTCGTGGTGCATTACTTAGAAATTTGAGCCTAAACTTAACTCGAACTCTCTTAAGTCCATACCGATTCGCAACTTAAGATTTAAGTTTTTATCATGCAAACCATTTTCATTTTGGAGTCGTCACAAACTAGCTTACGGTGAATCAATTAGAACCCAAATAAAGTATTGAGAAAAATACTTTACTACCGTATTATGAAGAACTAGAGATTATGAGTATGGATACTTGGTTACACTAGCATCCTCTAATACATTTTCAATACCGTTCTCTCATGAAATAATATTTAGTAGACAGCTTGGACTCCATTTTATTACTCTTTAATATGTGAGGTGATTTTACGAGTGTGCAAACCACAAATTTAACACTTAATAAGGTGATAAATAAATTATAGAACTTACCTCATAGCAATAAAAGCATTTGCAATGTTAAATCAAAATTTACATCAATATTCATAGATATGATTTCTAATTAACATACAATCACTCACATTTATTTTGGATTTTCATTTATTTAAATGAAACCTAAAAAGTACATCCAAGGTAATGCAATGACATACAAAAATGCTTAACTAAAATGACATGCAACATGCAACTTAACAACGAACTATATGTCACGCAACATTAATTAAATGACCTAATCTGATGACGGGCAAATATTAGATGCAACTATCGTAACATGTCACGCATTTTAATTTAAATGTCCCTAAACGTGCAATTTACTATATAATGTACAATATGCAAACTAATTCTACATGACGCATGCATAATTTTTTTTAATTAAAATTCAGAATAAAAAATACCTAATATTTAAATATACCATCTATTCTAAGAAAGGATATCTAATTCATCGTAAAGCAATATTTGGTGGATTTTTCTTTAAAATTTCGGAAAAAGAAATTGCCAGATTTAAAATGCTATCTAATCTAAAATAAGCAGTATTCTAGCAAGAATCAAATCCAATTTTAATATTTTTTAGGTTTTCTTTTTAAGGAAAACAATCAAACAATGGATAAATATTTGGTTAGATAATGCAATTCACAAACGTATATTATCTATATGTAAATTTGGTAATGAAATAAGCCAATGATTATCTCCAAATGGTTATGGATATTTATGGAAAGTTGTCCGTTCAAATTTAGAATATGGGTAAATTGACGATTGTATCAGGTGGTTATAGATAGGATGGAAGATATTCCATGCCACTAGGTATTGAATCTTTGTAGTTAGAGATCAGATGGCTGTGTGTGTATGTGTGTGTGTGTGTGTTTTTTTTTTGGGTCAGAAAATATAGTTGAGCTTCATTACTTAACGCAAAAACTTGGGCCTCACAAATAATAAGGTCCCATAAAGTACTAGGAGGATTAGTAAGCCAATCTTTAGGAAGATAATTACCTTTATGGGCTTTAGCTACCCATTCCGCTACTTTATTTGCTTCTCTTGGGCGATGGGTTATAATCAAGCTTTCAAATTGGTTTGGTCATGTGTTGTTAAGTTATGAAAGTTTCCTAACTACATCGGGACAAGGAAGGTTCGGGCTTTAGTTATCACTCGCTCAAGATGCTCAAATAACAGCGTATCTCACAACTCCAGCGGATCTGGGCAAACCTAAATACTGGTTGAAGTCGAATAAAGTTGCGTGTCGAGAACAATATCAAATGAATTTCACTTTCCGCTTGTACTTGGTTTTGCGATTTCGAAGATTTGTTAAAGGTTAGGCTGCATTGAAACTGTAAGTGCTCCACTCATTCTACGTGTCTGGAGTGAGTTTTTGCCAATGAATCCAATTCTATGCTCAAGAATTGTTGGGAGCATCGAGTTATCGCAACCCAAATCTAATGTAGCAACAAAAAGAAGAACTGTAATCTATGTTCGTCGGACTGGTAATTATGGTTTTGTTTCGTTTGGTCTCTTTTTGGAGTAGGAAACGAATGGAAAAGTTCTATCAATTGCTACTGAACCAAGCTCATTATAATTTGGTAAGGTTCAATGTGAGTAGTAAGCAATTAATGAACCAGGCTCATTATAATTTGGTAAGGTTCAATTGCTACTGAACCAAGCTCATTAATATTATTCTCAGTTACATCGAAATAATTGAGTAGTAAGCAATTAATGCGTAAAAGAATAAATTTGGCATTGCGTGACTCTTCACATTAGTCTTGGGGTTTCCAAATTTATCTGGAGTTTTAATTCAAGAAACCAAATTCAACAAAAAAGCAAGTTCAGTTGGTTAACAAATTATGATCAAGAGATTCGGAAAAAAAAAACTATGAACTAGCAATTAGGTCTTTTTATTTTTCATTCCTCATTCACATTGACCAATCAATGCCCAAAATTTAAATTAATCACTTGAATGCTATCATTTCACAAAATTTTAACCACAACCATTGAATATTTTGATGCTATGTCAGATTTTTCAGCAAAAAAATAGCTAACATCACTCAAGTCAATGCTTTTTTAAAAAAAAAATTATAACATTTAAGCGATCGATTGAAAAAATTTATAGCACAAAACACATATACTTTGTGC
This sequence comes from Eucalyptus coolabah, assembly GCA_014182585.1. Lineage (NCBI taxonomy): Eukaryota > Viridiplantae > Streptophyta > Magnoliopsida > Myrtales > Myrtaceae > Eucalyptus > Eucalyptus coolabah. Next base: position 39,774,608 of record CM024622.1, read on the forward strand.
CATAATTTCTAGAGCTTGTTATCGTTGCCCTTGCTTTTGTTGTGTATGGATGTCCAATAGGGTTGAGCATTGTTCCAAGACAGAACTTAGAAACTAAGAATTGGACAGGTGGAAACATGTCTAGTTTTAGGTTCTAAGATATGTAGGGTAGGTTCTACATTCTAAGGATTGAAGAATCTATTTCAATAGATAGATTACAAGTTCTAAGTTGGTATAACTTGGAATCTAGAACCTTTAACTAAAAATCTGAAAGAAGTTTTATGTTTTTCTTAGGTTCTGTTTTCGTGTGAGCCTACGATATTTCATAGCATTCATTAATGAATGTATAATCTGAAACCATTAGTTTACCATTTTATGGATGAGGCTTACTTTATTAAAGTTTCATATTTTTCATATGTCTAAATATAAATTATGATAAGTGAATGATAACAACAAGTTGTGATAATTAAATATGATAATTCACTGCAGTTATTCAATTAATAATTTAGATGGAACTTGGGTAGATCTTGGAGCCGACCTTTGGGCAAGTTCCAGGTTTCAAGCGGAACTTCTATGGAACTTGGACTTCTACGGAACTTGGAAACACTAAAATTTGGAATCGCTCACCCATAGCATGTACTTAATCCAGTAATTCAATTTTTTTTTTAATCCTTTTTGTTCATTTGAATCAGTTCTCATTAATCCATCCAAATATATGTAGTACAAGAGAAGTAGCCCGAGCATACGCAACTTAGTTATCTGAGTCTCTAACAAAATAGAGAGCGAGTATGACAAAATGAAAATGAAAGAGACCATTCTATATATAAAATAGGTAGGATAGTCCTGAAAGCCATTACAAGATCATCTAGTAAAAACCATGAACTTCCTTCAGGATGCCAAATTAACTGTAAAACTAAACGATGAGCCTGCCATGCTCAAAACCAAAACGTAAAGAAGAAAATTTACACCATGAATTCTTCTAAATTGAGCTATTTCTCATTTTCATCAGCAATGACCAATTTTACCCTCTTCTCCTGTTCCCGTACTGTTTAGACTGCCGCTTCATCACGGCGCTAATGCCGCTCCCGTATGCTCGGCACTAGCTTTGCTTTCGTCGAATCGAACCTAACCAGATATTTCCCAAGATAGAATAAAAAGGACGATCTGCGAAGCTCAAAAGTCGTCTCCAACAGTCAAGCAAGAGAACGAGTTGAGGTCTTGGGTCCATTGGAGACGGCAATTTGACGCGTATTAGGCACTGAGTGACTTTGTTTAATTCGAAGTCAAATCAGTCCCTATCAAAATTTAAACTTTCTTTTTCGGTCGGATTTCAAAATTAAACTTGACTCCAAAAAAAACACTATTTTAAAAATTTTCTCAAGACTTTTAATACCCTTTAGAGGGATGTGCCCGGCCAGGGTTTAAGGGGAAAAGGGAGATCATAAAGGGAGGTGCGGGGACTTGAGGGTTTAGGGGATGTGATTTTATGGTCATATCTCACCCATTTTCACTTTGGTAAGGCACCAATGGCACATGGTCCGTATGATATTCCCATAAATCACGTCCATTCCCAACTGTGGTCCCTTCTAAAAGACGAAACTCCTTATATCTTCAAAAGATTCAAATGTTAACATGTATATTTACAAACTAGTTTTTTTTTATAACGTTTTAAAATTTGAATTACATTTTAGATTTTGGCAAAGAAAGCCGACAAAATTGACTCTTAATGAATGTAATCACATTGCCTGTCAATGCCTAATATATTTTAATGCCGAGGCATTTGAAATGACATAAAAGCCAAATTATAAATGGCAAGGGTAAAATAAAATCTAAAGGTGGAAAGAAGTAATTCCATAAATACGAATTGCGACCTCTAAGTTGGCTAACAAAATCAAAGTAATTGGGGATTTTTTTTTTTTTCGGTAAAAATAGGAAAGAAATCACTTGTGGGAACTGAACGACACGCCAGGTCGGTGCAAGTGGGGAATGCAGCAACGTGAAAATGAGCACGATAGTTAAATAATCAGCATCAAGATACCTAACCACCCTTTCTTTCTATAAATAAAAAAGAACACCGTTTTTTTGGGGCTGAGCTTAAAATAGCAAGAGGGAAATTATTAATTAAAGCAGTAATTAAATGATCTGAGTGAGAGAGAGAGAGAGAGAGAGAGAGAGAGAGAGAGAGAGAGAAATTATTAAAATGCAGGAAATTAAATAAGATCTGCCTCAGACGTTACGGACAGTCTGAAGGATCGGAACATCCCTGCACACAATTCCATCATAACCAGCCTCTGTTCTCTCCTCGATGGGGAGTCCATTGGTGGGGTCGAGCGCCCTGGTGCTCTAGGCACCTGTAACCCAAAAAAAATAATAATAAATAAAAAAAAAAAAAAAAATTATTAATAATGAATTACCAGATTAAATCCCAGTTACGAAGGGGCTTTGAAAATAGGGCATTAAAAGTGTGCCTAGTTCAATTTTCATGAGGGCGCACAAAGAAATGTTGGAGTGTTTGACAAGTATTTTAAAATTGCTTCCAGCTAAATACATGCTAAAAGCTCAATGTTAATTCCACTCAATATTTGGAGAATGCTAAAATTAGAATTAAAATATTTTTTTCCAAAACTGCCTTCATTAATTATTTAATTTTTCGATTTTGCCCCTTTCTTATAACCGTTCATATTCTTCATGCATGGGTGGCTAGTATAGTGAAAGGACGATGAGGATTGCACAATCCAAGTGACCTCCGCTAGAGGTCCCACGTCCTTTAGCGGCCCTTGCCTAGGTCACGCGACTCTCATTGAGGACCACTTAAGGTTACTTAAGGTCAGGCAACGTCAACCGATGACCACTAGAACTAATGGCCACTGGCACCAAATCTAACGCATTGGCAGCCGTAGCCCTTCATCAGCTCTAGTGAATGTATAAATTATTTTTTGATAAAAATATACATATAAGATACAGTAAAAGTTCATTGCGAGAGTTTTTTTGCCAAACACTATTTAAACCTACAGTTCTTTTACAAGAGTTTTTACAAAATGCAATTTGCATTTCCCTAAAGAATTTCTACTTTCAACATTTGTATTACGCCTAAAATTCATTTGCAAAGTTAAACTAAATCCACCCTAAATCCAAGGAGGAAACGCCATTATCAATGGAGATAGATTAATTGTTGGGGGCCGCTTGAGATCTAGTCCCACTAGGGGCAGAGAAAAGCTGGGAAAGGGCAGGGTGCGAGAGCGTTGTTAAAGCATACAAGAGAACGAAATCTTGAGCATCCAATGTCGGCCGAAACCACGTGGGGGTTCGCGCCGTGTGCGCCACCCTTCCAACACTGGAAGGGAGAGGTGGGGGTCAAATCCCCACCTTCTCGAGGGGATGGGAGTGACGCGTAAGTTTGAGTGGGTTGCGACTCCCACGCCCGCAAGAGCGGCAGCGCACACGTCGCAAGTGAGTGTAGAGTAGAATAGAGTAGACTGACCAAAAAAAAAAAAAAAATGTCGGCCAGACCAATGGTTGTGGAAAAGATTGTATATGACATGCTAGCTTGGGGGAGGGGGAGGGGGCGCCGCTCTCCGACCCCTTTTTTAACATACGCAACTCCTTTTTCCCTCGCACCCAAATTGGCATATGCTGCTCATTGCAGTGAGCACAAGATATTCTCTAATAAAAGGCGAAAGAATAATTTCACCTGTGCTCACCGCATGACTGCGTGAAAACAACAAAGTTACATAACATTGCATCCCCTCCCTAATGAGGATTTGGGTGATGGGTGCTCTCACGAACCCTAATTTGGCAATCGAATTGAAGAAGTTACAGAGTTTTCTCAATATTTATTACCCTTTTACTGTGATGTGCACAGCCAGGGCTTTGCACCCTATCAAACAGCAAAGCTTACCTGCCAAATGGGTGTCGGTGCAATAAGGATGTGGTGATGGGTGTTCTCAAGAACCCTATTTTAACACCCATCCCCCCTCTCTCTCTCTCTCTCTCTCTCTCTCTTAATATTCAAAAGTCCAAAACCCTTTTCCCTTGTTGTTTTCTTCATCATCAGCGCCCTTCCCTTGTAACGGGAATATTATTTTAAGCCAGAGCCAATCGCCCTCATCCCCAAGACCAAGACCGAGAGGTTCCTTTTTTGAGAGGGAGAAATTGGTGGAAGAACAGTGCATGACAGACCAATGGCGACGACTCCCATCTCAGCAGCACCCACTCCACCCCACTTTAGACTTCCGAATTGAGAGGGGGACGGGGATCAAGGGGGTCGTTCCTAAGTGGACCGTTTTCCCATGACGTCTTACGAAATTGACATGAATTGGCTTTGGGACCACTTTGATGCATTTATGAATTTCTGAGTACGAGACCGACGCGTGAAAACAAATGTTACACAAAACGTGTGGCAAAAAACCAAAACTTCAAGGACCACATCGAATTAGTTATCTTCGGATCATGGGTTGGTTTCCTTTAGTCCGGATTTTATACAATTATTGTGGCCGTGCCGTGGAATTGAGCGGCCCTGTTCTCGGGCTCTTCCACGAAGAAAAGTAAAAATGGGACAAAGGAAAGAGAAACGCACCTTCCCCCTACCACTTGTGGAGTCCAAATGGAATCTCTTCTCTCTAAAATCGAACACGCGGTGGTCTGCTGCTGGCTTTGAAGGGGACCGGCATGGCCTCTTTTCTTCAATCGCCCTTCTCTCCCTCCCCCAACGTCTTCCCAGTACAACAGTCAATAAATTTCCGTGCCCGCGTGCTTCTAGATGGGATTGACCCTTCGTACACGATTGTGCCAACAAGGCGGAGTAGCAGAGAAAAACCAGTCTCTAACTTTGACGCGCAGAGGCGCACAGATCTCACAGAAATGAAGGTGTTCTGGACATCCCTGGCCTCCCTCCTGGGCGTCCTGGCCTTCTGCCAGACCCTCCTCCAGGTGGTGTTCCCGCCGGAGCTCCGGGTCGCCTCCCTCCACTTCCTGAACTACATCATAAATAAGGCCAACGAGATCCGCCACAAGAACCGAGGACGCCTCCTTCATATTCATTCGCGCCGCGGGTTGCTCGATTCCCGGGGCCACCCGTGGGAATCCGAGCCGTTCAAGCACCCGAGCACCTTCGACACGTTGGCCATGGACCCGGAGAGGAAGAGGGACATCATGGAGGACCTCCGCTACTTCACGGCCGGGCAGGCCTTCTACCAACGGGCTGGCCGGGCCTGGAATCGGGTGTACCTGCTCTATGGACTGCCCGGGACGGGAAAATCGAGCATGATCGCCGCCATGGCCAATTTCCTCGGCTACGACATCTACCAACTCGAGCTGCCCCATGTGCACACCAACTCCGAGCTCCGGAAGCTCCTCATGAACACCAGTTCCAAGTCCATCATCGTCGTCATCACCGGCACCGACTGCTCGGTCAGTCTGTCCAACAGGTCGGAGGCGCCCTATGCCACGGCACCTCGTAGCTACTACGAACCCGGCGCGTCTGAGGCAAGCCGCGGCAGCGCGGACGGGAATAGCAACATGGTCACACCCTCAGGGCTGTTCAACTTCACCCATGGCCTATGGTCATGCTGCGGGAGCGAGAGGATCTTCGTGTTAACCACCAACCGCATCGAGAAGCTCGATCCAGCATTCCTCGAGAGAGGCCGCATAAACATGCGCATCCACATGAGCTACTGCTCGTACCCGGCGCTCAAGATCCTGCTCCGGAACTATCTGGGTAGCGAGGCCGAGGACCAGAGCGAGGTGGTGGCGAGCGAACTCCGAGAGGCGGTCGAGAAGGCCAAGATGACGCCGGCGGACATAATGGAAGTCCTGATCAAGAACCGGAGGAACAAGGAGAGAGCCGTGAGCGAGTTGCTCGAGGTGTTGAAGGCGAGAGCGGAGAGGAACTACAAGTACGAGCTGAACACGGTGGAGGAGGAGGAGAAAGAGGAGCAAGAGGAGCAAGAAATGAGGGCTCTGGAGAGCCCGAAAGAAGGGAGCGACTGCGGTGACGATTCCTGCAAGGTGGAAGAGTATGACGAAGAGAAGAAAGCAATATGAGAGGGAAAAATCAGTTCGTCCCTTTTTCATTTACCTTTCACTTTTATCTTCTCTCTCTCTTTTTTTTTTTTTTCCCGTTTTTTTCCTCTTCTTTTGGGTTAGAAATGAAAAATGGAAAAGCAATTTGATCTGTTGGGAACAGATGGTTGATTTTTGCTCCTGTGCAAGAATTTACCATTTTCCAAAGCAACATATCAAATGAATTTCACTTTCTGCTTGTGCTCGGTTTTGCGATTTGGAAGATTATGTTATAGGTTTGGATTGTATTGAAACTGTAAGTGCTCCTCTCATTCTATGCATCTAGATCGAGTCTTTGCCAATGAATCCAATTATGGTTCCATTCTATGCTCAAGAATCGTTGGGGGCATCAATCTATCGTAACCCAAATCTAATGCAGCTATAAAAAAAGAAAAAAAAGAACTGTAATCTCTATTCGTCAGACAAGTAATCATGGTTTTGTTTAGTGTAGTCTCCCTTTTTCCCTTTTTATTTTTTTTTTTTTTATTTTTTCAATAACTACCGAACCAAGCTCAGTATAATTTGGTACGATTCGATGTGATTATTATTGTGATTATTATTATTCTTAGTTGTATAAAAATAACTGAGTAGTAAGTAAGCAATTCACTAATAAAAAGAACAAGTTTGACATTCTATGATTTTTCTCGTTAGTTTTGGGTTTTCCCAATTTATTCGGTTTTCTAATTGAAGAAACCAAATTCAACAAAGTAGCAAGTTCGGTTGGCTAAGAAAAAACTATTCACTAGCGATTAGGTTTTTATTTGTCATTCCCCATTCAAATTGACCAATAAATAACCATAATTCAAATTGATGATTTGAATACTATAATTTTACAATATTTTAACCACAAGCATCAATTGTTTTGATGCCTTGTCCGATTTTTGGCAAAAAAAAAATAGCAGATATCACTCAAGTGAACTTTTTTTTTTTTTAAAGTTATAACACTTAAATAATCGATTGAAAAATAATGTCACAAAATGTGTATACTTTGTACCATAATTTCTAGAGCTCGATATTGTTGCCCTTGTTTTTGTCGTAGACGGATGTCCAATCACAAAGGGCGTGCACTTCCACTAATTCTTTTTTTTGTCTTTTCTTTTTTTTTTTTTTCATTTGAATCATTTCTAATTATTCCATCCAAATATATAGCACAAAAGAAGTAGCTCGAACAAACCCAACTTTTACAGCTTTCTCTAGCTATCCAAGTCTCTAGCAGGATAGAAACCAAGTATCACCGAATGAAATTGAAGGAGACCATTCTTTATAGAAAATAGGTAAGACAGTCCTGGAAGTCACACCCTAATGCTACTCCTTTATGGTGTCGGCTCCAGTTTCCCTTTGTCGAAGCGAACCCAACCAGAACTCCTAACTTCATCATCTTAACATCATCATCCACAGCTGCCTCCCCTCCTCCAGCGCCACCATCCTCCTCCTTCATGCTCTGCCGTTCCTTCACGATTCCATCAACAATGTCCATCGCGTCTGGGAGCGCGTGGCAGGATCATTGGCAACAAATTTATGGACAATCCCATTAATCTAAACGAAACTCCAAGTAGAAACTATGACTACTTTATTTTCCTTCATAGTTTTCACAGTTGCAAGATATCATCCCAATTGCCCATCTGAGCATATATATGTTGTCTGAAGGATATAGCGTCCACTATGTTGAGGTTATAGTTTTGGATCAAATGCCTGCCTACTTTCTCTCCTAACTTAACATAGTCATGCAACGTACACCCCATTCACCAAAGATGCCTAAATTGCACCATCTAGTTAAATTTTAGAGATGAAGGGATGAAAACTAAAGAAGGCCAGACATCGTAGAACAATTAGTTAATTCTTAGCTTCAAGTAACTTTTACCAGGAGTCACCTTAGTAAATAAGTTATATTTGGTGAAACACGTGCAGAAGAGAAGTCATGATGAGGCCAAATGAAGAAAGCTAAGGATGGCTAATCATTAGCTGTGTGCGGAGATAAGCTAGCAATACTCATAAAGCTTATCACCAATCTCTATACGGAAGAAAGAATGGCCAAAAGAACCTATTCTCCGATCAAGTCTAAAATGGTTACACGACCAGAACCTAGCCACAACGTTGGTCAGGGCTTGGATAGAAAATAGCAATGGATAATAGTATAATATGAAGGAAGCGCATATCAGAAGGCCAATCATGCATAGAAGATTTATTGAATGAAAAGGAAAGGTCTTTTTGACGTAAAATATGATTTGATCAAAAGGGGAACGGTCGTTTGATGAAAGGTCACTAACGTGGTCCTTATTGTAGTTTGTATCAATGTGACTTGGTTTGGTTCAACATTCAAACCACGTCTTACTCATCCTAAGGACTATCAAAAACTTGTGACATTACTCCAATATATCTATTGTTATTATAAAATATAGGGAAAATTTCAAATAAATACCTAAAGTGGCCATGGTTGTTTCAAATAAGGGCCAAAAGTAGTCATGGTCATTTCAAATAAGGGTCCGACCTCACCAGTCATCAGTGGCTAAATATTACGATCGAGTCAAAGGCGTTATCGTCAAATTACAATTTTAATTTTAAATTATTTTGATTCTTTTATTTTCTTTCCTTTTTTTTTTTTTTTTTTTGAGCAAGGGGTAGTGGTCACCAACAAGGGTCGAGGGCTCTACGAGTCTCGCTAACCTTTGGTAAGGGCTGACCAACCCTCGTCGGCCTTAGGCGAAGCCAACCCTCACTAGATGGTCGCGAGGGCGGCCTCCCAAGGGTGAGGGTTGTCAAGCCCTCCTCAATCCCAAAGCAAAACTAAAAAAGGGGAAAAGTGCCAAAAAAAGTCCTAAACCTTTTGGCTTTATGCCAATTTAGTCTTAAACCTTTTTTTGGTGCCGATTTAGTCGTAAACATTTTTACGTTGTGCCAATTCAGTCCTTTCGATCAATTTTAACCAAATTTTGCTAGCTGGAAGCCAGCCGGCTGACGTAGCATGATCGGCGCCGACGTGTACAATTTTTAATAATTTTGAATATTTTTATTTTTATTTTATTTTTTCACTTTTTTATTTTTATTCTTTTCTTTTCTCTTTTTCTTTTTTCTTCTCATCTTCTTCCTCCAGCCCGGTCGCCGAGCTTGGCGACCAGCCGAGGCGACGGCCGGTGAGGTTGACCTCGCCGGTCGCCTCGCCGGTGGTCACGAGGGCGGCCTCGGGCCGGGCGGGCGAGGCTTGCCCTCGCCAAAATCGAGCATCGCCATGGCCAGCGAGGCTCGACCTTGCTAGATTCGGCAAGGGCGAGCCTCGCCCGCCCGGCACGAGGCCGCCCTCACGGCCCGGGTGGCGAGGGTCGAGCCTTGCCCATGGCCGGCGAGGGCTAGCCCCGCCCGGCTCGGCGCGAGGCCAGCTAGACTCCTCCCCGGCTCCGTTCTCCGATCCCAATCTCGCCCTAGAAATTTCCTCCCTCCTCCGCTCATCGTCATCGTCGTCGTCTCTAGGGTTTATGGGAGCTTGGGGTGTCTTCGGTCGTGCGGCTCCGGCCTCGGATTTTCGCTGTTTATCCGCAGCAACAATTCCTCGGGGTGGGGGTTTTGTGATTCTGGGTTCTCGAGGCGGTTGGCCTCGTGCCGAGCTAGCGGGGCTCGCCCTCGCCGGCCATGGGCGAGGCTCAGCCCTCGCCGGATACGGCGAGGTGGCCGACGAGGCCGCCCTCATTGCCCGGGTGCCGAGGTGGCGGCGAGGTCGACCTCGCCACTGCCGCCTCTGGGTGGTCGCCAAGCTCCGCAGAATCGGGCCGGAGGAAGAAGAAGAGAAGAATAAAGAAAAGAATAAAAATAAAAATAAAATAAAAATATTCAAAAATATTCAAAAATATTAAAATATTATTAAAAATTGTACACGTCAGCGCCAATCATGCCACATCAAGCGGCCGGCATCCGGTCAACACAATCCGGCCAAAATTGGCCGAAAAGACTGAATTGACACAACGTAAAAGGTTTAGTACTAAATCGACACCAAAAAAGGTCTAGGACTAAATTGGCACAAAGCCAAAAGGTTTAGGACTTTTTTGGCACTTTTCCCCTAAAAAAGGAAACCAAGAAAGAAAGAAAAAAGAAAAATTCGAAAAGAAAGTAAATGACTAAAATACCATTTATCAGCCAAAAAGTTAGGCCCTTATTTAAAATAAACATAGTCACTTCAAATCTTTATTTGAAATAAAATGCATTTCATATCCTTATTTGAGAAAATGATAGCACTCGGGCCGTTATTTTAAATAGGGAAAAAGCCATGAAAAACCCCGAACTTTGTCCAAAGTAACACATTTACCCTAAACTTTTTTTGTGACGTGAAAAACTCCAAACTTTCCAAACCGTGATACATTTACCCCATTAAGGGCATTTTTATCTTTTATTCTGTTTTTTCCTTTTTCTTTTTTTTTCTTCTTCTTCCCTCCGCCGGCCATGGCGGAGGGAAGCCGACTTCCGCAACCTCGCCAAAGATCGGGCGAGGGCAAGGACACCCTCGCCGACGCAGGCGAGGGCGGCCCTCGCCGGCATCGGGCGAGGGCCCCCGCCGGCATCGGGCGAGGGCGGACACCCTCGCCGGATCTTGCGAGGGCAAGGAAACCTCGCTCGACGCGGGCGAGGGCAGCCCTCACTGCGTCGCGTGAGGATGGCCCTTGCCAAATTTGGCGAGGCGGGGACACCCTCACGATGCAAGCAAGGGCCGTCCTCGCCCGCATCGGGCGGGACGGCCCTGCCGAGATCTCGGCGAGGGCACCTCGCCCGACGCGGCAAGGGCGGCCCTCGCCCGGCGTCGGACGAGGACGGCCCTTGCCGGATCCGGCAAGGGCACCCCTCGCGACGCAAGTGAGAGCGGCCCTCGCCCGATGCCGAGGAGGACCGCCTTAGCCCGAGGCCGGCGAGGGTGACCCTCGCCCGATGCCGACGAGGGCAGCCCTCACCGGACGCGGCTTCCCTTCGCGCCGGTCGGCGGAGGAAAGAGAAGAATTTTTTTTTAAATTAGAAAAAGTAAAAAAAATTAAAATGAAAAGACCAAAATGCCCTTTAATTTTGGGGTAAATGTGTCACATAACGAAAGTTCATGATTTTTATGTCACAAAAAAAAAGTTTGGGGTAAATGTGTCACGGTTGGCAAAGTTTGGGGTTTTTCACGTCACAAAAAAAGTTTGGGGTAAATGTGTCACTTTGGGCAAAGTTCGGGATTTTTCGTGGCTTTTTCCCTTTAAAATAAGATCCACTTCAAACTCCTATTTAAGAAAATAGTATTTCAAGCCCTTATTTGGAATTTTTCTTAAGATATATTCAAAAGCACTTTCAACTTATCTATACATATATATAATAAAAAGATCGGATAGAATAGCTTTCCATGATTGTATGAAATATCATATTATTATCATTCCGCACTTTTGCATTAATGGACATCATTGATCCATATGACATTTGAGGGCCACAAGAAGGAAACAAAATTCTGTTTTTGAGCTCCTTCCTTTAGCCATGTGGCTGCACTTGTGTATTACATTTGGCCTTAAACTCTTTTGATGTGAAGCCAAGCTAATTACGTGCACATTTAAGCCAAGCCAAATAGTAACATTTTTGGGGCCATCAAAGGGGGGAAAAGGGAAATATCTTGATCACAAAGCAAAAAGAGCCAAGCTAATAATTTTTTTTTTTTTTTTAGAATAAAGTTATGGGAAAAGAGCAATGTGTTGAGATTTATTGTAATAAACTTGACTTTAAAGCCCCAAGTCACGGGGGCTCGAAGGCAATGAGAATTCAAAAGGATGAATACCTTTAAATTACATGTGACGGAATAATTTGTTTTTGTGTTTTTGGCGGTTGTCTTTGTATGAGGAAGATATATAACAAGTGAATTCTTGTAGGAGACAAGCTTCCTCAAGTGAAAACTAGGAAGCAAAATTGTTGATTATACCAGAGCATAACGGTATGGGATCTTTACCAAAAAAAAAAAAAAAAAAAACGGTGTGGGTTGATACCCACCGGTGGACAGTTGAGTTAGTTCGGCTTTGAGCACTTTACTGCAGAGATTCCAGGGTCAAAATTCCACAACTGCTAACACGTCTTAAGTAAAAGGCCATGGTGGTGAGGTTATGTGTTAGCTTCCCCCTAAGTATTGATGTTTGATTCGAGATGCACTACACACTGTACGGGCCGTGGGTTAGCGATTAGCGTAAGCGAAAGTCGAACAGATCCTAGGTCACAAAAAAAAAACAGTGTGGGACCATATCAACTAAATATCGAGGTGTGTCTACAAATCCCTTCCACAAAATATGAGACCACCTACAAATCCATTCAACAAGATATGAGAAAAGTCTTCTTGACAAAGCCTAAATTGCATGCGTAGTAGGTTTAGTATCAAACGAGGAAATCATTACAACAATAAAGAAGATCAAACGAGGAAATACAACAATAAAGAAGATGTACAACTGAAATTAGTATCGGCAAATACAGTTTTTATATCATGTCAAATTCAGGCCAAACTTAAACACGACATATATATTAATCTTTCTCATTTTGTAACCAAATACGAGAAGACATTTATCAAGAAGGTTACATGGCACAACATGTTTGACCTGTCTTCAATGCAAACTCTCTCTATAAAAAATCTCTAAACATAATCCGAAATGATAGACATGCCGACTTTTCAAATTTGAGTTAGAAGGAAAAGCAATTTGGATATGATCACGCAACCCTAACTAAAGACTCAGAAATGTGTGATTTCTGAAGCATTTACTCCTAATAACACTCAATATCACAATTTGGTTTTACACGATAAAAGAATTAAATTAAAAAAAGAAAAAAGAACATTTCGCTACCTGCTGCGTTTATTTAAAAATAATAAATTGGGCCCATCCAAGAACTGGCCCATGATAACCCAAGGTAGGCAAAATATCTAGAATATTATGTTTTATGAGTAATAGCCCGAGATGGACGCCTTGTCAGCAACATAAGTCCAGATTTGTATACCGTTGGCATTGTTGAATGAATTCCAGAAGAAAAAACCAAAAATAAACGAAACGTAAATTAAGGTTTTGCTGAGTTAAAACTATAGTATTAATTTCACTTTTAGTTAAGTATATGTGGTTGAATTAAATATAATATTTCATTTAAATCAGAAAATGATAAGTTTTGCTAAGTTAAACGAATCATATTTTTTTTTTTTGTTCTTAATTTGATAGATTCGATTGAGTTAAATAAACTATATCATTTACAAACGAATTTTAAGATATATTCCTTTTATTCCTTTTTTACAATTGAAACTTGATAAGTGATGGAGTTCATAAATTACTAATCAATCAATAATACTGTCAGCTTCAGTTTTATTAGAAAAACCAAAAATACTCTATTTTCTGGGTGGGTTATTGGGTTTGTTTTCACTTTAGCCAGGTCTAGTGTTTTTTTTTTTTTTTGGTAAAGGAAGCCAGGTCTAGTGTTGATGCCTCTAAAATATTAAAACATAGAAAAGGCGGCAAAGGTAAAATTCCTAACAAACTAGGAGACCATTTGTTTCACTCAAAACGTCTTGTTGCCGTAAAATGCTGTTGTGACCCTCCAAGATATGAATTAAATCATCTTGAGGGAAGTCGACAGATTACCAAGCGGGCAAGAACAATTACTCACGCAAGGTAGCACCTTTGCTTAGCACAAATCATCCCAAATCTTACCAATTGCAACTTGATTTTCTTGTTAACTATGCATTCGTGATTAAATTTAGGAGTGGCCACTAACTTCAATCGGCTATTGATAGTTGCATGGCCAGAATGCAAAACTTGATTCAACTGGTTGTAATATCCTCTTAAAACCCTTTTTGACAATTACAAGAAAATACAGAAAATTTGTAACACGTTCAAGTTGGAGCACAATTTTTTAGGAAAATTAAATGAGTTCATTAACGCTCCGACCAAGATAGGAAAAGAAATGGAAAAAGTTAACGTTATAATTCTTTTGCCAAACGATTGTGAATGGCGATCCATTCCTGTTGTTATAGATATATAGCTTAATGTTATGTTAGTAATGTTATTTGGCAAAATTTAACTTTCGGTTACTAAATTTGCGTATATTTTTTAATGTCAAGTCCTTAAATTATTAAATTATCTGTTTAGATCATTCAACTTGCGTAAATTTTCTAATCGAGTCATTTTTGTGTCCAGATCCAAATGATGTTTAGCAACATTTGTGATATGGAAAACTTGAGTGCAATTTCTTGTTATATAATATCGTCGCTCAAGGTCTAATTGTGTATATCATCTGGATATTATAATCCTACACATCGGTCGATAATTCACGATGGCTATTTATGTCGAGCTCTTGTCATCTCCGACAACAAGTCCGATTAACCAGATCCGAGTCCCGGGGGGGGTGGTGTTGGGGTGGGACTTGATTGGAAAAGTTTTACACATTTAGGGACTCAATTTAAAAGAATGCTTAGTTAATTGCAGGACCAAAAGTGGACTTTTACGTTTTTGTTTGTCGAAATGGACAAATACTTGAAAATATGGGAAATGAATAAAGCTGGCGGGAAAATCAACACGATTAAAATGGAAAGAAGAGAGAGGATCATCCATCAAAACGACCTCAACTTTCGTCATTGTCTCATGTGCCATGTGATGGCCATCACATGGCATCGTTAATGAACATAAAATATGGGTAGACATTTTCTTCTTCCTTCATGCTACATCGAGTCTCAAGCGAAGTTTAAACTCGAGACATAGTTTTCAATAATCTCCACCTTAACTTAACATTTGAGGCAAGTCACAATCGCTTTAGTGATTAACTCTCTCCCATAGCCCCAATGGGCTCAACCGCCATAGAGTTCTTCCAAGTCCAAGCCATGCTTGAACTTTGCCATTATTGTGGACCTCATAAAAACACCAACTCTACCTACATAGTCAGTTCCTCCACAAGAATTTTCTGAGGTAACCTTCTATATCACAGAAAAAACAAAACCATAATTGCTTCCATATCTTATAGAAGATTGGATACACATCTCATCAACTTCAGTAGCTACCATAATCGTTAGCTCTACCAGCTCCACCTTGCTATCATCCATGTCGATTATTCCATTAGTACTTGCTATCTCGGGAGTTTTCAGTTGTAACTCTACCTCAAGCTAAATTCCATCCAAATTCGTATTAATAATGCCATAAACACTCATAACTAGAAGTACTGAAGGCTTGTCAAAGATAGTTTATTTGCTGTCAATAGATGAATTTACATTCGGGCACCACAACTTATCACCCCACTCACCTTGTGCATAGCCATGGAATATGCACCTTGGCCTCCCATCAAGTTTAGTGTCACTCACTCAAAAATAACACGAGCAATGAACATTATAAAAATAGAATGTTATCTTACCACACTTCTTTAGGAGTCAATATCCAATAGCAGTCGACGGGGGTTTATTCACCAAGTAACTTACTATATTAAGCGCATCCACTAGGAATCTCCTAGCAACACCAACACTAGAGATCATTTTATGAGCTATCTTAAATAATGTTATGCTCATTGATTCTACAAATTGTTGTGGTTTACCGGTACTAATTCGGTATTTCATTATGACTTCCTTCATGTAGAATTTATTTACTAGCTTTGAGTAGAACTCCATGCTACCGTTAGTCCGCACATACTTGATTGACTTACTAGTCTCTGTCTCAATCAAAGCTCTTAACCGCATGTTCTTGACAATATCATCTAACTTGTGCATCAGCACAAACACACTGGGTCTTCCTCGAGTAGTCATCGACTCTCGAACAAATGCATCCGATGTCTCCGAAGCAAAACCTATCACTATCTCACCTTAAAGTTCATATAGGCCACCGTGTTTGATTTCTCTCATTGCACTCAAACAACCTTCAAAATTCCACATTTTGAAGAAAATCACAACCAGCTGAATCTATTGCACCCAAGGAAATTAAGATCTTTTTCAATCCTAGAACATTTCTTAGTCCAAATCAATGTCCTCACAATTACCATAATACATTCTAATTTTAACATCACCAGCATCTACAACATCGCACTTAGCGTTGTTCCCTAATTGCACTTTACCACCATCCGTGCACCGATAAGTGATAAACTAGTTCTTATTTGGTGTAACATGAAATAAATAACCAAAATCCATTATTCATCTGTCAAATGACGTATCCTTAGTTACAGATAAAACACAATCAACACCATTAGAATTATTCTCAGTTATGGTTGCAACATCATTTGTAGACTCAATTCTAATTCTCCTGCTCTTTTCATTTTTTTTTTTTAATCTTAAAACAATTTCTTTTAAAATGCCCAATGCGGATAATAGAATTAAAGCACGTACCTCATCTTCAAAGTTAATCTTAAATGAATTCAATTGGTTAATGGCATAATTGAATTCATTAATATGCTCAACTACCTGATGTACCTTCGCTCATTTTTAGTTAAATAATTATCGCATCAAATAGACCTTGTCGATTGCAAAGGGACAAGGCTTTCATCAATCCCGCAATGAATTTTTCCTTCATGATGTTAAACGTGATGTTATGAGTCAACATCGGCCAAATAACGCCTATCGCTTGTCTATCTAACAATTCCCATTTGGCATCTTCCATCAAGTCTAGTTCCTCCCAGACAAATCGGTCGATTCTCACATTGCTTTCTTCCATCGTTGATTCACTTCAAGTCAGCCCACACTAGCTCCAATACCAACTGTTGGGTATTCAGCCCTTTGCACTGATGCCAATTGTTGCGGAATATAAAGGGCCCAGCAAGTGAATCGGTGAAATAGCTGGAAGGAAGAGAAGAAAATTGGATACAAGATTTATATGATTCAGTCCGAATATCAGCACCTATATCCACGGGAAAAGTAACATGGAATTCCACTATGGAAACAAGCAATACAATGAAGATTACAACCACTCGAGCTCAAATAAGCTCTTTGTGTTTCCTAATGCCCAATTACACCTAGTAACTCACATAGTATTTAACCCTTCACAATTCACAGTGAAATCTCACTCAAGAAATTATATAAATTCTACTAATAAGAATTTAACTCAGCTTCAACACTTGGCACCTTTTCCAATCTCACTCACAAAGAAGAGCCTAAGGGGTAACTGAGCAATACTCAACCCTCTCGGCCACCAAATAACTCAGCACCCTCTCTTCTCTCTGGCCACCAAGGACTTGGTGCTCTCTTGGCCATCAAAGGAACTTTGGCACTCTCTCTGCCATCAAAGGAACTTGGGGCGCCCTTCTCATTCGCATGTTCTCTGCCTTTTATGAAGAATAGAATTTGCTAGAAGACAAATCAAGTCACGACTTTTGTGCCTCCCATTGTAACCCTCCTGTACGTACACTAAGGGAAATGATTTCCTTTAACTTCATCTTCTTCTTCTATCTCCATTTTCACGGAAACGTAGCCTTTGACTAAGAAGGCAAGAAGGGAGCCCATTTAATGCAAAGCAAAAAGAGACAAACAAAGCCCACAATACTTTCTCTCAATTCCACAAACTCCAAGGAGAACAGAAGACAAAATATAATGCGACAAACGAAGCCCACAAATAATCACAAAGAGGTCAAAGAACTTTCTTTGACGTTTACTTTCATCAACGTCCCATGTGCCATGTGATGGCCATCACATGGCATCACTAATGAACATTAAATATGAGTAGACGTTTTCTTCTTCCTTCATGCTACATCTTCCTTCATGCTACATCGTGTCTCCTGTCAAGGTCGAACTTGGGACATAATTTTCAACAATAGGGACCCATTTCTTAAACCTTACTTTATTTACGAACGTGTATATGGGCGGGAATCCCTCCGAGGTTTTCAGTCTCTTACAACACAAAGCACAAGTATTTCTCGATACGTATGAGTATCTATAGAAAATTCTAAAATCTATGGGCCTGGGGAATAGTGGGTTTACAAGTTGCATTCAAAGTGTGCCTTCAATGAAAGTTTCAAGAGGTTTTGAATTTAGAAGATGGGAAGGAGCCTATATCAATATTGTGGATGCTTTCCAAGGCCAAGAATGTGATGTCATTATAATGTCATGTGTTCATGCTTCGAGTCATGGAGTCGTGGCTTTGATGCAGACATTCGTCAAATGAAAGTTGATGTAAGTCATGCTAGGATAGCTCTAAGGGAATGCTTTCATCTGCCCCGTTGTATACCTTTCTATTTTTAGCCTACACCCTATCCTGTTCACTTGCCATACAGGGATAGATTCTGATTGTTTTGGTGTATTTTTTCTTAATAGGTAAAATGCTTTATCTTTGATTCAGTTTGATGACTGGGGGCTAGAAGTGGACGCTCTGAATTTTCCTCTTGTTTTTCTCCAAACAATGAAGCGGGTCAAAATTTCTAATTGAAAAAGGAACAACATTAGAAGCCACAATATTTCTTTCATGAATATAAAAGCAAATGTTTCGAAGACATGGAGACCATCCATTTCAACAAACTATGAAAGAGCACCTTTTGTTATTAATGCACCAAGTAGTTCCAAAGTAATCACAACAAATTACTTGATCTATCAAAAAAATTCATTCCTTATTAGAAAATCTTACGAACTAAAACATACTCCTCTTAATCTTCTACTTCTACTTTGCCATGACATAACGGACATGAATCATTCCTCTCAAGCCACTTGAGGATGCATTTGTTGTGGAAGAAATGTGGAGGTATCTCCATTGTTGTATATGCCTCATTTAGTTCCTCTAAACAAATAAAATAGCATTCGTCACCATCCCGGATTGAGCAACTCTTTTGCTTTAGCTTTTCAAACCTCCTATTTGCCAATAGAAATGTTGGCCTACTTCCACACTCGATATATCGTATAACCCTTTTAGTGTGTTGGTGTTTCTGGAGATACCTTGTGCCACTTGATTGGGATCTAACTTGTATCCTCCAATGGAGGCTTCCTCAGTGTCTTCTATTTCGACTTCCTCTTTGGTGGCCATTTCCATATTAATATTCATATTGAATTGTTGTTGGCTATGACCTGATTATAAGAGTTTTCCTGATGTGAGCTACATTAATTAAAATTGTAATTACCATTTTATGGTGTTGGTTTAATAAGGTAAGGCATAAAGTTTTTTATTAGTCGAATATGGGCCTGGCATTATGTGGGCCGAGTTGGGCTCGGCCCATGATGAGAGGGCCCATCCAAAACTCTATAAATAGCGATAAGGTCCCTCATCTAGTCCTCGTTCTTTCATGAAGTCTCTCATCACCTCAAATAAGGCAAACCGTGAGTGGCGGTCTCATCGAGCCAAGAACCGAGGGTTATAGAGGAGAAGAACCTGAGCGTCGGCTCGTCATTTCAGCATTAGATCGTCGTCATTCCATATAAAGAACGATGGATTCCAAATAAGGTACACAAATCTTCGTATTCTCCTCCTACATGTTCGGTTTTCTAGTTATGCCGATCCCGGGAAAGCCGCTTTGACGGCCAACATTTGATATCGAGCCTCGTAGCCTAAAACCCGAACTGTTGCTTTTGGCTCGTTTTCAAAAAATTTGCCCGCTAAAACTTAATTATGAAAACAAATTTGAATTCTTCTCGTCGAGCCGAGCATTTTGGTGGGTGGCACGCCTCTGGCAGAGGCCAAATGCGCTGGCGATAAGAATTTTGGATTTTACCTACCTTTGGAACGTTTCTCCTGTTTTTGTTAATTTTAGTTAGGTGAAAGTGAGATTTTATCACATATATGAATTCTATGAACTGAGGCGAGCATTTTGATGGCTCGTACGCACCAAGACAAGGACGGAAACGACTGCACGCACCTCCACGCACTGAGACGGAGCTCAGAGGCGGTGCCACTCACAGCCACGTCGTCTCAGGCACGCGCACGAGTGCCAACACATGGCTCACGTGCGCGCATGCGAGCTCATGCATGCCGATGCGTGGACCACCACGTGGCTTCACATGTGCGCACCGCCTCAGCGATGATGACGTCATCCCATTGACTTCTCCACCGCCATGGATACATGTCGATGATGACATCATGATGACGTCACGTAAGCCGCCTTATGTGCGTTCGCCATGTGGCATGTGACGTCACCAATGACGTCACCACAAACCCAACCCGAGTTGACCGGGTCAACCTGACCCTTGTTGACCGGTCAACTTGACCGAGTTGATTGGTTTGACCCAATCCGAGTTTGATGGGTTGATCGTTGACCAGTTCGATCCATTGATCAGTTGGACCAGACGGATTAGCTTCAGGCCGGTTTCCGTGCGCTAGCGCGTGTAGATCACGCACCGTGCATTCTAGGGGCGCATGAGGACGCGTGCGAGCTTCGATTGGAGTGTGGTTTGGACCATTGTGCTTGTATGAATGTTCTATACACTAATATGTGTTGATGTAATATTTTTTATGATTTTATGAATGTGAAAATGCATGTGAAACCTTAAGGTACGTGATTTCAAGGTATTTTTTTGCATATTTTTCATGTATTTCTCTATGGTTTTGGAAATAAATTGTGAGATCACATGTATATTATCACATAAGGAATGTGTAGAGCATCGATTCATTGATAACATGTATAAGGTTTAGCATGTATTAATGAATAGAGTAATATGATTGGCATGATATGTGATTTAAGTGACGAATTGCCCTTGTCATCCGGTCTAAAATCACATGTATAAAGTAAATGTGAGTTATAAAGTTTATATCCACAACATGAGAGAGTTTCAATGATTCAATTGGACTGTGACTGCCAAAGTGATACACTTGATTGGATTTGACAAACATCGGTCTCGTATTTTAATGGGATGTCTTATGTTTTAATGTGTAGTCATACTCTCAAAGGAGGTGATTGTGTGTTAGTTCATGGAGAGATGCATGTACAGCATATGGTTGAGAAGTGACTGACCCTAATGGTTCATACACCCGTGGTGAATTCGCGAAAGTCAGAATATATTCTCATAACCGCTATCATGTGGAGAGTGTATAATTGCATGTCATGTATTCTGTCAAAATGTATTTATATGATGATGTGTGTAACTCTCAAAATGTGTACTTATAAGATTTTCAAGTTACACAGTACTCACATAGTGCCAATTATATATGTTGCTTATTATTAAGTTACATTATCTGTAATGACAACTCCATTGTGATTGAGGTTTCTATTGGTCAAATTTTAAGTAGTGAAGATGATTTTTTGTTAGGGATGGATGTTGATAAATGTTCATTTTACTCTTGCTTTGAATAAGCTGAGAATCTCACTGTTAGTTATATGGAATTAGAAAGTATTTTTTGCTGCTAAGGAAAGGGAAATTGAATTGTCCATCATCCATAAGGCGTTCCATTTAGGAGCACTTGAAAATTGTTTACCAGCTAACTGCATTATTAGAAGGATAATATAAGTCTTGGTAACTTGAAATTGTGTCTTATCTATTACCGAGATTGGTATAAATGCAAGGATTCTTCAACATAAGGTGTGATGGTTCTGATGAAGTTAAGGATTACGTCCTAAGGATGATAGATTTCAAGTCCAAAAATCATACTCATGAAGGAATTCATGAAACCATCGATCATTTTGACAATCTTGTCTTAGGATATCACCCTTAAGAGAAATTTTGTCATTTACTGTTTTTGTGGGAAGAAATGACACATAAAGATATTGTAACGAATATAAAGATTGATTGTCCAAGTGTGAGTCTAGAGTTAATAATTCATTGGCATTCATTTATGAATTCAATTCCTATCAAAAAGCCTCATCTGGTTCTTAATGGCTAGATAGCGGTGCAACAAATTATGTTGTTTAACATAAAGGGATTCATAAATCTAAGGATTCATATCAGAATAAATCATAACTCATTATTGGAAACAACATTTAACGTTGTTATAGTGGGAGATGTTATTTTGACTATGGATACTGGTTAGCATTTTACATTGAAAAATACTTTTATGTACCTTCCTTTAGACAGAACCTAGTTTTCGTATCATGTCGGGAAGTGTATGGCCATTCTTTTGAGATAAAGAACAATAATATTTCAATATTTTATAAGTCAAATAAAGTTGGATGCTATAATGGGTCGAATGAATTGTACCAATTGTGCTAATCTCCCAATGATATATGTATGTTATTTTACAAGTTAAATATGTTGTTTCCAATAGAGATTTACCTTAAGAATAATCTTTTGCATTGTAGCAAGAATGTCTTAATTATATGTCTAGAGAAATAGTAGAAAGACTGATAATATTGATATTTTGTCTACTATTAAATATTGCCTAATTACTTGAGTATACTATTGTAGAAGCAAGATAATTAAGATAAAGAAGAAAACTGTAGTATGAAGTTTTAAATTGTTAAAGGTCATTCATACTGATGTTAGTAACCATATATGGTAGCGTTGTATAGAAATTTTCATTTTAACACAATTATTGATGACTATACTTAATTAAAGAAAAGTATGAATCTTTGGATAGATTCAAGTTCTTTCGGACTAAAATCAAGAAACAATTGAGATGAGTCTTAAAAATTGTTAGATATGACCACAGTGATGGGTATTTTGACAAATATGGCAATGTTTGATAGCTTAAAGGGCCATTTGTTAAATACTTGAAACTTCTAGGATAATAACTTGGTTTACTATACCCAAAAGCTTGGAACAAATTGGTGTGGCCGAAAGGCGTAATTCCACCATGATAGACATGATAGTGAGTATGATTACTAAGACTAATTTATCAAGTTTTCCATGAGGTGAAACAGCCCAATATGCATTAAACCGTATTATTACAAAAGGTGTTCCATTAACTCCCTTTTGAGTTGTGGATTGGATGTAAACTTGACTCAAGCCATCTTAAGATTTAGAGCGTCCTATAGAAGTTTGGTCATATAATCCAACATTGAATAAGTTGGAATCCAAAACCACTCGGTGTTATACCCAGATAATTTGAAGGGATATCAGGTTTTATTATCCTAATAGAGGCACAAGAATTATGGAATCACAGATAGCGAAGTCTCTAGAGTTTGACGAAAATGCAGAGGATAGTTGCTCTAGACTATTAAGGTAATGGTATGGTGGGGACCATTGTGTCTTTATCTTTCTCTATACAGACAATTGTGGAGTCTTTTACACCACATATTAAGCTTGTGAGGTTCAGGGTATTGTTATTGATACAATTCCTGATGAAGTTTCTCAAACCTCTCAAATGCAAGATAAAATGATAGTAGCTCCACTCAAGAGTCTGTTATGGAAAGATGTTCAGTTATACCACCATACTATATAGTCTATTTGTAAGAGCATAATTACGATATCTACTATGTGGTCGAACTAGTGACTTGTATGTGCAATGTTGTTTCTTGTCCTCGGCCCGATCTATGGTTAGACATAATGAAAAGACGAGATGCAATTTATAAAATGTTATAGTGTTTGGGAACTTATTGAATTGGTTGAGGGTCACAAGCTCATCCGCTGCAAATGGATGTATGAGACTAAGAATAATTTCAAGGGAAACATTGAGAAGTTTAAACTCAAATTACTAATAAAAGGTTTCACTTAGAGAAAGGTTTAATCTTTTCTAAAGACTATTTTAGAGTGAATATGGTATTATTGGCTCATTTTTTTTATGGAGTTACATTAGATAAATGATTGTAATTGTGTTTTTTAATGAATACCTTGATAAAGAAGTCTATGTGATATAACACAAAGGTTTTGCAGCGGATGATTAAGGTAAGCTTGTGTGTAAATTGAAAAACCCTTATGGTCTATGGCCTTAAGAGAGTCTGTAGATCAAACAATGCTTGAAGTTTCATAATATTATCACTTCATTAAGTTTTGCTGAGAATAGAGTACATCAATGTATTTACTGCAAAATCAGTGGGAGAAAATTTAGTTTTCTCAAATTCCATGTAAGTGATAACTTGCTTGTGATAATAATATTAGACTATTGCATAAGATAATATAAATATTGCCGAGAAATTTTGACTTGAAAAACCCTGGTCAAGTACCTTTATCTTTGGCATTGAGATCTATAGAGATCGTTTTTGGCGCACATTAAATTTATCTTAGATTGCATATGTTGATTGTATTTTGAAAATATTCAATAAGTCAGGAGTTACTGCTGTTGTTAGGGCTGATAGATTGAATATTTGACATTGTCTTTGTTCAAATTTTGGGAAAATCCAAATAAAGGATACACTTTATGCTAGTGCACTTAGAAGTGTCATACATGCTTAAATCTGCACTAGACTAGATATTGCTTTTGTGACAAAATTTTTAGGCAGATATTGGTCAAGTCGAGGACATGATCATTGGATTGCTGCCAATGAAGTTTTAAGATCCTAAAAAGGACAAGAAAACTACATGCTAACAAACATGTTCAAGATCTAGAGCTAGTAGGGTATTCGAATGCAGATTTTACTAGCGATGAAGGTGCGGTATTATGAAAAGTGTTAAATAGAAATTTATGCTATCCTCTATTGTATAAATGGAGTTTTTAGCATGTCTTTTAGCTACTACTCAAGATGTTTGACTTCAAAACCTCATTAAAGAGTTGATCATATTAGATATTATGAATAGACCTATACGGTTGTATCGAGACAATAACTCTTCGGTGTTGTTTGTTAACAACAATAAGGGTCTTGAGGGGTCTAGATGTATAACAGTCATGTTTTTGACCATAAAGAAACAATACATAATGGTGACACTACAAAGTAGAGCATATTTTCACAGATGAAGTGATTATAGACCCACTAATTAATGATTTTCGCCTTTATGTACTTGAACGACATGTTGTGACATGGGCTAAGGAGTATCATTAGATACTGTTATTTAGTGGGAGCAGCTTATATATGTTACATATTTAATAAAGTGTTCATGAATGTGTGGTTACCATATTGAATTGATTATATGTAATGAAAATCTCAAGGTATTGTGTAAGCCTTGAGCAAACGCTGGGACATATGGTTATCAGCCTTGAACATATGTCTTGATTACACATAAAGAAAAGACAAATGTGGGTTCATTAGAACTATAAGGATATTCTTTAGTGGCACATCCGGTTTTCTATGACACTTAAAGTAAAATAATGGTGACCGATAAGGGAGATAATACATATGGTATTGCTCTTTATGAGGTGTTATCCATTTGCCACACAATCATATTGAATTCATATCAATAAAGTTGAAAGCATTCGTGACCATGAAATACTCTATTTGAATACATACGATTACCGGCATGATTCGGTATTAGAGACCTTATGGAATAGGATTAACTATTAAGAATTGCCACTGGACCAACATAAAGGTGTGTGCATATAGTACAGTTTCAATTAATATAGCAAAAGTGGGAGAATGTAAGAGTTTTCCTGATGTGAGCTACATTAATTAAAATTGTAATAATCAATTTATGGCATTGGTCTAATAAAGTAAGGCATAAAGTTTTCTTATTAGTCGAATATGGGCCTGGCATTGTATGGGCCGAGTTGGGCCTTGCCCATAATGAGAGGGCTCGTCCAAAACTCTATAAATAATGCTAAGGTCCCTCCTCTAGTCCTCATTCTTTCATGAAGTCTCTCTCATCTCACATAAGGCAAACCGTGAGTGGTGGTCTCATTGAGCTAGGAACCGAGGGTCATAGAGGAGAAGAACCTGAGCGTCGGCTCGTCATTTGAGTGTTGGATTGTCGTCATTCCACATAAAGAACGATGTATTCCAAATAAGGTACAAATCTTCGTATTCTCCTCCTACATGTTCGGTTTTCTAGCTACGCTGATCCTGGAAAGCCGCTCCGACAGCCAACACCAATCCCTGAAACGGCATATGCATAATAACACTTGTAATGTTGGGCCAAAAGTTGTGATGAATGCCCAAAAGCATTGAGAGCTCTCTTAATATGCGTTTCTTATTGGGATTGCCATGGCTGGATACGAGTGGCATTTCAAGCGATTGACTCAACTCCAACAATGAGGTTTCTTGAAAATTTATTGACATTCCCTGTTGATCGACGAAGACTAACAAATGGTGCTACTTGACCGAGAAGTTGAAGACAGTGGTCGACGAGTTAGAAAAATCAGAATTTCTTATCTTCAGCCTTAAACTACATCCACAGTGGACTATCTCCTCCTCCAAGCCGTTGCTACTGAGAGTGGATTGAAAAGGATTCCATGAGTAATGTTGAAATGGAATCATAAGAAAAACCTAAAATTTTTTGAGAAATATTTTTGATATGTATCAAGAAACAAACAAAAAAGAAGCTCTAGAATAGAGAATCGGAGATTTGGACAAACCAAACAATTATAACTGTTCTCTCCTACGAACAGAGCGTGAGTAAAGAACAGCCCAAGTGCCATAACTTGGCACGGAAGGACACTTAAGTGCCATAACTTTAAAATAGTACACTTGAGTGCTAGTTTTGAAGTTAAATGGGATACTTAAGTACCACTCTGGCGAAAATCTGGCCAAATGGTTAATGTGGCGATTTTCCGGCGAGTTTGGTCCAAAACGGCGTCATTTTGCACACTGACGTGGCGGAGAAAATGCAAAACGACGTCGTTTCGTGTTTACATGTAAATAATAATATAAAAATTAATTAAATTAGATTTAAAATATTCAAAAATTAAGAAAATTTAAGAAAATTTTAAAATTTTAAAAATTAAGAAATTTTAAAAAAATTAAAAAAAAGAGGGGGTCGAACAGGGGTGGCCGAGGGCTAAGCCCTCATCGTCGCCGCCGCCGGAAGGGCTAGCGACAGGGAGTGGGTCGGCCGACGAGGGCTCAGCCCTCAACCGCCCGTTCGACCGCCCCCTTTTTTTTATTAATTTTTAATTTTTATTAATTTTTAATTTTTATTAATTTTTAAAATTTTCTTACTTTTTTTAATTTTTTGAATATTTTAAATAAAATTAATTTAAAATCTAATTTAATTAATTTTTATATTATTATTTACACGTAGACATGAAATGGCGTCGTTTTTGTATTTTCTCTCGCCACGCGTCAAGCAAAACGACGCCGTTTTGGACAAGCTCCGCCGAAAAATGGCCACGTTAGCCATTTGGCTGGATTTTCGCCGAGTGGCACTTTAAGTGTCCCATTTTACTCAATATTGGCACTTAAGTGTACCATTTTAAAGTTATGGCACTTAAGTGTCCCTTCGTGCCAAGTTATAGCACTCCAAGTGTCCCAACCTCAACAGAGCGCAATCTGCTTCAAAACCAAAATCTGGAGTTTATGCAAAATTGGAAATTCTCTTTGAAGATGACAAACAATTGACTGTTATGCAAACCGCGTAGCCTGAGTTTGGGGTCTTATTATATAAGCCGTCGGAAGCGAACAAAACTTTCCTGTTCGTGGAGTGGCGGTGCATTTCAAAGAGCGTGCTATGCACGTGTCGCAAAAAATAAAAGATTTTCCTTTTTCGTCAAATTATCGATTTTCTGTGTAAAAAAAAAAAAGGGAAGGTGGCCATGTCTGGAAGCTAATTCTTCGGCGCCACCACCACTTTCTCTAGGGGTGGTTTCATACCCTCTCAGTCCACTATGCAGTTCGCCGATCCTTCTTCCATCTCTCCTGCAAAGTAGTGCCGCACACTCTTTCCTCTTCTGGCTAAAGTGGCATGTTCTGATTTGGCGAGAGATTGTAGCATTTGGGAGAATGACTATTTGTCCATCTCTCCTTTCCCCTCTCTTTCTCCTCTCTGTTCACTAATCTTGCTTTTCCTTTTCTTTGCCAACTTCAATTTCTAGACAAGTCTGTCATGATGATTTTTCCTCTGTGAAAAGACAATCAAAACATGGATTTTGGATTTCGTTAGACAAATCATACATTCCACAATGGAGTCTTTAGGAATGAGGAGAACTCATGTTGAAATTGCATCTGCTGTCAAAGGGTTATCCTATCTTAATTTTGGAAATAGGCTATATTTACAGAAAATGAAGCATAGAATGAGAAAAGTGTAGGACCAGTGGCAAAAGTCAAGTGTCGAAGGAAGGACTCATGGCAAGAAAAGGGGTTGGGCTTGTTTTATGTATATGCACTTTTAACTTGAAAGAGCACCTGAAAACATCTCAAAAGTACAACTGAATTTCATGCTCAAAATTACTCACTGATCAATTTTGTTGATGATATTTAACAAATTATGCAATTTAGTTTAGTCTCATGGCACAAATTACTAAGTTGCTGAGATACAGTCATTGGGTGGCGAAAACACATGTAGCATTTGAATCCCAGCCAACATGTTAGTCCTTAGAATTCCTTCTTTTCCAATGTTGGTTTCCTTCTTTTATATATTAAAAAGGATTTTGTAAAAGCAGAAATCCTATAACACTGGAAATGTAGAAGGATATAACGAAAAGTAAAAAAAGTAAAACGTCACAATACTATAGAGAGTTAGAATCAGATGTTTGAAGTTGAATAAAAGAGGAAAACACAGAAGCAAGTGAAGATTCTGAAACCTCCAACATCCTTTAGTTGTGTTCCTTCCAAATGTAGCGCAAGCGACAAAGTTGTGCAGCAGTCCAAGACCTCGTAGAATTTGAGCCTCCTTCATGAACATTCCGATGGCTAATAAGCTGGATGAATTGTCTTGGCATGACACCACCTGAGATGAGATAAGGATATGATTTCCAAGCTTAGGATCCAAGTCATTATGAAGAAAGAGATGATCCACGGATTCAGCCGAGTGCTTACACATTCAACACCGATTCATGAGAATAAAATTTCGTTCCTGAGATTCTCAATTGTAAGAAGCTTGTTCCAAGCTACCCTCCAACAGAACAACAGAAATCCTACAAGGGATATGTGGCAGCCAGATTGCTTCAGAGGGGAATCGACGAGGGTAGAACTTCCCCAAGATAGAATAAAATGATTCAACACTGAATGTCTCGTTATTTGCTGGGTACCACACCTTCTTGTCATCCTCAAAACCATGAATTTGGAATGAATAAAGAGCCGAAAGGGAGCCAATTGGGGAAAGCTCCCAATAATGAGAATTTCTAACGCAAACTGGGTTCCAATGAATGTTACCACCCTCAAAACACAAAGTCAGCAACCATGGCATGCTAGTTGGCTGCTAAATAGAATGAAGTAGGGAAAAGAATTTAACAGGTGCTTTACTACATCACATGTCATGCCAAAACGAAACTCTTCTTCCGTCTTCCAATTTCAAATTTAATGCATCCAATGAAAGAACTGCACCTCTTTCTTATAGATTTCCAAGCATAAGCTTAAAAAGGGTAAGGATCTTCAGTTGCTTCTGCGAGATTCTAAAAGTCGCTGGGCATAACATGTTTGGAGACTTCCCACAAAATTAAATATGTGGTTGTGGCCACAAACTAATGCTATTACCTGGTTTTGGTGAAGGTGGACCGTTGCATCAATCCACTGTTAGATTGAGTATAAACAAATTTGAAGATCCCGATTTACTTATCACAGGTAAATTCATATAAAATTCGGGATCGAATAGCGGAAACATAAATACCAACATACCTCCAGCCATTGATGAAATCTTAGAAGTAGGAAACCTCAAAATCTTTGATGGATCCACACAACACGAGCGATCTGCAAAATTGAAAACAAAAACGCACGTCCTATTCTACTGCTCAATCCCCTTCCAAAACTCGACGGTGTGTGTTTTTCTGTATTGTTAGGGTTTTAAACAGACGACCTGACGATTTTATTCCGCTGGTTACGTTACCGGTCTCCCATCAAGACCATTATGGTAATGTAATAACGGACAAAGATCACTTAATACACGTGGGTAATAAATTGGGCAATAATTGGAATTAATATAGGGAATTTATTGGGAATATAATATTGGAATCATAAATAAAATATATTAAATATTTTAACATTCTCCCACTTGATCCCAATATTCCTTCAAATGAGTTATTAACCCAAACCCACAAAACTTCATACTGAAATAAAACACATGAATCACGGCGATGAGTCCTCTTAGAGCAAGTATTGTCTTCCGTGTATCACAATGTATTTCATCAGTCCATATGTGATCAAATAACTTAATGAATAAACCTTATGTTTACTCCAGGTCAAACGTAATTATTTTTCTCATAATAACTGAATGTATACAACCGTATTGAGAAAAACATTATAAATGAATAAAAGTCTCATAAATTCTTCCATATAAAGAAAAATTTACATAATTGGACCAATGCCCATTCTAGAAACATGATCCTTATAACTCATTGGCGGCATGCCTTTAGTTAAAGAATCAGCTATCATCAATCCAAAGGCTTATGTGTTCTATAACCACTTTCTTCTCTTTAACACGTTCTCGATAGCTAAATACTTGATGTCGATGTGCTTGCTTCAACTACCACTTTTGTGGTTCTTAGCTATAAAAACTGCAGCTGAATTGTTGCAAAATATTCTTAATGGCCTAGCAATGGAATTCAAAACAGGAAACAAACTCTGCCTCTATAGTGGAAGTGGCAACCAAGGTTTGTTTTGCACTCCTCCAAGATACAGCTCCGCCAGCGAACATAAAAATATATCCTGATGTTGATTTACGGGAATCAATGCAGCCAGCAAAGTCCGAGTCCGAGTAAGCAACTACCTCCAAGTTGTCCATCCGTCTGTACATAAGCATGTGTCCGTTTGTTCCTTGAAGATACCTCATCACCTTCTTTGCAGCTCTCCAGTGGTCCATACCTGGATTACTTTGGTATCTTCCCAATATTCCCACAGCAAAGGCTATGTCAGGTCGAGTGCAAACCTGAGCATACATCAAGCTTCCAACACTAGAAGCATATGGGATGTTCTTTATTTATTCCCTTTCAAAATCATTCTTCGGGCATTGGTTTAAATTAAACCTATCACCCTTCACTATATGTGCTATACTTGGTGAACAATCTTTCATCCGAAATCTCTCTAAGACCTTATTGATATAGGTTTCTTGAGATAGTCCTAATATACCTCGAGGTCTATCTCTATGGATCTTAATGCCAATGACATAAGATGCTTCACCCATATCTTTCATATCAAAACTCTTAGAGAGAAATTGTTTCACTTTATATAACAACCCATTGTCATTTATTGCAAGTAAAATGCCATATACATATAGCATAATGAAACAAATTTTGCTCTCAATAACCTTCTAGTATATACATTGATCCATGACATTCTCTTTAAAATCGAATGAAGAGATGATCTCATGGAATCTTAAGTACCATTGATGAGATGCTTGTTTCAAGCCATAAAGAGACCTTTCAAGCTTGCATACCAAATGCTCACCAGCATTAGAGAATAATCCTTCTGGTTGTTTTATGTAAATCACTTCTTCTAATTTTCCATTGAGGAACGCCGTTTTCACATCCATTTGATGTAACTCCATATCAAAATGAGCAACCAATGCCAAAATAGTACGAAGAGAATCTTGCTTGGATACAGGAGAAAACGTCTCCGTGTAATCGATTCTCTCCTTTTGAGTAAATCCCTTGGCAACGAGTCTGGCTTTGTATCTCTCTATATTGCCTGATGAATCCTTCTTAGTTTTGAAGACCCATTTACAACCAATGGCCTTTGCACCATCAAGCAACTCAACTAAATCCCAAACTTCGTTTGATGCCATAGAATTCATCTCTTCCTTCATGGCATTGTACCATAAATTAGACTTATCACAACTCATGGCTTGTGAAAACGACTCAGGATCACTTTCAGCTCCAACATTATAGTCAAATTCTTGTAGATACACAATGTAGTCATTAGGAATTGCTGATTTCTTCATTATAGTAGACATTCTTAATGTCGCATCAACATTCTCCTGAGGAGTATGCTGTTCTACTGGAAGTTCAACAGTATCTGGTAATTGCTAAACAGTTTGGTCTACCTGATCAATATCAGCATGTTGTGGATCTTCAATGATTGGTTGCTCAAACACCGGTTGAGCTGGAAGGGGCGCGTAAGCAACAACCAATCCAAAAGATTCGAGGTGGAAGGTTGAGTATCTGAATGATCTTCTTCGAGAACAAAGTCCTTGAATTGATCGCTCCCACTAATCGATCATTTTCAAGAAATTTAGCATTTCTTGATTCCACAAACCTAGTGGTATGAGATGGATAATAAAATCTGTATCCTTTGGACTTTTCGGCATATCCAATGAAATACCCACCTATAGTCCTTGGATCTAACTTTTTTCCCGTGGATTGTAGACTCTTACCTCAGATGGGCATCCCCAAACACGTACATGTCGCAAACTCGGTTTCCAACCTTTGAATAATTCAAAAGGCATCCTTGGAACAACCTTGGTTAGAACTCGGTTTAATATGTACACAGCCGTTTTAAGAGCCTCATTCCACAAAAACTTAGGAAGTTTAGAGTTGCTAAGCATACCCACACCATGTCCAATAATGTTCGGTTTCTTCTTTTCGCAACACCATTTTGGTCCGGTAAAACAGGCATAGTGTATTGGGCAATAATCCCATGTTCTTCAAGAAACTTCGCAAATGGACCAGGTGCTTGTCCATCTTAAGTGTATCTACCATAGTATTCTCCACCTCTATCCAATCTCACGATCTTAATTTGCTTGTCGCATTGTTTCTCTACTTCGGTTTTAAATACCTTAAAGGCATCCAATGCTTCATGCTTACTATGAAGCAAGTAGAGATACATGAATCATGAATAATCGTCTATGAAAGAAATTAAGTATCTCGACCATTTGAGTCTATATCTAGACTACAAATATCTGTATGTATGATTTCTAATATTTCTGTACTCCTCTTAGCACCTTTCTTTGACTTGTTGGTCTGTTTTCCCTTTATACAGTCCACACAAGTGTCATAATCAAAATCTAGAGTATTAAGTACTCCATCATTTACTAGTCTCTTAATTCTATCCATGGAGATATGTCCCAACCTCCGGTGCCACAACATAGACGAATTCTCATTCACAACACATCGTTTTATCCCAGCATTATCATGAACATGCATCGCATTATTAACGGTATTGTCTTGTAAATTAATTCGAAAGAGACCGTCAGACAAAATACCACTCCCGACAATTTCAGATTTATACGATAAATTGAATGTTAAATCTGAAAATTCAAAGGAGTATCCCAAAGGTACAAGTCTTGAAACTAAAATTAAATTCCTAGAAAAACTAGGAATATAAAAGGTCTTTTCCATAATTAAAACAAAACCACTACCGAGAACTAATCCGCATGTCCCAATAGCTTCCACACACGAGCGCATCTTGTTTCCGACTAGATGCCTTGTTCACTTCCCATTGGTTTCGCTGGTTCGAAAACCCTACAAGGAATTCGAAATGTGGATTGTAGAACCAGAATCAATCCACCAAGTGTTGTGACTCACATCAACCATATTAGTTTCATAACATACACATGTGAGTTGGTTACCTTTCTTTGGAGTCACGCCTTAAATTTGGCGCAATCCTTCTTCATATGCCCCTTCTTTTTACAGAAGAAGCATTTGGATTCCTTCTTAATGCCACATTGGGGAGGTAAAGGCATCTTACCTTTTCCCCTTTGCTTGCTTTGCCCTTTATACTTATCATGTGTTGCCATATGAGCACTTTCTCCTTTCTCCATTAGTAGCCTCTCTTCCTCTTGAACACACATGGTCATGAGTTCATTAATTGACCATTTAGTGTTATGTGTGTTGTAAGAGATCTTGAAGGAGCATACTCTTTTGGGAGAGTATTTAGGATATAGTATACAAGAAAGGATTCGATATCCCAACCTCAAGATTCTTCAGCTGAGCAGCAATGTCCCTCATCTTTATGATGTGCTCACGCACACCTCTTACACTGATAAGCTTCAATGATGAGAACTTCATAATTAGGGTCATGGCATGCGCCTTTTTCGAAGACTCAAATTGAGCATCAATAGCCTTCAGCAATTCCTTGGCATTATTATGCTGAATGATTGAACCATGAATGCTAGCAGAGAGTTTTGTCTTTATGTACATCACACTAAGACGGTTGGACGTTCCCATTGAGCATAATGAGTATGCTCAAGATGAGTACTATTCTCGTAGGTTCATTTGGTTCGTCGACCTAAGAGCATAATCAAGATCCATGCACCCTAATTGAAGAAGAACTAATTCTCTCAATTCTTTGAAGTTATTTCCATTTAGCTCTGAACAATTATATCGAACTAATCGTAGGCGGTAAAACTGCATCATAATCAAAGGAAACTTATGTATCAATATATTTGAGGCAATAAACTTAAATCATATTTTACCAATGTAAAACATGTTTTACAATATGAATCATATAACATCAAAAACTACCTCGTGGGTTAAGTTTCTAATTTAAATTGATTCATTATTACTTCATGATGAAACTAGCAAATTATATTCCCTTCCTTAATCCCCTGTGGGTAAATTAAGAAAGATAAAATAATATTTCATCCTAATTAATCACATTAATATATTGAAAATTCCCGTAGGATAAAATTCATAATATTAATGTGAATAATTACAATTATTGTCTTTAACCATATGTGATCCAAAGGCTCTTGATGTATATAATTTAATATAATCAAAGATGCTGTGGCTAATCCTTAATTAATTAAGCATATACGGATCGCTAGACATTTAATTTTATTCATAGAATTGTACCTTAGGGTAGAAAGTAAAATCACGTGCAAAAGGAGTAAAACTAGAATTTTGCACGCAAGGCTAGAATTGGAATTTTACTTTTAAGGGGTAAAACAGGAATGTCACGCCAAAAAGGGCAAAATCGTAAGTTTACACACCCAGTGGGGCAAAATCGGAATTTTGCGTGGGCAAGGGCAGAAACGCAATTTTTATAAAGGCGGAGGGGCAAAATTGAGAAAATTGCGGGCAAGGGCAGAATCGCAATTTTCCTAAAGCGGAGGGGCAAAATTGAGAAACCACAGCACGCGTCTGTTGCACGCGCCCGCTTCAGCCTCTCGGGCGCGTGCGTTGCATGCGCCCACTGCAATGCTCGGGCGCGTGCAACGCACGCGCCCGAGGTCTTCTTTCGGGCTCTCTTCCGCCACGACCACCTCTGTTCCGCCGTCTGGGTCTCCTCCCACAGCCCATGTCCGACCAAATTGGTTGATGGGTTTTGAAGAGAACGCCGGACGAACGAATAGATTCAAGATCCAGCAAAACGACCAGAATTATGCCAAAAAAAAAAAAAAAAAAAACAGTCTGCCCTATCAAACCCTAACCACAAAAATTCACCACTGATTAACCTTCGACGATCAGTAATATGTCGAAAATTTATGGGTTTCTCTTCCTAATGGCGGTGTGATCATTCAGATCCATTATCTCATGGTGGGTAGTCGAATTTGGTCGAATTCTCAATTCCGATCCAAGCCATATACAAATCCAAAATTTATCCACATATAATTCAATAAAATAAATTCCAAAGGTTTCACCAAGGCAAAGATTGCAAATAAGGGCTCTGATACCAACTGTCAGATTGAGTATAAACAAACTTGAAGATCCCGATTTACTTATCACAGGTAAATTCATATAAAATTGGGGATCGAATAGCGGAAACATAAATACCAACATACCTCCAGCCATTGATGAAATCTTAGAAGTAGGAAACCTCAAAATCTTTGATGGATCCACACAACACAAGCGTCTGCAAAACTGAAAACAAAAACGCATGTCTGTTCTTGCTCAATCCCCTTCCAAAACTCGATGGTGTGTGTTTTTCTGTATCGTTAGGGTTTGAAACAGATGACTTGACGATTTTATTCCGTTGGTTACGTTACCGGTCTCCCATCAAGACCAATATGGTAATGTAATAACGGACAAATATCACTTAATACACGTGGGTAATAAATTGGGCAATAATTGGAATTAATATAGGGAATTTATTGGGAATATAATATTGGAATCATAAATAAAATATATTAAATATTTTAACATCCACAACCTAAATAAGAATGCTAAAAGGATTAGGATTCTTCTATCTACTAAGATTTCAGTACTATTAGATTAGCCGAGCTTCCAATTTTACAGTCTTTCCTATTTTTGAGTAGGATTCATGTTCCTATCTCAACTTAGTGAAGGTCAATAAAGTATCTGAATAAAATCTTTTCTTATGAAGAATGTAATGAACGCCAGGTGAATGAATTTATTTTGAATTTTGGCAAGCCTGTCTTTTGAATTGTGTGATGCAATTCTTCTCTTCATCTTGATGCTTAGCGAGGTGTGATGCTTCGAGGAACGTATTCTTCTTGAGATGTGATTTGCTGCAAGTCTGTCTGGAATATCAATCCTCATAAGGCTGACTATTTTGGACTCAGAATTCCACATCAATGGATTAATTCAGAAATGTTAAAGATCACGTCTCCATTTTGAAGGTAACATGTTCAGCCACAAAATATGCAGTACCTATTTTGGAGTCGATTACATTAAAATTATGCGAGGGTCCAAGTGTCCTTAAGATTGTCAAGTGTTCATGAAATGGAAACAAAATCAACTTGTAGTGGGCAGCACTTTGGTCATGGCAAGGTGTAATAAGATCAATTGTCTTTCTTTTCTCAGATAAAACAGATCAATGGTCTGAAGAGGTGGTAAAAATGATAACTTCTGCCCAAGGTCAAAACTCGGCTAGAAAGGGGAAAAGGGCACATGGACAAAACAAGAGTGCTTGTGCAGTGTACAGGCACTCAGTATCCACCTAAAAAAGCTGCTTTGGTTTTGCGGGTGGTCGTATTCCCTTATATGCTCGCTGAAGAAGACTTTGGAAGTTGTGTATTTCTAGATGACATTGGGAAGATGAAAACTTGATAAAATGAATCAAATTTTGCAATGAAACCTTATGGAAAAATGACAAGTTCTCGTCTGGACTAATCATGTTTTGCCTCATCTCTTTAATGTAATGTTTGTGTCAGTAATCAATCTGCCCATTAAGGTGGATACTTCTCAGCGCTTCTAGTTTTTTTTTTTTTTCATCTCCTTAATGACATGATTTCATCACCTCATGGGAGATTGCTGAAGGGTGTACACGTCGATGATGTTGCTCAGTAATTGTGTCTTCCAGTGGATAAGATCATCTCTCTCTCTCTCACACACACCAGCACAAACCCACAGCCTCACCCTTAATCTGTCTTTAGCTTTGATTCTTTTGTTTGGGCTGTGACAGGGAAGCCATCTGTTATTTGGAAGAGGAAGATTTGTTTTATTCGATGATTAACGACTTCCTCCACAAATGAACCGCCAGTACTTGATGTCCACGTTTTCCTCTAAACGGCTTTTAGGAGAGACATTCCGAAACAGGGAGATGTTTCATCCTCCTAGCATTGTCACTTATTGCTTTAACTTTTTAACATGCCCGGATGAATGGACTAATGAAAGCCTCCATCTTTAGCTTGTTATAAGCCTTTTGTTGTTCCATTTATCTTTGTCATGTATATAGTGGGACATCAAGACTTGCATATCTACCTTCCAAAAGGGTACTATAGATAGTATCATCCTATGACCAGGAGGATTGCTTGCATTTCTCAAACAGAGTGATTTTGCACCCACAAGCCACAAATGTTATAGAAGAGGTTGAAGTTCACATTTCACCAATTACAGTGCAAGTTGGATAACCTGGAAGTTCTCAGAAACTAATTTATACTTATCCTAAAGAAGGAAGAAAGAGATACAAGAGAAGAAGTGATTAGATTAATTGGAGAAAGCCAAGGGTTCACACCGAATATGGTATCAAAGAGCAATATTGTTTTGCCTCTGTTCTAGGCTCACATAACTAGACCCTAACCATTAATGAAACATGTGTCAAATCGTACCTGTCCCTGAGAAAAGAGAATGATTAAAAGAGTACTGCAGTTCTGAGCAGGTGCTTCTTGGTTGTATCCTCTGTCCTGCTGTTGATCAGCATGAGGTCCATTGTATCCTCCTCATTCGAAGCCATGAAAACCATGTCCTCTTGCTCGACCGAGCCTTTGGCATAATCTTGGTTGTGGTCCCAACCTCCATCGTTATACTCAGAATTCACAAAACCATTCCCCGAAACAAGCAATATTATAGGTTATTACCAGCAAGCAAACATATGAAGGATTGCAGATGCAGCAGCAAGGGGTATTGCCATCTACATATTCCTCAAAGAAGTACATTAACATTTTGGTGCCATTACAACCGAGAATGAAAACGATTTACTTAACCATGATGCGAGATCCCATATCTAAAACACTCCCTTCCATGCGATCTAAAAAATTGTTCAGCTTTGTGAATGCAATACCTCTAGATCTTGGTCTTCCTCTACCACCATGACCTCTTCCTCGCCCATCAGGTGATCCCCTATTTAAGTGAGGAACATAATTAAAAGAAAATTAGAGAAACATTACAGTCACTAATAGACAATTAGAATAATTTCTAGAAGTACCCCCCTCATAATGAAGCTCTGACGATGTCTTCACCATCTCAACAGGTAATAGAGGCCGATACCTGCAATAGAGGGCATTTGTGGCTTATGATGGATCAAACACCAAGCTCTTAATATGTCTAACTCTCACTATGAAGAATCAGTGACAAGAGACGAACACCATGAACTAATCCAACAGCTGATGTATCCAGTTCCTTCTTTGAAAGATTTACTATAATCATCGACACATGCCTCATGGTCTCCAACCAACCCAAACAAGAGACATTAGATGGAGAAAAAGAGCACTTTTGAAATCGAAAACTTATGGCCAATCAGTTTGCAACTACACTTACGCGGCAATCTCCCATCTGAATATCAACTTGCAGCTCCAAAAGAACAGATCGCCAATGTTGGTTGAGCAAATAGGCTCAAATAATTCTGGGTAGAAGCAGTAAAATGATGAGCACCAGTCAATCTGTTGAGTTCAACGGATACTGTGCCAAAGGGCAAATGGCTCAGAAGAGGTGTTGGGTGTGGGCTTAGCCACTTCTGGCATCCCAAACACTTGCCAAAACATTAATCTTTCATCTGCTGCTGCAGATGCCACCGTGCATTCATCCGGACTCTGCAAAACAAGTATATGACAACGAGAATCAGCAGAATGATCAACTCAACAAGCAAACTTCAAAAGTATTTACACTGAATTGCAGATGACTATGATAAGCATACAAAGTAGTACCTGTGCCAGGAACAGAACTCTAGATGTGTGTCCAATTAGCTCTGCCATCCTTCGCATAGAAGGATATTTCCAGAGAATGAGCTGGTTCTCAGTAGGCCCGTGAGAGCTTAGCAATTCCCTCTCCCTCCTGCTCCACAACAGTGCACACAGCTGAGAACCGGTGTCCACTGAATTCAGACACGTGCCCATGCATGTGTTCCAAAATTTAACACATCGGTCGCTCCCTCCCGAGGCCAGTAAATTCGCCTGAAATGGGCACCAAGCAAGGGCTTTCACAGTGGCTATGTGGGCTTCAATCTTGTGAAGCCACTGAGTGCCGGAATTCAAAGAGGCTCTAGATCTGTCCCACAAGTAAAGGAGATTATCATTTCCTCCACTAGCCAGCTGTTTTCCGAGGGCGACCATTTCAGGCCGCAGACTTCCTGGTGATGCCCCATAGGTTCCAACAATGTGGATCTAAGTCTCACATCATTGTTGATGACCATATAGTCCATGCCTCCTGTAGTGAGGACGTGATTGTTCCAGGCCAAGGAACCAACTCGAAGTCGATGGCCTCCTCTTAAAGTTCTCAGCTGCATGAGAGGAAGCGAAAACAAAAAGCAAAAAGCACAGCCTGAATAAGAACCCGTCAGCCACAGGTGAAACACTAATGCTATCAAAACAAGAAGCTTACTTGTCTTTGAGCAGAGAAATCCCAGAGCTGGACATGAGAATTTTGTAAGCCAATGGCAATACGCTGACCATCAGGAGC
Source organism: Eucalyptus coolabah (assembly GCA_014182585.1). NCBI lineage: Eukaryota > Viridiplantae > Streptophyta > Magnoliopsida > Myrtales > Myrtaceae > Eucalyptus > Eucalyptus coolabah. The sequence goes on from CM024622.1 coordinate 39,814,393, forward strand.
CCAACTCACGCTCGTGACAGGACCCTCTGAGAGTGCTAGCATGAACATCTAGAGAAGGGTGAATAGGTGTTTAAAATAAACCTTGGCAAATATATACAGAATAAAATAAACTTCAAACAAAGGGGTTAGGAAAGAGAATAAGAACACAAAATTTATAGTGGTTCGGCTTAATCCAAGCCTACGTCCACTCTCCCATGCTAACAGCCTTCTTGGCTGGATTCCACTATGCAATCAACAAAAGATTACAACTTCGAGTGCAAACACTTAGTAGATCACACTATCTCACTAAGTCACTCTTTTCGTATTTTTCTCGACGATCACAAATGTTTAAGCTCTCCAAAGACAAGTGTATGATCGAAGATCGCATTCAGATTTTGGAATTATAAATTCTACGCTCTATCTCTTACTTGCTCATCGGTTCATGATCTCCTTAAATACTTATTCACTTCCAAACTAGCCATTGGACAGTATCCCGGAGAATCGTCTTCTAATATACCCATTGGACAGCTCGTATCTAGAAGATTTGGTAGCCGTTGAGTGATAAAGTAGAATCCCAAATTGATTCCGACGCCCATACAAACGGAATCTTGGTTTCCATAAGTAAAGCTTCTTCATATAGAAAGTTCTTGTTTTCAAGATCCAATGGTCAATCAATTAGATTGAATCAATCAAATCAATCTTAATGTGGAATCCAAACAGATCACTAGCCGTTATATGATTGGGCTTGAGTTATGTCGAATCTGGATATAAAGTTTGAGAGCAATAAACTTTACAATCCGAGTCCGAATGCGATAGACTTTGCAACCGAGTCCAACATATTACCTTTCGAACAAATTTAGCTTTAAGGTACGAACACCGGTACGAACAAGTTCAAGCTTCGTATAGAGTTTGTCTTTTGGTTCAATTTCAAAGCATATAGTCTGTTTCTTCCTTCACGTTCGATGCCCGAATTTGTCGAGTGAGCAAACCACGATGTAGCACAGACTTTGACACTAAAGTCTAGCAGTCTTGAGGACTTTGTGCAAGTACGAAAATCTTCATAATATACTTTGGACATATGTTACGTTCCAGTCTTCTTGTTGTCTTCATACTTTGACAATATCCTTTACATGTTCTATCATCTGCATGGTCTATTACTTAACAATTAAACATGTTAGTAGCCTTGATTTATTTTGTCATCTTCAAAACACCATAAGGGATTTCCCTAACACCCTCTAGGTCACCGGTTCTATAGTAGAGCCGTTGGAGGCATTCCACAAGTACACTGTTTCGGAAAGAGCAATCGCTACCACGTTGTTGGCACCCTAGTCCAGCAAGTTCAAATTATAATCATCCGATATGTTAGGAGCATCTAGCATCCTCTGGCAGGTCTATCAATTGACAAACCAAAGAAAATATTTCAAAACACTAATCCTACAGTCTTTGAGAGCACAAGCAAAACCAGTACATACTAATGTTCCAAGGAACAAATGCTAACTTGTTGGTCAAGTTTTATGTCATCAATAAAAGAAACAGCAATGGGCATGAATTTGAGGCTACCTTGGGTATGGATCGACGGGGCTTGATGAATTTAGACTGGTAAGCAGTGGGGGAGAGCCAGCCTTTTGGGATTAGCTCTACTGGGGTCGGTGGCTGGTTCTTGAAGGCCAGGATTTGACTTTGGTTCATGTCAAGTGCCTCTGCGAGAAGCTTCTGGTACGCCTCACTCGATGCTGACATCACCGCAGACTTCTCCTTCCACTTCTTCCCTCCAGTCAGAGAGAACGAGCGTAGTTGAAGTCCATAGCTGAGCGGTTTGGGATGAATCTATCCAACTGTGATTAAAAAAAAACACATCCCAGAATCAGAAGGAAACAATCTTATTGGAACTTACCAACAAGGAAAGAAAAAGAAGCAAAATTGCTTGTGAATCCTCTAAAAGAGGAATTAATCCTAACTCTGTTGTTTTTCAAAAAAAAAGTACCGTATGGTTTGTTCTCTGTCTGCGACGAATGTTACCAGAGAATGGTGACAAAAAAGTCCTAAGCCCCACATAATTCCCAATTTTCACTCAATAACATCAGGAAATAAAGGCCTAGAGAATTCACATTGCAACCTGAGCATCGATCAAAACCCTTTGTCCGCAGAACATTTATTACCAAAAAAACAAATGACTCTAAAAGTCTCTGTATATGACAAAAGAAAAACCACTGGCTTACGTTTTCTCGAGAATTCTTCTTCTGGAGGTATTCCTGGAGAGCATCCAGCAACCACTCCTCGCCCGGTGAAGCCATGGTCCAGCGAACGCCCCAGCCGCAGAGTTAGGTCGAAATTCTGCCAAAAAAAAAAAAAAAAGGAAATTTCAAGGACAGAAGAAAACCCAGAAGCGGAGAAACAAAGAGGACTAAGCGTTGATGATGGGTCGTCAGTTTTTCAACAAAACTGACGACCAGATTTTCTCTGGCAATGCCCTCAAATCAGAGGCCCACAGAGAGCGAGCGAGAGAGCGAGATTCAGAGAGCAGCTTGAGAAGGGAGAGCTAGTTTGCTCAGAGGTAACCGGTGAAATCATGGTCCGACGAACGCCCCCGCCGCAGAGCTCGGTCAAAATCCTGCAAAAAGAAAAGGGGGAGAAATTCCCAGGACAGAAGAAGACCCAGATGCAGACGAATGAAGAGGGACCGAGCGCCGATGATGGGTCGCCACTTTTTCAGCTGAAGCGACCAGATTTCCTCTCGCTGTGCGCTCAAATCAGAGGCGTGCAGAGCGAGAGAGCGACAAAGAGAGATTCAGAAAGCAGCTTGAGAGAGAAGGAAGGGAGAGCAGCCAACAGCTAAGATCGTTCGCAGAGGAATGGGTGAGAGGAGAAGATGATGAAGAAGGAAGAAGGAAGAAGGAAGAAGATGATTTTGAATCAACGTGCGGGCGGGAACGGGAATAGTTATGCAAAGGAATACAAGGAGCCGTTGGCGGCAGCGTTCCTCGGACGCCAATATAATATTATTAGCTTATTTTATATAATTACTCAACAATATATTGTTAAGCTTGGGCGCGTTTGGTTGTGTTTATTTAAAAATTTTCCAAGTAAAGCAGAAATAGAAAAAGTATTTGCATTAGAACATTTTGAACAAAAATACGCGTTTGGTAAGAACTTGTTAGGGAATAAAAAATAAAAACATGTTTGGTAAATTTGGATAATTTTTTTATTTCTTTTATTTTTTCTATTTTTTCTTATTTTTCCTTTTTTTTTTTTTCTTTTTCAATTTTTTTCTTCTTTTGGCGCGGCCGTGGCGAGGGCCGAGCTCGCCCGGCGGCGGGAGGCGCGGCTGGAGACCACCGCCAGAGAGGCCGAGGCTCGCCCGTAGGCCCAGGCGGGCTCGGCCTCGCCGCCCGGCTGGGCGAGCTCGAGGCGGGATCCGGGCGAGATCGAGCTCGCCCGGGCCGGCGCGAGTCGGCCTCGCCATGGCCGGGCGAGCTCGAGCTCGCCGGATCCGGCGAGCCGACCTCGCCCGGCCGGCGAGCCTCGCCTCGCCGATCCGGGCGAGCTCGAGCTCGCCGGCCATGGCGAGGCCGACCCTCGCCCGCCCACTGCGAGCCTCGGCCTCGCCAGGGGACGGCGGCGTCGCCTCGCGGGGCCGGCGAGCCTCGCCGTGGCCGGGCGAGGCCGCCGGCCTCGTCGGCCTGGGTGTGGCCGTGGCGAGCGGCGGCGCAGCCTCGGCCATGAAAGAAGAACAAAATAAAAGAAAAAAGAAAAACATAAGTGTTTCGATTTGTGTTAAACAAGAAACAAGTTTTTTGTTTAACATTTTTTCTTTTTGACGGGAACAAAAGAATAAAAAAGGAGAAACGCACACAAACGCGTTTTTGTTCCTTTTTGTTCCCAGGAACAAAAGAACAGAAATTTCTCGGGACGGGAATAAAGTTCAAACCAATGCGGGCCAGCTATTGACTCTTCTTTTAAATGTCCCGAAAAAATAAATTATTGACTCTTCAGAGTCTTCACTACCCATGAAATTATGAAACAATTTTATTTTCAATCAGCACAAGCAAAAAACAAAAAAGAAAAACCCACTAATATTCTCTAATCATCACTATAATTGGTTAATCAAGAAAATCAATTGGTGATTTTTTCATATACTCAAATTCAATAACGAAATCCCTTGCACCTCACGATATAATGTGGAAATCAATGTCCACAAGATAACGGGAGGTAAATTATCATTCTCCTTTTTTACATTAACGAATTATAGATCTTAATAATCGAATTAAGCACAATTTTATTTTATTTATCAAAAAAAGGCCCACGTATTATCCTTAGTGATTACTTACAAATATACTCGCCACATGCTTGTGCACATTTCACGGATAATTTCTCTTCTAAAAAATTAAAGTTCAACAAGAGAAATGTACTCTAAAATTAACCAAATTGTGATGGTGCCATTGGCTAGATATAATGATTTTATCATCATGTGACGTTGTCATAGTTACATATGTTATGAGTTAATACTAGTTAGTGATTTACACTATATTAATCACACTATTTATTAGAGCTACATGGCTGGCAAATTTGGAAAATCGAAGTTCAATAATGGAAATTTGCCTTGAAGTTAGGTCTACATTTTAACAATTTGGCAGTTATAATCAAGTGTTAATCTTCATCTTCCATTAATGAAGAAAAGAGCCTTATTTTCACTGTTGTTGACACGCCTAAAAAAAAGGGGCCCAATACTCTTTTTTGGAAGAATCGGTGCAGTGAACTTACTCAGGCAAAGCCATTGAGTGGAATGTTCAATCAGGTTAGTTTTTATCTAATTGACAGTGCAAACTATGTTGAAAATCAGAATGCACGGGCCTGTGCATGATTTTCTTGAAAATTTGAAATAAAGACAATGTTTGGGCCAGTGCAATGCATTTCTTCTTTGGCATGGATGAGATGTAAAACTAATTGACTTTGATGTGTATTTGTTTATTTTGAGCATTGACGGCCAAATTTGGACATTGTCATGTGCATCAAAGACAACCTGATAATCCACAAAGCTTGCAATGTAGTTGTTCAGTTCTATTTATGCTTTGCCTCAACACTAACGATATTTCTGATTGGTAAGAGGTTTCCTTTTATTGAACATAAATCTAGAATAACATGTATGTAATGGTTGGAACATGGAAAGCTTTTGTTTCTTATGATTTTTTTTCCTTCTTCTTCTGGTGATTATTAGGCAACGTTCAAAACAATGTTAACCTCAATAAGATGAATGTGGCGTTTCATTGCTTCCTTGGACGTCATTTGAACTCCTCTTTTCCACAAGAAAATTGATTTAGACTTTTTCTCCTAAAACTCCTCATCAAGTTCTAGTTGGATTTGATTTTCTCTATATAATATCTGGAAATATAAAAGGTAATCTGGAAGCCTTTCTATTATTAGAATGGTCTGTATTAAATTTTTGCTTCTGTACTCATCAATTCATTGCCTCATGTGCTAGTTGTCTGGAGGCGGAATTTTTTTTTTGTAATCTGATGTTCTCGATTTGGTTTAGGTTGTAACTTTTATCTGGGAACACTTCTTGGCTATTGGATATTATGTACTCTATTTGGAGCTAGGTTTTTATTCTGTTTAGTTTGTTTATCTTAGGATATAGCTTCATGTATGAAACATAAGTTCTACGTTTGCTGCAATGTAAGAAGTCCAAATGAATCCAAAGCCTTTACTTATACCTGGGATTGAGGTACTTTTTTAAACTCATAATGGTCAATGTTTTTAGGGTTAATACCCTGAAAAACTCTAAACTAGTATACCTTTGACAAATTTACCCCGACTGAAAAAACCATAAACTAGTCATTTACCCCAAACTAATTTATTCTACCGCAAAAAACCCCAAACTAAACAAATATACCCTCCGCAGAATTGTATTAATACTACAAAAAGAATCACAAAAATTGTAAATTGTGACAAACGGGAACGTGAAATCCCAAATTAGTATACTAGTCAGCTGTCATGTGTCATTTAACTTAATAATTTGACAGTAAAATTTAACGAAAACTAACAGAGGGTAAATTTGTCACAAGTATACCAGTTTTATGGTAAATTTGTTAAAAGTATACAGTTTTAGATTTTTTGTGGTAAAACAATAGTTTGGGGTAAATTTGTTACAGGTGTACAGGTTTGGGGTTTTTCAATATATTAATCGATGTTGTTGCAAGCATGAATAGTGTTCCTACTATATGATAATCAAAGTGAACATTTCAATTTTGTAAACATTAGCTGATGAAGGATGTCTTTTTATCTAGTGCAATGCCATTTGTGTTCCGTACGTCATAAAAACAACCGCTTTAAACCTTATGGTCCCGTGTTAAAGGTATGTTGTTGCTATGCGAATGGCCTTTGTTTTCTCCTTACCCTCTTTTACCATTAGCACTATGAGTCCTACATCTTAGACTGTTGAGAGAGCGTTTCTATGTGCTTTCTATCATGTACTTACAGTCGTGAGCGGATTATGGCTTTCCAAAACAGTCCTGCATACATCCCAATGCCAGTAATCGAATTAAAAGAAGTAACAAGGTCAGATTTTACATTTCATGTGTATGTTCATCTGTTATTCTGCAGGTGTTGGATCTGTTCTTATGAATATTTAAAGATGGATGATGCATACATGCCAATGCCAGTTATTCAAATTAAATTAAGTAAGAAGGTCAGATTTCACATTTCATGCGTATGTTCATCTGTTTCATCTGTTAATGTGCAGGTGTTGGATATGCTCTTATGAAGATTTAAAGATGGATGATTGAATTTTTTTTTTTTTTTTTTTGTCTATCTACTAATCTTATGAGGATCTGAAGTAGAATGAGTATCCAACCAAAAAAAAAAAGCAGACCAAGAAAACTACCTAAAAGTCTCCAGAGTGTCGGTGGTTTGTATGGCGAGCCTGTCAATGCTTTAGTCTTTGAAAAAGCCTCATGCTGTTTCACTTATCAAGTGGCATGGAATACTGTTTTATCCTTGTCATCATTTTATACAAGCTTCTAGAAGTAGTGGATACATGGTAGCATAGTCCTTTCTGAATAAGTGGATTGACTCTAGAACTAAAACTATGTAGATGAGTAGAGGGATAGGAGAGGTTCATGGCTTGTTAAGGAGAAATTGGGAGCTTCATTGTACTATTCTCACTTGTAAAGAGTTTCAGAAAATCGGATTGCAGCATAAAGCTAATTGTGTTGACTCTTTTTACTTCAATCCAAGCTACTGGATTTTGCAATGCACCTTTTTAGCACTGCAGAACTGATTGCTGTATCCACACAAGGCTGGATTTGAAGGTAATGGAGAAAAGTTTTTGAAAAACATCTCATCTGTAATTGTCAAACCCCTCAGCAACTGCCTGTCGTTCTGTGTTCATCACATAGAAATGCAACGATCAAAGAAGAATTCACCATGAAGTAATTGTTCTGCATCCATCTCGGGGTCCTCTCCAAGAGTACCTCTAGAGGTAGAAATCTTGAGAATAGCTTTTATTTTTTTTTTTTGGTCCTACTTTACTCCTATTCTAATTCTTACTCTCAGACTTTTGCCCTACCTCCTTATGTCCTTTCTTTGTATCATTTTTACAGAGATTTTTCAGAATTGTGTTTTTTTGGTAGTAAATATTCTGCAGGCAATGGGTTTTGAGAACTGATTTTCAATGTCAATTCTCAATTAGGCCTTTATTCCTTGTGTATTGAGTGACACTCACGAAATGTGTCTACTGGCAGGCCTTTGTATTTTTGTCACTTGTCTCTGATAACAATAATCGCATACAGAGAACTACACAGTTATGTTTTTTTAAAGTAAAAGATCAATTCCTCTTTTAGAAAATTTGGAAGTGATTGTTTTATAACGAAGGTCCCAATAGAATTGTTCCCTTAAAATTCTGTGGTATGTTGTTCATCACAGTTTAATAGAGTCATCCCAAGCTGCTCAGCTATGGATATCGACTATGCTCATTCCGTGTTTAGTGGAGGGACGAAGCGGAAGAAGTCTGATTCACCGTTGAATGAGGCGTTCCAGGAGCTTCTCAAAGAGGCACTTAACGTGAGCCAATCCTGAATCTTGGCCTTGAAGAACAAGCTGCCAATCCCAGTAGAGTTTATCCCGTAGCTAACCTCACTCACAGCTATGAACGTGCTGCTTTTTCTTTCATTTTCAATTGATAGACGTGCTAGAGGATGCTTGATTCCGCTGATATATTGGATGATTATTACTTGAACTTGCTGGACTAGGGTGCCAAGAATGTGGTAGCAATTGCTCTCTCGGAGTCAGTAAAACAAGCTGCAGCAATGATTTTTGAGTGGGAGCTGGACGACCTTGCTGTTTTTGTTTTGCTATCAAATGTGTATGCATCAACTGGTCTATGGGAAGATGCAGCAGCAATCAGGAAGAGGATGAAACTGAAAATTCTTAAGTGAAAAAATAAAAGTTCTGTACGGGTAACATGTCACGGCCAAAAGACTCAGGAGATCTATAATGCACAGGGCCAATTGGCTAGTCGAATAAAGAAACTCGGTGATCTTCTGGATACTGAATTTGTTCTTCATCATGTGGAGGAGGGACAAAAGGAACAACATTTGAGCACAGTGAAAATATTACCGTTGTTTTTGGCCTTATAAGCACCTCCAGTCCGAAACCTATCTGGGTGTTTAAGAATCTTAGCATTTGTAGAACTGTCATTCTGCGTTCAAGTATATCTCCATGGCAACTGGAAGTTCTATAGTCATAAGGGATGCAAACCGGTTCCACCATTGCACAGACAGAACATGCTCATTCAATGACTACAGGTGAGATGCTTCTTAATTTTTACATTCATTGTCTACATTGAAGCTCTGTTTTAGAATTTTCTCCCTTGCACCTATGTTACTTGAACCAGGATCCATTATTCTCTATGTAAGCCCTAGATATGGTCGAACTACAGTCAAAATACCAGCGGAAGGCCTCAAATGGATCTTGCAAACTTTTAGCAATATGATATGTGAAATCTAAAACAGTCACGCTTTTTGCCTATGGGATTTTCCAGGAGCATGCAATTTTTCGGATACTAGATATTGATGCTCTGTTCTGTTCCAAAGCATTCCTGATGTCACTTGGGTGTATCGCTATGGTTACTTGGTTTCATCCTTACTTATAATTCATTTATCTTATGGATACTATGACCTCGGCTAGTCCATGCACACTGTTCACATGAAGCCATATTAGTTAATACCTGACTATTTTAGTTTCGAAAACTATAAGACTGTTAGCACAGAAGTTTAAGCATCATTAATTAGCGGAACCATCCCAATGATCAACATAGACAAACTTGAATTTCCACATCTCATTTTGATCTTAAGGACAAGATAGAAAGTGATCATCTTCAGTAGTTTAATCTTCCTCTACTTAACAGGTCCTAAACATGCACCTCATACAGAAGCCTAAACAATATAAAAGCCTAAATATGATGTACAAGCTCAACCGCTAAATATAATGAGAATTTCGTGTTCACTCAATGCTGAGACATGAAATGGGTCTTACATTTTTCCAGACAGGCAAACTGTGTCCGTCTGTACTAGGAGATGTATTGATTGATATATAAGATTAAAATCATCTTACTCGCTATTATCATATTTGATTCACTACCAGTTAAATGCACTGATGGGCAAAAGAACAAAACCGCCATGATGCAGGAAGAGATTCGCCAGTAGAAACTCCAGACCAAGTAAGGGGAATGAACGCAGAATTTCTTGCTAAACCGCATTAAATAACATGTAACACCTTCAGAGAAAGCAAAGGTGGTTTGAATCCAAGTGGTTCAAGCTACGAGCCATTAAAAGTCGATGGTTGAAAAGGTTCCCTGACGTTTGCAGCCTGGTGTCCACCTGCGATGAGGTTCGGAACTTGTGAAATCAGCATGTGTGCAGCCTCTGTCATCGCTGTGCTTCCAACGAAGGGCGAGCAAGATTACTGTGGGGCACGAGATGTGGAGGTAGCTAGTCAGATAGATTCAGCCCTGCTCTCGTCATTTTCAACCACGAGTGTGATCACGAGTCAGCTTCATAACTTGAAATTGATGTTGAGGTGTTCGACTAGTTAGGGGATGCATCACAATCACCTGTTTCTGTTCTAGAAATAATTTTTCTATTCCAAACTTATTTGAATAGAAATCCGCTTGATAAATTTATTCCATTTTTCTATTTCTGAAATAGATTTTGTTCAAAAATAGATTTTGAATAAAATCAGAAGTAGAAATTTTATACTTCTCTATTTCTAAAATGAAAATGAGAAATAAATTTTTTTCTTATTGTTCGTCAACTCGTCCTTCAACCATTGCCGCCGACCATCGTCCATTGGTTGCCAACCGCAAGGTCCCGGCCGCCATGGGGCCGCCACCACCAGTCGGTCGCGGGTCAAGTCGGCCGCGCCTTGCCAGCCGCCGGTCGTCGGCCGCCGCCTCGCCCACCGGTCACCGCTCGCCGCCCACTGTTTGCTGCCATCGCCGCCGATTGCCGATTCCACATTTGTTCGTCGATCTCGCTACCGTCCGAAAAGAAGAAATTTTGTGTCGTTATCAAACGATTTCTATTTTTAAAGTAGAAATTTTATATTAATATCAAACGGTTATTTTTGTTTAGAAACTTATCCAAAAATGAAATAGAAAATCTATTTTTCTTCCAGAAATTAATTTTTGGCCGGAATGGTTATCATTCGTGCCCCTTACTCTCGTGAACGATTGGAGCATCCGAGAAATCGATGTACGAACCAGCCAATGTTAAATTTTCTTGCCAGATCATCTAAATCAAGTATAGAGAATGCTCGACTAGTTCTTAGCATTAATCATTGTTCATAATAGAAAGATGATACCCATATGTGGTGATCCGGCGATCCCTGCATGAATTTCTAGGTTGCGGGCTGTTTCATCACCATCCATGTACAGCTGAATTCACTTCTCTATCAAATTGCAGGCCTACAAGTATACGTGTGAAAACAAAGAAAAACTTGATGCGGTTATAGACCTCTTTAATTGAAGAAACTCGACGACCATGATGCAATGCAATGTGACAGATTAATTCATGAAAAGTAATAACTTGTGCTTCACTCTGTTGGTAACTTTTTTTTTGGTCGGTCTCTCTGTTGGTAACTTCAATCGCAAGTTATGAGCAGCTTTCCATCGACTAAGCCTTTGGTCCACGTCTATTATGTTTCTATCCTCAAAACCACTTTCTCAATCAAATATAATTGAAAAAAATGAAGTAATCCATCACAATTTTATATGATACCAGTGAAGTAAGAACATGCCCAAGCCTGGGCATGACACATGTTTTTATATATGACAGGACCGAGCTAACTAAGGTCGCGTGGCTCGGACTTTCTTATGTGAGAGCGCCGCCCAAGCTTGACTTAGAGCAAGCCGTCCACTCGTTAATTACCCTGCTTGATTAAAATTTGTCAAAACTCGGCGCTCTTTTTACATGCAAATAGATGGGGATCATGATTCTGATGCAGTCTTTTAGAAAGTGTACATTTTGAGATTTTAAAAGTCCGATTTCATTTAGAGTTTGGATTCTTTTCGATTAAATCTAAAATTTTCATCCACACTAATTGTTATAGTTTGCTAGTGTCTTGCCTTTTCTTTTCCTGTTTTGAGGTTATTGTGGCATTGACAAAGGCACCTATACAGTTAAAGTCTATATATTTGACGGACTTTGGGGTGGGAAACGCCATGGTGATATTTTCTTAGCAAATAAATCAATGATCGACAAGGAAAATTATGCTAGAATTGGAAAAACTTTCTCACGTATTATTTTTTTTTTTTCTTGTTTGAGTTTTAGATGTTCGATTCCGAGTGTTGGACTGAGTGGTAAAGAGAGACCCTCCACCCTCCGTGTCAATTCTCCAATTTCTAGTCGGGAATGGAATCTTGTACCTGAGATTTTTCAAAGTTAGGTTATTTTTATGTTTATCTTTTTAATTTGATGGGTACTTTTTCACATTAAATGGTACCAACTCTGCCAACTGGCATGGATAAAGAGGTCCGTTCAATCTGGAAGATTTTAAATTCTAAATGAAATTAATTTTTTGTCAAAAAAAAAATGAAATTGATTTTTTAAAATTCAAATGCACATTTTTTAGAAATACGATATCATAATTGTTGATCCCTATCTATATATCATAACTAAGCGGAGATTTTGATATCATTATCTAATTATGAGATAATAACTGCAATATTTCAATTAAATAATAAATCGTAGATATCACAACAATTAGATGATGTATTACTAGATGATATAATAAATTGTAATCAAATTAAGTGTAGATATTCATGTAGTACCAAAATCATATGTGCTCTAATTATAATAATTAAATAACAACTATAATGTAATTAGACCACTGATAATATAATTATTGAATTATAATTACGATTAGATCTTTTATCTTGTCCATAGTTATATCCTTACATAATTATTATTGGTGTGTAGATAATGATTATAGTAGCTTTCTTACTACTATACTAGCCATTTACTATTATACATTAAAATATAAGAATCATTTATAAATTGTCAGATCTTTTCATTTATGGTTTTTAAAACCACGACTATAAAACGAATTAAGCTTTAATTAACTATAATCGAAAGTATTATGAGAATATTTTACTATTACTAACTAATTTTATATGGTATAATGGTTTAAAAAAAACAATAGGATGGTCTTGAAATTGTATGCCATTCTACAAACCAAACTACTAGCAGTTATTTTTTTTTATTCCTACATTTTCTGTTCTCATGGTTGGTTATTCCATTCTTACCTTATTTCTTTTCGTGTATCAAACGTATCATATGGGTTTTTTTTTTTTTAATCATGTTCTTTGAAAAGCTTCTATCAACCAATCCAAGTCCACTGTCTTAAAAGCTCACCTCAAATTAATTTTTTGACCACTAAAACAAACCATGTTATGTCATAATCGATTGTAGAGAACTCACCCAAAAAGCTCACAAAAATAAATAATCGTCTTCTTGTTTTCTTTAGCATGCATTAACCAAGTAGAGATACATCTTTTCCATAAATAATATCACAAATAGGAAAACCTTTTAGAAAAGCTACTTTCATTATAAAATCATTTAAACTAAAAATGCACTCAAATAAACAAATCTACTCGAACTAGGAAACCTATTTGCATCATATTTTCTTTAGTGGTTCAAACTTAAGATAGGAAAAATTACCAAAAAAATCATAAATCTATTACAATCGTGCTAATTTAGTCCTTAACTTTTTTGTCAATTAATTCTTAAACCTTTCACATCTATGTTAATTTAGTCTATTCGGTCAATTTGGCTAGCTAATGCTAACGTAAATAATTTTTTAATCATATTTGTTTGAATTTTTTATTAAATTTTTATTCTTTTTCTTTTTTTTTCCTCCTCCTTCCTCCAACTGATCTATGGCCAGAGGCGACAATCGACTAGAAGAAGAAGAAAGGAAGTAGGAGGGGAAAAAAAAAAAAGAGAAAAGGAAAAGGAAAAATAAAAAAATTTCAAAATAAAAAAATATATTATTTGAAAAATTATCCACATTAGTGTAGGCTAGTTAAAATTAGCCGAATAGACTAAATTGACACAAACACAAAAGATTTAGTATTGAATTGGCCCCAAAAAAGTTTATTGGCACAAAAAATAATAGGTTTATTTTTTTTTTTTGTAGTTTTTACTCGAGAAATATACTCTACAAATATAAGGCTTAGTTTGCAGCTTTCGTACGCATCAATCGAGTTGTCAAATCGTATAAAATTCAAGCCACCAGTCCAAGTCTTCATTTGACTTCGAAGATTCGTTTACATTTCAAATATGTCGACCGTGGGAATCCCAAACTTGACGTTCCAAAGTAAATGCAGCGACAAGCAAGTCAACATAGTAATTTGTCGCTGCCCTTTCTAGTCAATTCTCCGACAATCTCTAGCCGACCAGATTGATTCTACGGAATCTATATAATTCTCTTCAAAAAAAAAAATTAACCAAAACAGTAGAGAGATTTCTTATTCTATACGATGCCCCTGAGGAAAAAGCTTTGCATGCGTGTGCCAAAGTTGCATGTCGTACAAGGGTTCTCTATTCTTCTATTACATGGATCAAAGTTGCACACGCAAAAGTGGACTAATCCAGTGTGATTCATGCAGAAATTACATCGCTTTTCATTACTGACAAAACATAAAATAGAAGTGCCAGATTAAATTAAGTGGTTTGCTTGTTTTACGCCAATTGTACGGTGCTGTCTTGGTCGATGATACCAGTTGGCCTTTACTCAGGTTGTTTGCCCTGAGACGGAGATCCTTAGGTGCACCCTCTTTTGCACCATGGGGTTGTAACGCTTTGATTGATCGATGCCGTATGAAACCCGATCAAAGACATGACTCATAGAGTTGGAACTTTTGAGAAGTTTCTCAGGCAATTTCTTCAATCCCTTTCGGTGGATTTCGAGGAATTTTACGGGGAAGGAGAGACAATGACTTGTCCTCTTCTTTTCTATAACGCATGGGGGGTTTAATATACACCGTTAGCGTGAGATATGCATTATAGTCTCATTCTATAAGTAAAATATTATAGTCTAAGTTTAAAAATAATAATAATAATAATATGATTTAACATAATTTATTTGTCATACTTGCCCCCACTAAAAGTTGTTGATGTTGTCTCATATCAATTGTGGAAATGGTTGATAGTCGATTTATAAGTGTGAGAGCGAAAACCTTATCTCTTAAGCTAATTTTTAGATGATGAGAAGCCCAAGACCACCTAATATTGGTATTAGGGCCTAGATTGCCAACAAGTCTAGACCCAAAAAAGTCACACGAGAAAGTTACGGGTTGTTGTGCCTCTGACCCAAGCCTAATGTGTGAGGGGTAGATTTTTGAGGTTGTTTAACATCGATTGTGGATGAGGCTAGTGGTGAGTTTATAAGTGTAAAGGTAAACCTTACCCCTTAAGCTAGCTTTTAGGGTAAGAAAGGTCCAAAATCATCCAATACAAGTCATATTACCTACCATGTAAACAAAAAGCAAGGTAAGCATAGTCTCGATGGTCGATTTTTAGGATGGAGAAAGAAATTGTGACAGTTGGAAAAACAAAACCAATTTCAAAGTTTTAAATTTGCAAAACCATACATGAAATTCTTAATGACAAACATGATAGTTTCTAGTGGTTTAGCGGCTAGGTAATTTCTCAAAGACTTGGAGTTTCAATGGCTCTAGCATTAATTTAGCCGGTCAAATCTAACTTTCTTATATCATTATTTGAGGGGGCCAACTTTGGCTTTGAATGCCAAGTGACAAGTCTATTTAAAAGATTGGAGGCAGGATCAGAAGTCAAGAAAGTAATATTCACCTAAGCACCACCTAATTGGACCAGATAAGGAGGGTCTTCCCTTGCATTAGCAAGTGGCAATTGCAAATATTCTTCTATGCAAAATGATGTCGGTATGATGTCCGTCTCTCTTCATTCTTTGCCTAATTCTACTTAACATATTGAGAGATCCTGAACATACATGGACTCTCTCTACGGAAGGTAAAGTGAGCTCTACGTTAGAACTCATTCACCAGCTGATTCGATTTAATCATTCTATCTGAAAATCGATAGTACAATTTTTATCAATTTAATCCCGACCCATGTTGACCAATTAAAGATCAAATCCATTTTTTTTTCAATTGCAGATTTGTGGTAAGAAAACGTTGAAGCAAAATGCACGTTACATTTACCATGAAATGTGGGATTTTGAGATAGGTTGACTTGCAAGATAGTTGTAATAACTCGAATTTTCGTGAAACATGGGAAGTGTGATGGGCCAATCAGATTAAGCAGATACCTTAAGAGGTTCGGACACGTAATATTCTTTTAAAAAAGTCGTTTACCGAATAATGTAAGTAGAAAACAAGAGAATAACATGTATATGATGAATCATGACCCTTGCCCTTCAAACAATTTTATGCAATGTGAAGTTTTTCTTTTTGAAACTTCTGTATCACTGTAATCAACTTGAGTTTTGAATCTTTCATTTTGTGCATTTAAGTCTTAAAAACTTGCAACTTTGACACACTCGAATCTTTCCACTCAGCTTGTAAGTTTTAAGAGACAGAAATGCGGTGTGGTGGTTTTTTTTCCCTTACAAATCCAACGTGACTGTTAATAGAAAAACACCTCGTGAATTACATGGTGATAGTAATTTTTACCGTCATCTCTTAGCCTGCCTGTTCAATAATATCTATAAAAATTTTCAGTTTGTCAGTGAGCCATGAGGAGAACATATCTTTGCAAAAACCACCCAAGAATTTATCTAAAGATGATAAAACGATATGCTCGGGGAAACGATAAACAATGGTTACGAACTAACCTTATGAGTGGTTTCGTATGTGACATTTGATGCTTTTAACACAAATCTCACGGCGAGCTCGCGCGGATTATTGCTTATTAGTTAGTAACATGGCCTTATTAGATGGGAAGGGTTTCAAGGAAAAACGTATCAGTTTACGGGATCCGCATCTCCCCATACATTTCACCTTGATTCGTTTCGTTTCGTTTTCGTCCGATGGTTCCGCGCAATTATGGATCTGGGACAAGGTGGACGGAACCACGTACGAGATGAGTTCCGTCCTCGTCATTTCTCAATATTCTTTTCAGGTCGATTGGCGTAGCCACGCGGTCCAATTACGAAGAGAACAAGCATAACATCCTCAAAGTCTACAGTGGAGGTCATGGACATGAGATCCTGAACACGAGAAAGATGCAGGGGCCACAAAACAATTTCTCTACGGGTGATGTCGTCTCCTCTATTTGTTGTGGTCTTGTTGAATCAGAGGATTTCTAAAATCATTCGCGTCATCATGGGCTTCACGGAATTGCATGTTCTTTGCTAGTGCAAGCAAGTTCTTGAAGTTGAAAAAACTAGATGGAGCAACAATTTCGTTGCTTGTAATATAAATCCACTGATTTGTGCTTTTGGGTAGAAATAAATGTCCGAGAATGGAAAGAATTCTCCTTCTTATCTGCAATGATTTTTTTTTAAAAATGTTTTGACAATCGAATAGATTTAAATCACGATGTAATAATCCGTGGATGGTATGCGCAGGTATTTTTGGTTTTGCACTATGGATAGGCTGAAGATTTAAGAGCCTAAAGAGTGCAATTATGAATCGATTGACATTCTTTTCGAGATCCGAACCTGAATGTTTGTTGGGTTCAACATGGCTTTGTGAAGCAGATATTGCTTGATTGTAACCATTGAAATGGTTGACTCGGCCTGACCGAGTTGCCCACCGAACCGCCTTGATTATTTCTTGGGTACTCGGATCGAACAGCCGAGATTCAATGGGTTGCCCCGTGTCACGGGCACACGATGCTCCGAGGGATAAACACTCATTTAAGTCATGATGAACATCTGTCTATTGTTGGTAAAATCACTGTAAAGCCAACAAGAAGAACAATCACATTTGCAATGGGTTGACCACTCGGAGCACCAAAGAGACGCTCAAGATTCACAAAGGGTAATATGGCCTTTACCTATCTTTTAGGTGAATAGTCAATACATCATTAGAGTCTCAAGTGATAGACATCAAAAAGATTCTGAGGATGTATTTATTGGATTTTTTAAATGTCTTTTGAAAATGAGAAAATAGCTGTTCGATTAAGGTAATATTTATGGGCTAGTAGAAAATATATATAAATCCTTTTTTCTGTTCAATTTACATGTATTTTTTACTGTTAACACCTAAATTTTGACAATTTGATCATTCACTTATTGCATTAAAATTAGGGGTTAATTTTAATCCCTAAACAAAAATATTATAATTAAATTGCATAACATATAGTTTAAGAGCATTTTTTTTATTTGCATTTGCATTGGACTAGTGATGGATGAGTTTGATTTGATGGCTCTAAACTTTAATTAAACGAGTTGGATTAAGCCTACGGTAAGAAGAAATTGGTCCAAGCCTATTATTCTCTGATGATCGGAAATTGACTTATGAGGAATGACGATTCAATATATTCGTAAATCTTTCATATATTCATACAATATACAGATATATTCCTAGTGAATTGGAAGATTTCGAGAGACTATTGCAGGTGGGATATATATTTAGTGCTAATCTTTGGGCAATATATATTTTGACATAATAAAAGAAACACCAGATCTTCAATCGTGAATGGACATGAGAAAAGGAAGGAAATTTTACTTCTTCCATATAGGGCTCTATTTCTTTGCATATAAAAGGGGAGTCTTGCACGCATGAACACGGGGAGTTTTTTGTTAAAAAAAGTCAAGTCAAAGGTGGGGTTTTATCCTGGTAGCACTGACACGCGACACCATTACGAGTATCCGACACGACACGTCGATACATCATTTCTAAAAATAGAGAATTTCACACGTCATTTGCGACACGTTATATATTAAATAAATATTTTTATTTTTAATTAATTTGATTCAAATTAATAATTAATTTAAAAAGAGCATATAATCAATTTACACTAATAATATTAACAAATCAATTCATTTGAAATTCGAAAGATATATTCATAGTTAATGCGAACATTTTTTTTTTAATTTTAACAAAAGTTATTAATGAAACTAATAATCAATTTATTTAAATAAATCCATGATTTTCTACAATAATTAAAATTTATCATTATTCAAAATTCAATACTTTTATTTTTTGAAATTATTTTTTGAAATTTATTTATTTAATTTTCCGGTTAAAAACAATCCCTAAATCCATCCCTTCTTTCGTTCGTCTTTTCCCTCTGCCCCAAGTTTATTTTACTTTTTTTTCCCTCCCCCACCACTTGACAGTGATAGGTAAGTTGTCGCTTCCCCTCCCCCTCACGCCTTTCTTATTATTTTGGGTTTCTTTATGAAAACCCTAGCGAGCCGCCGAGCCCTCCTTTTCCTATTCCTCCTTGCCACTCGCCGCACGACCCCCTTCCCTCCTCTCCTCTTCCTCTCGTCGCCGATCCATCGCAACAGTGGTGGCCCTCGCCGCTCTCTCTGGCCATCTCTCGCCATCGCGGTGGTCTGTTCGTGACTTCGTCTCGCCGGCGAAAGTTTGCTTTCTCTTCTTTCTCTTTGTTCGGCTCTTTCTCTAGCCGTCTCTCGCCGTCGCGGTAGTCCATTCGTGGCTTCGTCTCGTTGGTGCTCACGACCTCTGCTCCCTCACCCTCCCTCGCCTCCACCATTCATTAGTCTTCCAGACACGCATTGACATGCGTATCAAAAAAGCGCTGCCCGCGTGTTAGATTACATCCGAGCGTGTTGACGTGTCCAACAAACTTCGACGAGTGTTGGACAGGACACTGAAGCACGGACAACGTGTCCGTGTCCGTGCTTCATACGTTTTATCTCGTCGCATAGAGAAAGGACGGGGAAGAGAGAAAAATTTTAAACAAAGAGTACTTCTCTTTAGTCTTTTGCTCAGGTCAACAAAAGAACTTTTCCCCTCTCTCTGACAAGGTGCAGAGGAAAAAGAAAGGAAGGACGCGCGAGAATAGAAAAGTGGGCAGCCCACGCCAAAAAAAAAAAAAAAAAAAAGGAAAAGAGAAAGGGGAAGGGAAGTCTTCTTCTTCATCTTCTCCGACTAGCCCAACAACGTTACCCATATCTGCTTTGCCGCTGCACCGTCACCGCTGCTGCTTGCCCAAACCGACGCCCGAGCGCCGCCGTATTAGCTCCACCACCGACGCCTGCAACCCGCAGCTGCCCGTTGCCACGCCTCCCTCCATCCGGCAAACTCCGCCCGGCGCCGTGTCTCCGCCCAACGCCCACCACCCGCGGCTGCCGTCCCTCCGTCTACTGCCGCTGCTGTTCAATCAAGCCCGAGCATTCCCATCGTTGTTGCTGCTCAACTAAGCCGACGCCGTTGCTTCCCACCTCCTCGACGAGCCGCTGCCTTGTTCTCGACGCACCCCTCGACAACGGTCCGACACTGCTCGCCGCCTTGACGTCTTTGCTGCTCGCGTCGCTCCTGCCCGTTGCTAAACTCCCTCGCCGTGGTGTTTGCTGGCTCCTCGACGACGAGCCGCCCCTGTGTCGACGAGCCACTGCATCTCCGCCCGACAACGACCTGACGTTCACTGCCCCCGGCAATACTTCGGACGGCCGTTGTCCCTAGTCACGGATTCGCCGTCCAAACCCTCAAAGCCAACTGCCGTTCCACTCGTGTCCAAATCGGGTCAATTCCGCGGCTTTTCTAATCTTGCAGGTTCATTGGCTGTGAGCCCGTTGCCGCCAAGCCTATCCTGACGCAAGTAGCCGTTTGTGAATTCTTGGCGTCGGTCTCGTTTTGGAAATAAAAATCCAATCGAGGTAATTTTCTTAAATCAAATTTCGTTTTTGATATTATTGTCTAAATCAGAATATTTGATGCCAATGTTGATCCTATGGATAGGTATCCTATAGGATATTATTGTCCAAAATCACTATAATTACTAATTTGATTCGTAAAATCTCGAATCATTTTTTTAAATTATATTGATTTTTAGGCACATTGATGATATTTTAACTTTTAAATCATTATAATTATTAATTTAATCCGTAAGATTTCGGATCAATTTATTTAATTATTTTAAATTTTCGTACATGTTGTGATATTTAGGATTAGAATAATTGTTAATTTAATCTGTGAGACAATGAATTATTTTTTTAATTATTTTAACTCTTTATTTGATGAATATCCTCAGTGGTTTGTGTATTAAGGAAAGAAATTAAGGAGATATGAATTTGTTTGTGTATTAGAAGCCAAGTGATTGGGAGAGAGAGAGAGAGAGAGATGGATTTATTTGTTGATGGGATGTGGTGGGCACCCACCAGTCACGCGGGGACAGTGGATGAACGGTGGCGCTTAAAAGTGGAGAAAGAAAGATTAAAAAAATGTTAAAGGTCCATCGAATTCTTTGTGAGTGTAAATTTTCTAGATGCACTGTCTGTACACGTGACTAAAGGGGTTCTTCAATAGCGATGGCCACCGACCGTTTCTCTAATAATGGCACCTCAGTTGGGGTCCACCCCTTTAATTTCTTGACAGGCATCCATTTGTTACGTTGACTGACTGGTGCTTTTCTACAGGACAAGGTGACCGCTAAGTCTCTAATCAAACAAGGTCGTCCCATCTTAAACCGTGCCTCGTCTCCACCCACACCAAACACCTTCGCCCAAAGACCAAAAGAGACATGATCAGTGCTCTCAGCTCCATGCATATCTATCACGTGTTGCTGCTCGTTCTTGTTCTATTTCTAGTAATGATTAGTAATGTCGAGCCGAGTAATCAATGGAGTGCTTCTTCCTGTGGTGATATTCATAATATAAGCGACCCATTTCGACTGATAAGTAATTCAAAGGCAAAAGGGTACGACCTGACTTGTGAAGATAATCGCACTATTTGCTGTGATGGTCAATACTATGTGCAGTCTATCAATTATTCCGCTAGCCAAATCAGATTGGTTGATGTCGGGCTACAAAAGGATAACTGCTCGTCTCTCCCTCATTATTCATTGTTAGGCCCATACAAAAATCAAAGTGCATTGGTCATTGTGAACTGTTCAAAGCCGGTTAGTTCTCCATTCTACATCGCTTTCGGTCCATGCATTAAGGGGTCGCACTCTTCCAACACATCATCAAATTGGAAATTGTATGCTTTGCTCAGTCCAAATGCATCGGGTGTTAGGGATTTTTGCAACATTAGCATATGGACATGGACAGATTATTCTGGGTTTCAAGAACACATTAACAGGAGCTCCTACAACTATGAGCTAATCCATAGCATCATGGCCGATGGATTTGTTGTCTCCTACGGCAGTCGATCTCCATTGAAGACAACTTCCTTTTGCTACTTTGATTTGTATGGCCGCTTTCATTTCTACAGGTACTTTTATTCAAGTCGCTTATCCTGGAGCTACGCCAGAGGTGAGGTTTGCACAACCAAGTACTACAGCGGCAGTAAGTACCTATCGGCAATGAAATTTCACCGTAATTTTGCATGATTCTGTACATTTTATTTATTTATTTATTCAGTACACTCTTTCTTTTGCTACTTTCTCTTCGAAATTGGAAAATGAAAGGAATATCTAATATTAGAGAAAATTATGACCAAATATACATGATAGTGTACATCAATGGATATACATGTTTAGATTATAATTTCGTTGCACAAAAGGGCTAAATCTCCCACCGTTAAGAAAGAAGAAGAAGAGGAAGAAAAAAAGGGATTCTTGTGCGACTATCCATGTGACTAGTTTTTTGTTGGCATAGAATTTACTTTTTTTTTTTATTTTCTTAATTAGATCTTTAATTAGTCACTTAATAATAATCCAATAGACACTTGTCCACAATCCTTAAAAAGTTGTGGTTATGTATCGATCGGAGGAACAAAATTATTCATTAAAAATGAAAAGCAATGTTTGTCTAGATTTGTTGACCAAAAATAAAGCAAAAGGATATTTTTTATCATCTATCATCCACGTGAAAAATGAAACCTAATATTTCCATTTATTTGCAAAAGTATGCATCCCACTTCCGATATTCTTTTGGACAAAATTCAACTTGTATAGAGTAGCTTGCTACTACTCTGTTTCCTCATGACTTTTGCTTTCCAAACTTGTTTTCCTTCAATTCCTTTTCATAACATTCATTCCTTCCACAGGTGTCCTTGATGATATTGCATTTTGGACTACTTGGAATTTTACAATACTATTAGGTAAGCCGCAATTATTTATTCTTACAATAATTATGCTAAAAAAATTATTCTAACCTATCAAAATTTTCTTTAGTGTTTTTTTGTATAGCGAAGTTCGTAATCGGTACACCATTTGTGGCAATATTTCTGATCTACAAGTACAAAAGAAGGCACTTAGCAATGGACAAGAACATCGAAGAATTTTTGCAAGCTCATAACAACTTTTTGCCCATAAGGTATTCTTACTCGAATATTAAGAAGATCACCAGAAATTTTAAGCACAAATTAGGTGAAGGGGGATATGGCTCGTATACAAAGGAAAGCTTAGAAGCGGCGACGAAGTGGCCATCAAGATTTTGAAGCAGTCCAAGGCCCATGGCGAAGATTTTATTAGCGAAGTGGCTACTATTGGAAGAATTCACCATGTTAATATAGTGCAACTCATCGGTTTTTGCTTTGAAGGCTCGAAACAAGCTCGTATATGATCTTATGCCAAATGGATCTTTGGATAAGCACATTTTCACCGAGAAAGGTAAGTTTCTTGATTATGGGAAAATATATGAGATTGCTCTTGGAGTGGCAAGGGGATTGAATACTTACATCGTGGGTGTGACATGCAAATATTACACTTTGATATCAAGCCTCACAACATTCTTTTAGACAAGAATTTCACTCCGAAAGTTTCTGACTTTGGACTCGCGAAACTCTATCCCATTGATTACAGCATAGTCTCATTGACTGCTGCAAGAGGGACGTTGGGATATATGGCACCTGAGTTGTTCTACAAGAACATTGGTGGTGTATCTTATAAAGCAGACGTCTATAGCTTTGGAATGTTGCTCATGGAAATGGCAGGTAGAAGGAGAAATATAAATGTAAATGCAGAACATTCAAGCCAATTATATTTTCCTTTATGGGTGTACAACCAAGTAAATGAAGGAGAAAGAGTTGACATGGTGGAAGAGGAAAAGAAGGTGATAAAAAAGATGATAATAGTTGCTCTTTGGTGTATACAGTTAAACCCGACCATCGGCCTTCAATGAACAAAGTCTTAGAAATGCTTGAAGGAGATATTGCTAATATTCGATGCCTCCAAAACCACTTATTTACCCACCAGATGAGCTGTAAATGATGACAAAGCGGAGATGGAACTAGAAACATTCTCAACTGCATCAAGCACTCTAATAGTTTCCGCTAGTTTTCCTTTTGGAGAGAGCAATGATGTATAGAGAACCATGCATGGTTTGATTAGAAAAGTTGTGTAATTGTTATGTGTTCCCGCAATCTAGATTGTGTATGGGGATACTTGAGCTAGTTTAGCTCGATAGTAATTACTTTCAAGATTGTCTTCTTCTAGCTCTTATGTTCATAATGGGTTATTGTATTTCATTTAGTTGTACTCTCTTGCATGAACAATAATAACCTCAATCTTGCTACTAAATGTGCTACTACCGGCATATGATTTCTCAAAATCAATGACTTATGAATTCATTTTAAGAGATTTTTCAGAGTAGTCACATTTGTCTACGCGATAAACAAATTTTATCAAAATGGAAAGGAAGAGGTCCTAGATGAAACAATTCTATGAAGTCCATATTTGAACGAACCCAAATTCCATTTTGAAGTTAACATGAAATTCTTAACAAGTAATTTTATGAAGTTTACTTTGTTTCTTCTTATATTAGGCCATGTTTTATTAGTTTAACTTGATAAACTTTTGAGGAAAAATGTCAAAAAAGTCATAAGCCTATATTGCATTAATGCCAATATAGTCCTAAACTTTTGATTTAGTACCAATTCAATCGCTTGGTTAATTTTAGCTAGATTTTGCTTATGTGGACGTTGGTTGACTTATGTGGCACCACTGATAGTGATGAATTTTAACTATATTTTAATATTTTTTCAATTTTCAATTATTTTTCTAACTTCTTTCTTTTTTTTATTTTTTATTTTTGTCTTTCTTCTTCCTTTTGCTAGTGGCCGGCCATGGCAGTGGGTGAGGGGAGCCCTCGCCGAGGCTCGCCATCACCTAGGTGGGGCTCGATGAGGGTTGGCCTCACCTAGGCTAGTGGCAAGGCCAACCCTCACCCGGCCGGGCCTTGCCTGTGGCAAGCAATAGTGACCCTTGCCTAGGCAAGGCCAACTTGCCTTGCCATGGATGGTTGCGGTCACAAGCAAAAAGGAAAAGAAAGGAAAAAAGATAAAAATAAAAATTTTATTAAAAATTATCCACTATAGTGCTACGCGGTGCCGCGTAAGCCGATCGACGTTGATCGACGTTCACATCAATAAAATTCAGAAAAAATTAGCGGAATGACTGAATTGGCACAAAGTCAAAATGTTTATGATTAAATTGACAACGATAAAAGGTTTATGACTAAATTGGTATTTCTAATTCATAAGTGGAGCATGAGGCACTTAGCTATGGCCTAAAAGATTATAGAGTTTCTACAAGTTTCTAAGATAGAACCAAAAGGAGTAGAAGAAGCATTGTCTGATGAAAGCTAGATAGAAGTTATGCAGAAGAACTCAGACAATTTAGCATCAATCATGTGTGGGAGCTAATTCCAAAATCCAAACGTAAATCTGTGATTGGAACAAAATGGGTTTTCAGAAACAAGATGGATAAAAAGGAAAAATAATCAGAAACAAAACAAGACTTGTGGCAAAAAGATACATATAGAAAGAAGCGATAGATTATGACGAGACCTATGCATCAATAGTAAAGTTAGAAGCAATTAGATTATTACTTCCAGAGTTGTCACCTTCAATAATGAGGATGGCCTTGTCACAAGCGTGAGCTGGGCTCCTGATGGTCAGCATATTGCCATTGGCTTACAAAATTCTCATGTCCAGCTATGGGATTTCTCTGCTCAAAGACAGGTAAGCTGGTTGCTTTTTTTTTTTTTTTAATAGAATTAGTTTTGCGTCTGTGGCTGATGTGATCTTATTCAGGCTACGTTTTTAGCTTTTTATTTTTGTTTCCACTCATGCAGCTGAGAATTTTAAGAGGCGGCCACTGATTCCGAGTTAGTTCCTTGACTTGGAACAGTCTCATACTCACGACCGGAGGCATGGATTTTAAGATCACCAACAATGATGTGAGAATTAGATCCACATTGTCAGAACCTACAGGGCATCGCCAAGAAGTCTGCGGGCTGAAGTGCTTGCCCTCAGGCAAACAGCTGCCTAGCAGAGGAGTGGATAATCTCAACCTGTGGGATAGGTCCAGGGCCTCTTCGAATTTAGGCACTCGGTGGCTTTGTAGGATCGAAGCCCACACAGCTGCCATAAAAGCCCTCGCTGGGTGACTGTTTCAGGGCAACTTACTGGCTTTGGGAGGACATGAGCGATGCATCAAATTTTGGAGCACGCGCAAAGACGTATGTCTAAATTTGGTAGAAACCGGTTCTCAGGTGTGCATGCTGCCATGGAGCAAGGGCGAGAGGGAATTGCTAAAATCTCACAGGTTTACTAAGAACCAGCTCATTTTTTGGAAATATCCATCTATGAGAAAGATGGCAGAGCTCACTAGTCACACATCCAGAGTTCTAACCTGGCATAGGTACTACTTGTATGCTATCATAGTCATTTGCAATTCGGTGCAAATAGTTTTTGAAGTGTGCTTGTTGAAATGATTGTTTTGCTGATTCTCATCATCACGTACTTGTTTTGCATTGGCAGTAGGAAATGAAAGATTAATGTACTGGCAGGTATTCGGGACACCAAAAGTAGCCAAGCCAGCACCTATGTTAAAATATGATCCATTTTGTGAAAATTCTAGAACTCACTAGACTACTCATGCTTAATGGAGAAGCAGCAACAAGTTAAAGAAGATTCTCAAATGCTGAAGATTTTTCTGGAACGTGGGCAGCAGACGTGGACAGCAAATGAACAAAAAAAAAAGTCAACAAGTCAACAAAAGCTGTAAAGTTGAGAATAGAATAATAAGGAAAAAATAGAGAAGCACCTAGAAGTACTAATGTCGGTGGAATGACCCTATAAATAGGGAAGGAGGGGGGTGCGTAGAGATGTAGAGCAAAAGGTAAGCTCCTCCCCTTCCTTTGTACTTTGTACTACAACTAAATAAAAAAGCTTTCTTTTGTTGTTCAAAAAAAAAAAGTGTTGGAAATTGGTGATCCATTTTCAACAAAATCTAGAAATTACTACCTTAACGGAGAAGGAATGAGTCGGCAACATGCACGTGCAAGAAAAGAAAGATGAAGAGTCCAAGTTGAACTTGAAGACTCTGTGAAGAAACATCAAAGAAAATCCTAGAATGATCAAGAGAAGTCTACGTGCATGGATATATTGCATATAAGTCAACAATGGTTGCTTAACCATGAAGAAAGAAGGATCAAGAGTACGTGGGCAGCAAGGAGGTCAAGCTAAAGAAGCAAAGAAAAGTCAACAAAAGCTGGAGAGAATAGAAAAATGAAGATTAATGGAGAACCCACTGGAAGTGGCGGAAGAAGTCGCAACAAGCAGAAGCCAAGGAACGCAAGCTGAATTTTATATTATTTCTTGTACTCAAAGTCGGTAGATTATGGCGGTGGATTCACGCCTATAAATAGGCTTGTACTTGATCAATAGTGACTGTGTGAGGGAAATACCTCCACCGTGTGAGAGGTCCACCTTGTGTGGGAAAATCCTCCACTGTGTGTGAGGTTTAGACCTCCACCAATCTCCATCAAACTATTTTGTTCAACTAATGAAACTATTTTCTCCATGTCCTATATCCTTCAATTATCATATATTGTCCCTTGTCCATCCTCTACAAACTATACCATACACTTACACACCTCACTAACCAAAAACTATCATCAATACCAACACTTGCACACCTCACTAATCAAAAACTATCATCCATAACTAAAACCATACTTCCGCAATTTCTAACATGGTATCGAGCCCGTTGCACTCAGGTTCGTAATCGAGCCAGGTGTCAAGGATCGTGACGCCGGAGATAGGCACATCGGATGGTTATGGGCATTTGTCCTCACCATCCTCAACTAAGAAGGCCAGAGCCCGAGCGAGAGCCAACAGAGCCAGAGCCGGAGCCAGAGCCAAAATCAAAGCCGGAGCCAGAGCCAGAGCCTACGAGAGCCAGAGCCAGAGCCCGAGCTAACAACTACAACTAAATGCATTTTGATGTCCCGAGACGTATGGGACATCGTTGAAGAAAAAACATGCACATTCGAGGCAAGTGCAAGTGTTTCGACGGGAGAATGCAAGGGATCGTGGAACGAAGATGACATAAAAGACATGGGATAAACTATAAGGAGAATTTCAAGGTACATTTGAGAATTTATGATACAATGTCTAGATTATCCCGAAAATGGATCAAGGGGGAGTGTTGGAAATTGGTGATCCATTTTCAACAAAATCTAGAAATTACTACCTTAACGGAGAAGGAATGAGTCGGCAACATGCACGTGCAAGAAAAGAAAGATGAAGAGTCCAAGTTGAACTTGAAGACTCTGTGAAGAAACATCAAAGAAAATCCTAGAATGATCAAGAGAAGTCTACGTGCATGGATATATTGCATATAAGTCAACAATGGCTGCTTAACCATGAAGAAAGAAGGATCAAGAGTACGTGGGCAGCAAGGAGGTCAAGCTAAAGAAGCAAAGAAAAGTCAACAAAAGCTGGAGAGAATAGAAAATGAAGATTAATGGAGAACCCACTGGAAGTGGCAGAAGAAGTCGCAACAAGCAGAAGCCAAGGAACGCAAGCTGAATTTTATATTATTTCTTGTACTCAAAGTCGGTAGATTATGGCGGTGGATTCACGCCTATAAATAGGCTTGTACTTGATCAATAGTGACTGTGTGAGGGAAATACCTCCACCGTGTGAGAGGTCCACCTTGTGTGGGAAAATCCTCCACCGTGTGTGAGGTTTAGACCTCCACCAATCTCCATCAAACTATTTTGTTCAACTAATGAAACTATTTTCTCCATGTCCTATATCCTTCAATTATCATATATTGTCCCTTGTCCATCCTCTACAAACTATACCATACACTTGCACACCTCACTAACCAAAAACTATCATCAATACCAACACTTGCACACCTCACTAATCAAAAACTATCATCCATAACTAAAACCATACTTCCGCGCACATTCAAATTCTAACAACCTAAGACCTCTTCTGAGCCATTCGCCCACTAACACTGCATTCATTGAACTCTAACAGATCATCTGGTGCTCATAATTTTGCCGCTTCTGCCTATAATTTTTTCCATGGCTATTTGCTTAATTCACATGGGAGATCTGTTCTTTTTGAGCTGCAAGTTGATATTTCGAGGGGAGATTACACCAATTTGGGTAAATATGGATTGTGGATTGGATTGTAAATTAAAGTATGTAAATAGATAGATTTCACTATCATGAATTGGATCATTGGAGACGGCTCAGCCCCTCGATGTCATGCACAAATCTGCTAAGAAAGGCATATTTTTCTCGCTCTCTCCTGTTATGCACATTTTGGCTCACTTCAGATAATTTGGTACAGTTCTCAGTTCGTGCTCGGCATCAATGATAATAGAAGGTCAAGTTATCCATAGTCAAATAACAGTGATTGAGATATAGAATATTGGAGATGGAATTGTGAAGCACGATTCTATCCTCTCAGTTCATATGATGGTCAAAAAGCGATTCTAGTAATCTGCTATCTTATCCTCTTTAAGAACCCAAATCTCTTATTTTTCCAAGAAAAGAAAAGAGAGCAAAATTGGAAGGCATGCAACGGAAGTCCGATACCTTAAGTCATAGGGTTATGGACGAAGTAGGATATATTAACTACTAAACACCATATCAATATTTTGATATGGGACTTCTCTAATGCAACTCATAAGTGTATCCTAATGGTCCATTTCTCTTCAAAAGATCTCCTTGATATCAAGGCTCGGGTGAGACAAGGACAGATGACGCAGCTCAGAATCATCAAGATTAGATTAAAGCTGGGAGAGTAGATATGGATCAGTGCAGTCGTATAAGCAATGAGAGGGTTCAAGATCAGAACCTAGGCGACGCTCCTCCAATCCCAGAACGGCTACTTTGCATCGTTCTTGGAAATGGGTTGTTTTAATGGAGGGAGAATGAAGAATGCGAGTCGAATCGCAAAGTTCGGGCGATTCTTGCTTTCCGTTTTAGAAAATCATTTTCAAGGAGCAATCTGTTTCATTCTCGTTTTTGGGTTAATGCAGGCGAAATGAAACAGAGCAGAAGAGTAAAAAAAAAATGACAGAGATTTCGGTGGGTCATCTTCTGCTGTTTCTTCGGCCGAATAGAGAAGGAGGAATTTTCCCCTAACTCAGATCGATAACTAAAATCCCCCATGAAGTTTCTGCAACTTCATGCATCACGATATCAGATTATATGTTGCCGACAGTTGTAAAGCTTTTAGTTACAATACAATTGGTTCGATAATTCACCATGCAAGTTCCAGATTTGCACTGAAAATTTGATTTGTCTCAGGTTCAGATCGATGATTCCCTAGTTTACAGAATAGAAAGAAAACTGGGAAAGGGAGGTTTCGGGCAATTTTATGTCAGTCGCTCCATCGGTCCTTCAACTTGGAGCGATGAAATTAGAGTGGATCATTTTCAGATAATTTATTACATTTGCACCGTTGCTTTAGATGATTTAATGTGGCACTACCTAGCTGGCCTTAAAATTCGAGCATAAAGACGGCAAAGGATGTTAAAGGTGGCATCCTTAATTAGTGGAAAGTTCATGAATGAGTCCTTTAGCATTATTGCTTGTACATCGTGCAATTGCATATCAAATTGGATTAGAGTGTTGAGCTTTGCATCTGCGTTCTGCATATGTAAAAGTCACGGCATACCACTGCCCCAAGTCACCCCGTTTTTGATGTCATAGTATGTGGATTCCCTTCCTTCGACATGGATTTTGTACTTTAAAGAATACAAAGTTTTTGATGATCTTTGAATAAGCAGGTCATGGATTTGCTCGGACCCAGTTTACAACCCCGTTTCGTCAACAACTTCCCAAAGTATACTTGGCCGTGCAGTTAACAGCTTTTACTGTGTCTGCTCTTCAGGTTCTCTTAAACAATTTCTGATTCTTTGTCCGCTTCTGATGCTAGCTCTTTCCCTACTGCTCCAGCCTGCCATTGGAAGCAATTGCATGTATTGCCGTTGAAGCAATCTCTATACTTGAGAAGCTACACTTTGGAGGGTAATAGCCGACGAGCTTCAAATCGGATCTTTGTTAGTTTTTTTCTTTATTATACAGTGAAATCAATTTTTGGTAGACCAAACTATCAGAAATACCCGACTTTTTGTAATGTTTCTCATGCATGCTTCTTTTATGGGCAGGTACATCCATGGTGACATAATACCAGGTAAATTTTTGCTTGGTCCTCCAGGAACTCCTGAAGAGAGGAGACTGTTTCTGACCGACCTAGGATTAGGTATCTGCCATTTGCATGAACACTTTATATGCTCTAGGAATAAGCGATTGTGAAGGAGAACGCACATGTCTCATCATTTTCATTATTCATGACCTTGCAGTCACAAGATGGCGGGATCCCACCATTGGTTCACATGTCAAGTACTACCAAACTCCAGATGATATCGGGTTCGAACAAATTGATGTCAGTATCTTCATAGGCGCTATATCATGCCCACCTGTGTAATTACTGTTCCATGCACCCAACTAAAGGATTTGTTACAAAGGAACAATTCGATTTGCAAGTGTTCACACTCAACTTGGTAGAACAAGTAGGGGGAGGAATGACTAGTCTCTGGTTTACGTGCTCATGTATCTTGTCAGTGCTTGTTTGCCTAGGCCAAGACATCGGGTTTCATCCCTATACCCAGAGAAGATTTCTTGCACTAAACCCCTGTATCGGTCTTTTGATCATCAGGGAGAGGATAAGGCTTACCTTGTTTGCAAGCGAAAGATGGCCACTCCTCTAGACATGCCGTGTGATGCTTGTCCTGGGCCTTACCTGCAATTCACTGCGTCTGTGCTTGATCTGAAATTCGATGAAGAACCAAACTACGCTGAATACATCTCTCTCTTCCATGGGATCACTGGTCAAAATATATACGTTTGGCCCGTGCACAGAGATGTTACTCAGGAGGTAGTATCCATTTTCTGTGAAAAGCAATAGATGTTGATGAAATTTCTGATTCGCGCTCGTCCTCTAATTGCGCCATATTTCTCTCTTTCATGTGATATGGACGGATTAGGTACCTTGTAAGCAAGTGCAGTTAAAGGATGACAACGAGCGATCAAAGAGAACGAGAATAGGGTTGAAATTAAAACAATGGATGAGCGTTTACCATGTGCAATTACCAATGAAGCAAAGGTGAGGCCTTGAATTTCAGATTCATTTATTTTTTCTGTGGTAACTTATGTTGGAAGATATGCATCACTGGAAGATACATTCGGATTCTTGACCAAATTGGTCCGCACATAAATTGGCTAGAAATCTTAGATTGAGAAAAGATTTGATTTGTGAATATTCCTTTTCCTTTATTAATTCTTTTTTGTACTATAATTACAGAAGCATTGTACATCAGAAGATACATTGAATACAAGAAATTCACAAATTCACAAAATCTCCCTAGGTCTTCTTCGTATTCTTTCGTCTTCTTCGTATTCTTTCATGGTATCGAGCCTTCAGCTGCTGATTCAATTTCGCTTCGCTCTTGATCATCCAATCTAGGAGAACTCGATCTGCAAATAGTCGATTTGCTTTACGGAAAAAAGGGATTATTTTATTAACGAAGAAGAAGTTTTTCCTTACCAACCATGGCCAGCTCTCCTTCGCTAGCTTCTCTGCGACAACCAAACAGCGGCAGAAACCTCATCCCAATTTGTTGCAACAACCCAACCGACGACCCAACCTCAGCTCGTGCAATGGCGGCCAACTCAGGCTCAAATTAATCTGGGGCAACCCATTGCGGGTCAACCAATCCGGTGGGTACCTTACCCATGGTACATCGAGCCGAGCCCTAATCCATCATTGCTCGGTAACATGGGCCACCAAAGCCACGTCCAACCCGAAGGAGTCCACCATCCATAATTGGGGCAAACCCAACCAACGGGTTGGAGCGAATGAGTGGGTCAAGCGGGTCAGAGACCCGAGCAATGGGACGAATCCCTAACCGGGAACTTATAATGCGGATTATCGATTCGGGTCAGGCGAATCGGGTTTAGGGACAAATCCCTACCCGAATTTTGCGCCCGGGTTTGCCGTTTCCCATCGGAGCCATCACCGGACGACGGAGCCCGGAGACCCCCTGTACGTCTCAACAGCCGATGGCCCAGAATTGCGGCTAATCAACTATTCCAAGTGGTCCCGAGATCTCAAACGAGCGCTGGTGACAAAAGACAAGGATAGGTTCCTAGATGGAACCGTCCCAATTCCGACCGACGACCGATTGGCGCGATACTGGAGAAAATGCAACCAACTCGTTCTCTCATGGATTGGGAATTGCATTTCTCCAGATTTCACGGCCGGTCTGCCGCCGACGGAAGATTCCAGAAATATGTGGGAAAACATCAAGCAAATGTACGGCAAGCTAGATCGGGTAAGGATTTTCTCTTTAATGCAGGAACTTAGCGATTTAAAGCAAGGACACATGACGATTTCCACATGCTACAACAAATTATCGTCTTTATGGAATGACCTCGAAGCTGCAGAAGAGAAGCTTGAGGGACCAGAAGAGACGCTTGCACAATACCGATCGATGAAAGAGTGAGAAAAGGCTACCCGATTTTGGCTTATCTTGAATGAAACTTACTTGACATTCCGATCGCAGATATTGGCTATGGAACCCGTGCCACCTCTCGGGCGGATCTTTCAATTAGCTGTTTAGGAAGTAAGCCAGAGGCTCGCTTCATCAAAACCGGCGAAAGGAAGAGAGAGCTTCGCTCTGGCCAGTCGCGGCGAGCGACGAAATTGGGCGCCCAAAACCCTAGCACACGAGAAAGGGGGCGAGCTAGGGTTACGGGCATCCGAATCTGAAGACTCTCGTCTCCTTAAAAGGGGAGGAACGAGCGGCTCAGATTTGCCGCTCGGATCGGACGGCCCAAAAGGGCCCATCTACTCGTCTGGATCCAACGGACGAGATGAGAGGACTTGGAAATCATCCGACGGTGGCAGCATTTCCCTCGCATCCGACGGTGGGAATTATTTCTCGAGATCCGACGGTGGAGGGATTTTCTCAACATTTGCAAAAAAATTTAACCCAAAAAAGGGTAAATTATATTGTGATTTTTGCAGAAGGCCACACCACAGTGGAAAATTGCTGGAAATTGCACGGTACACCCGTAGAAAAAGGAAAAAAAATCTCTGCAGCTTATCAGGTTGGTGTTTCTAATGCTGATCGGTCCATTTCAAATGACCAATACCAAGAATCGATGCGAGCAATACAGAAATTAGACACCTCAAACAAAGGAGGAAATTTCTTAGGTATTTCTCGTTGCCTGATCAATATTGTTTCCAGAAAAACCTGGATAATTGATTCTGGGGCAAGTGATCATATTGTTTGTGAGAGGGCACTATTTTCAGATATTCATGAGGATTTAGAATTTCCTATTTCTGTTCAATTACCAAATGGAAATAGTACTCATGTCAAAATCACTGGAACAGTCAAACTCAGCCCTCAAATCACACTTCAAAATGTTCTTTTCCTTCCAGATTTTCAATTCAATCTTATTTCTGTGTCCAAAGTCTACAGAGAGAATTCCTGTCGTGTATTGTTTGGTTCTGACTCTTGCTTATTTCAGGCCCTTTCGACTGGCAAAGTGATGGACTTGGGTAGTCTTTATGAAGGGTTATTTCTATGGAAGAATTCTCCAAGTAATTCATCTTTATTTCCTTCAAATAAAATGTCATTGTGTAACACGACTACCAATGATAAAGACTATCTTTTACATTCACATTTGGGTCATAGTGCTTCCATTCCTTACTCTAAGTGTCAGATATGTCCAATTGCAAAGCAATCACGCATTCCCTTTTCTCTTAGTAACAACCGTGCCATAAATGCTTTCTCGTTAATTCACATGGATGTCTGGGGTCCTTATCATACCCAACATCATGATGGGTCCTGATATTTCTTGACAATTATGGACGATTATTCTCGTACCACCTGGATTTTTCTGATGCAGTCCAAAGGACAAGTTTTCTCATACTTGAAAACTTTCATTGCTCTATCCAAAATCAATTTGGAAGACCCATTCAACGAGTTAGGACAGACAATGGCAGGGAATTTTTTAATAATGATTGCAGTTTACTCTTTTCATCTCAAGGAATTCTTCATGAAAGTACTTGTGTTTATACTCCACAAATGAATGGAGTAGTGGAGTGTAAGCATCGTCACCTATTAGAAGTTGCACGTGCATTAAAATTTCAAGCATCTATTCCTGAAGATTATTGGGGCGAATGCATAATTACTGCAGCATATCTCATCAACTGTATGCCCACTCGAGTACTCAATGGAAAAACTCCATTTGAATTACTCTTCAAGAAGAAACCAAAATTGAGACACTTAAGGACATTCGGTTGCCAGTGCTATGCCACTGTCTTGGGTCCTCGAAGCAAAATGAGCCCTCAAGCAAGACGTTGCATTTTTATGGGTTATCCGAACTTACCAAAGGGGTATCGTGTCTTGGACCAATCTACACTGGAGTTCTTCATCAGCAGAGATGTAATTTTTCACGAGGACGTTTTTCCTTTCAAAGAAAAGGACTTTTCAAGGGAGGCATCAAACACTTCGGTAAGTCTTTCTCTATGGAAGAATTTCCACATTCGAATACCTTGTCACAGAACTCAAGCGCCAATTACTCCAATGGCTTCGAGATCTCTCGCACTAGAAATTACTGAAAACTCCAATGACGAAGTTCAAGGAAATCCCTCCATGATAGAAGATTCCTCCAATGAAGTTGGCAATACGGAAGTGTCCTCAACTCCCGTTCAAGTAAATCCTCCTCGAAGATCTGGTTGGTCTACACGACCACCAACCTGGACACAAGACTATGTTTGTGCATCCCTGAACTCACCAGGTATTCATTACCCAATATCGTCTTATGTTTCGTTCCATAGACTTTCACCGGAACATAGATGTTGTGTGAGTCGAATATCAGAGGATGTTGAGCCATCTACTTATGAAGAAGCAGCCAAAGACCCAAGATGGCAAAAAGCCATGGGGGCTGAATTGCGGGCACTAACCGCAAATGGAACCCGGGATTTGGTCATTCCACCACCAAATAGGAAACCCATTGGATGCAAATAGGTTTACAAGATCAAATACGCGCTGATGGATCCATTGAGCGTTACAAAGCTCGGTTGGTGGCCAAAGGATTTACTCAACGAGAAGGGTTTGACTATCATGAGACCTTCTCTCCGGTCGCCAAAGACGTAATAAAGAAGATCATTTTTATCTATTGCTGCTATTAATGATTGGCCATTACATCAAATGGATGTGCATAATGCCTTTCGCATGGAGATCTAGAAGAGGAAATCTACATGGATATTCCTCAAGGATTACGGAGACAAGGGGAGAATAGAGTATGTCGTCTCCGTAAATCCCTTTATGGTCTTAAGCAAGCTTCTAGGCAGTGGTATGCCAAATTTGCCGATACTCTCACTTCTACAGGTTTCAAGTAGTCCAAATATGATTACGCCTTATTCACATGGAATCAAGGTACGTCATCTATTTATCTGATGATATATGTTGACGATATCCTTATCATGGGAAATGATAGAACTGCGATAGAGAGATTCAAAAGGTATCTGCACCTTACTTTTCACATTAAAGATTTGGGAGCACCCAAATACTTCCTTGGGATAGAAATTGCTAGATCTGATCGCGGGATTTCTCTTAGTCAACGGAAATTTGTGCTGGAGATTGTATCAGAGGCAGGATTGTCAGGATGCAAACCATCAGTCATTCCAATTGAGCAAAATGTGAAATTGACCACCAAGGATTATGATGCAGGGACATCTGAAAATCATGATCCCATCCTTAGTGATCCTTCAGGTTATCAGAAGCTCGTTGGGAAACTTATATACTTGACTATGACCAGACCCGACATATCATATGCAGTGCAGACCCTCAGTCAGTTTATGCATAGCCCTAAGTTGTCTCACTTAAATGCTGCTCTGAAGGTTGTAAAATATTTGAAGAAGTGTCCAGGACTAGGGATTTTTTTATCCAGAGATTGCAACATGGAAATGTTAGCATACTGTGATGCAGATTATGCGACCTGTCCTATGAGTCGACGATCCATTACAGATTTTTGTATTAAACTTGGAAATTCTCTTCTTTCATGGAAAACCAAGAAACAGGCTACCGTATCATTATCTTCAGCCGAAGCAGAGTATCGAGCTATGGCAAAGACTACCTGTGAGATCATATGGATACGGGGACTACTTGGGGATCTTGGGATAAAATTGAAGGGTCCGACCAAGTTGTTCTGTGACAACGATGCCGCACTCAAACTTGCAGCAAATCCTATAGTTCATGAAAGAACAAAGCATATAGAAGTGGATTGTCATTTCACTCGAGACAAGATTCAAGAAGGAGTAATCCAAACTAGAGGAATTGGAACGGAAGAGCAACTAGCTGATATATTCACCAAACCTCTATGTCAAAGACAGCATGCATACCTACTAAGCAAGCTAGGTGTCTTGGATATCTACCGGCCACCAGCTTGAGGGGGAGTGTTGGAAGATATGCATCACTGGAAGATACATTCGGATTCTTGATCAAATTGGTCCGTACATAAATTGGCTAGAAATCTTATATTGAGAATAGATTTGACTTATGAATATTCCTTTTCCTTTATTAATTCTTTTATGTACTATAATTATAGAAGCATTGTACATTAGAAGATATATTGAATACAAGAAATTCACAAATTCACAAAATCTCCCTAGTCTTCTTCGTATTCTTTCAACTTAAGTTTATTCGTAATCTTCCTGTTTCTTGCAGATATTTGTCTAATTCGAATGATGTCGACCTGCTCTTACACATTTAGAAGGGACGTGCGGAGGGAATGCATGTCGCCGGTGTGGCTTCCGGTCCTCGTTCCAAGTCATGGGCCATAATAATGGATGATAGCGTCGGCTACACCGCTCGACTTATGCTATTTCATTCGGCTATCTACCTGAGGTTTTTGTTGAGTGGCTTTACTTTGAACTTTCATGCATTGTAGATCCCATAGGTGCATGTCACAATTCTTATAATACAAACCAGGATGAATTTGTGTTGGACCTATTAGGAACACATACACACCAACCTCTTACCGTGGAATTCTCGATTTTAACAGTCTTGACTGCTTCTTTCCATATTCGAAGGACTGGATTCGGGCACATAGGTCGTAGAACTATTACATCACCATAGTGGCTGGAGCAGTTGACCACAGATTTCTAGTTATAAGGTCCAAGGGTTGGTCCGTGAATGTTTAATTTCTATTCCAATGACTCCTAAGTAATGCTATACTTCACCATTTTACCAGTTTTTATTGATATGCCACAAGGACCCCAAAGTGTTAGGCAGTATTGTTGTGTTACCAATACATTTCCTTTCAAGTGAAGAGGGCAGAAGGTTTTTACGTCACCGCCTTTTTGAAGTACTTCTCTTCAACAGCAATACAAACTAGCTTGTAAGCTGTCAAACGTACGTTTTATAGTCCAAAGAAAGCGGATCTCTTTCTGATGCAGCCCACATTGAAGACCGGCTCCCTCGACCAAGAAGATCGGCCCGCATTAAAGCTCGACGAAACCGAGAAGCCATAATGACATCTTGAGTCCATCCCGGAAGCTTGAAAGACACTTGGAAGCTCACGTGACGCTTTTATTAGTTTATAGTTTCCATGCTCTTTACTATTTCTCCTATTTTCAATGCTCCGTTTTTATTTCTCCTAGTTTTCAACGCTTTGTCTTTATTTCTCCTAGTCTCAACGTTCTGTTTTTATTTCTTTGATGATATAAGCCAATTCCTTGTAGAAGACAGATAACTTTTGATTAATGAAAAGCTTTGCTTGAAGCAAGTATCATGAACCTTGAAGAGTTCAACCCTTGAAAACCTAGAAGAGTTTCCACTCCGTCCTTGAAGAGTCGGAGCTTTCGAAATCTGCATCCTTGAAGAGTTGCAGTCATCGATCTAGAAGAATCGGTGCCCCCCTCAACTTCCTTGGAGGCCTAGAAGAGCAACCAACGAAGTTCCTATCTTTTCCTGTTCTATTCGTTACTTCCAACCCAATTTCGACTATCCTACAGTACTTATTTCAGAAAACCCAAAACACAGAAATTGTAGATCCAGAAGTCTTTGTTCATTTGGGTTTGGAATCAGGTCGATCCGATCTGTATCGACAAAGATACGACTGTTCTCCTGAGCTTGCGCAGTGCTGAATTTACTGTTCGTCCCGTTTCTTGTGCGCGAGTCACTCTCCCGATCCTATTGTTTGAGAAAGCCTCCCCTAGGCTTGCATCATTTGGTATCAGAGCTTTGGAGGAGAGGACAATGCCTCCAAGACAAGCTAGGCGTCGTGGCAGCAGAACCGTTCCCCTCAATGAATTGCACACACTCGCTGAGAATATGCAACAACAAATTGATGAATTGACGCAAGAAGT
Source organism: Eucalyptus coolabah (assembly GCA_014182585.1). Classification (NCBI taxonomy): domain Eukaryota; kingdom Viridiplantae; phylum Streptophyta; class Magnoliopsida; order Myrtales; family Myrtaceae; genus Eucalyptus; species Eucalyptus coolabah. Next base: position 39,853,691 of record CM024622.1, read on the forward strand.
TCAGCGTTTGAGGGCTAAAGCAAATAATTCTCCACCCCGTTCCAGGACTGAAAATTCCCATGGTGACTCTTCCTCTTCGGAGAGTGTTCAATCTATTCACGGTCGGAGGCATGTTCGACATCGTTTACAACATATTCGTGAGCCGGATTGGGAAAAGGAAATCAAGAAAGATGTTCCAGAATTTACAGGTAATGAGTCTCCTGATGAAATTGTTGATTGGCTAACACTTGTGAATGAGGTGTTTGAGCATCGAAATGTTCCGGAGAATCGTCGCGTTGGGATCATTGCTATGCGATTCCGAGGCAAGGTGATTGCTTGGTGGAGACATGAAAAACAAACTCGCCAAGCCGTTGGCAAAGCACCACTCACTTCATGGAGAAAGATGGAGGGCAAGATTCAAAAATATTTTCTTCCCAAAGGATATAAGAGAGAGCTCTACCAACGGTACCAAAATCTAAACCAAGGTACGCGAACGGTGGACCAATACACCAATGAATTCAATGAGTTGGTGATTCATAACAATATCCAAGACCCAGAGGATGTGCTTGTGAACAAATACTTGAACGGTCTTCAATTTTACATTCAAGACGCCTTGGAAGTCCTCGACATTTGGGACTTAGGAGATGCACACCAATGGGCACTCAAAATGGAGCGCTCTCATTCTCGGAGATAGCAATCTTCTAGTAAGCCTTCTACTCAACCCCATGTTTCGAATCAACCTGCTACATCCGAAATACGTTGCTATTCTTGTGGGGAGTTGGGTCATCGTGCTAGCAATTGTCGAATCAATAAGAATCGACTAACCGGTAAAAGCCTTTTGGTGGATGATGATTCTGATGAGAATGCTAAGGATCCACTTGAAAAGGAGTTGAACAATGATGAAGAAATTGCGAATGATGAACAAATGGTGCATGCTGACACTGGCGAACTTCTTATGGTGAGGAAAATTTTTCTTACTCCTCGAGATGACACTGGAGAGAGGTGGCTGCGTACCAATATTTTTCATTCTGCTTGCACAATCATGGGAAAGGTGTGTCAATTAATTATTGACTCTGGTTGTTGTGAGAATATAATTTCTGAAGTATCGGCAAACAAGCTGAAGTTGGAATTAAAAACGCACCCTATGCCTTATAAAATGTCATGGTTGAAGAAAGGTGTTGAGGTAACTATTTCAAAACGATGCCTTGTTAATTTGTCCATTGGTTCTGTTTATAGTGACAAGATATGGTGTGATGTTCTACCGATGGATGCTAGTCACATTATTCTTGGTCGACCATGGCAATTTGATAGAAGGACTATTCATGATGGTTATCGAAATACATATTCTTTTGAATTTGGAGGCAAGAAGATTACGTTGGCACCTAGTAGGGTGGGAGATTCTTCTGATGATGATGACAAGAATTCGAGGACGAATTCGTTTAAAGATGGGGAGGATGATGCAGCCCACATTGAAGACCGGCTCCCTCGACCAAGAAGATCGGCCCGCATTAAAGCTCGACGAAACCGAGAAGCCATAATGACATCTTGAGTCCATCCCGGAAGCTTGAAAGACACTTGGAAGCTCGCGTGATGCTTTTATTAGTTTATAGTTTCCATGCTCTTTACTATTTCTCCTATTTTCAATGCTCCGTTTTTATTTCTCCTAGTTTTCAACACTTTGTCTTTATTTCTCCTAGTCTCAACGTTCTGTTTTTATTTCTTTGATGATATAAGCCAATCCCTTGTAGAAGACAGATAACTTTTGATTAATGAAAAGCTTTGCTTGAAGCAAGTATCATGAACCTTGAAGAGTTCAACCCTTGAAAACCTAGAAGAGTTTCCACTCCGTCCTTGAAGAGTCGGAGCTTTCGAAATCTGCATCCTTGAAGAGTTGCAGTCATCGATCTAGAAGAATCGGTGCCCCCCTCAACTTCCTTGGAGGCCTAGAAGAGCAACCAACGAAGTTCCTATCTTTTCCTGTTCTGTTCGTTACTTCCAACCCAATTTCGACTATTCTACAGTACTTATTTCAGAAAACCCAAAACACAGAAATTGTAGATCCAGAAGTCTTTGTTCATTTGGCTTTGGAATCAGGTCGATCCAATCTGTATCGACAAAGATACGACTGTTCTCCTGAGCTTGCGCAGTGCTGAAATTACTGTTCATCCTGTTTCTTGTGCGCGAGTCACTCTCCCGATCCTATTGTTTGAGAAAGCCTCCCTAGGCTTGCATCACTTTCTTTGTTATCATGTTCAAATGACATTTTCAATCAATCTTAATGGCTTACTTTAAACTTGAGACCATTTCTACTTCTCCGTTGATTAAATTCTATTTGACTTGTAAGGTTACAAGCAAAACCTATGAAACATCAAACTAAAAAAATTACAACTTTCGAGTTCCTCTCTTGCCCAATTTGTTTTAAAATCAATTTAAACTTAAGCGCAAAACTATGTGATGCTCCTTCCAACATGGAAATTGGCTAAATGGCTTATCTTTAAATGACGTAACTATATTTGGAATGACTGCATTTCAGAGTAAGAAAAGAGAAGCGAATGAAATGTGTGTGTCTATATATAATTTTCTTAAGGATTTGCTGAATTAAATAAACTATTCCAATTTTTCCACTCTTAATTAAGTATATGTGGTTGAATTGAACAAAATGTCTTTTAATGAAAAAAATCATTCAAAGAAATATATTTTATTCTTCGTTGATGAGTTTTGTTAAATTACATAAATCATATCATTTCTTTCGTTCTTAATTAGATAAATTCGACTGAGTTAAACAAAAAATATCATTTAAAAAGAACTAAGATATTTTTCGTTTATCTTTCTTGAAAATATAACCCTAACAAGATATGGAACTTGTGGATTGTAAATCAATAACAAATATCGTCGGCTCCCACTTTATTAAAAAACAATTACCTTAAATTTAGGATGGGCTATTGAGTTTGGGTTCCCCTTCGCTAGATTTGGTGCTAGGGCCCCTGAATTGTCGAAAATTTAAAAAAAAAAAAAAAAAAAAAAGAGGCAATTCATAAACTAGGTAGAAATTCGAAAAGTTGAACTTGTTGAATGTTGATATTTCCCTCGTGTAGCACACATCCATGCGGACAGAACCTAGGCACACGGTGCCACGGAAGAAAAATGAGATGAAGACCTAAATATGTTGCAGAAATGGGTCTTTACTTTGTAGGAACTACAAAAAGGCTCATGGAGTCCGTGTCTTTTATCAGGAAGGTCCCATTCATAATATGTTGCAGAACAGCTTTTTTTTTTTTTTTTAAGTTAAAAAAACGATTCTTTTTAATATTAAAAAAATCAAAAATCTTGGAAAATTCAAAAATTCATTAAAAAATAGAAAATCCCTAAAAATTTATAATTCCTTGAAAAATATTTTAAATAGTTTGTTTTGGGTAGTCTTCTCTTAACATTGCAGGAAAATCATTAAAAAAATTTGTACAAAAAATTAAACAAACCCTTAAAACTCTATCTTAGGGTTTCAATTGTCTATAAGGACAATCACCTTTGTTTGCATACTTACATTGATTTTGGCTTTCCTTTAGTCTAGTTAGAATTAGTATTTATCTTTTTCTTAATATTAGGTATTTGTTATTTGATACAATTATTTAATGTTTTCTTAATTACTATTTGTTATGTTAATGATAACACACCTGCATGATTACCTTACACGTTATTGGATAGGTATAAAATCAATTCAGATTGCTCGATGAAAATCTTTTAATGAAATGAACAAGATTAGGTACCGAAATGGCAATAATTAGTTAATTAGTGTAATCAAATCCCTACCTTAGATTTTTTGGTTATGTAGGAAGTGAAGTACGCTCTCACACTTCACTTAGTTCTTAGTCGACCATAATGGGCTAGTGGTAACTCCTTTGTTAAAATTTGCATAGGCTTAATTGATTAAAATTTTGAACTTTCGATGTCCCATAAGGTATAGACTTGGGAGAGTTCGCGTCTAAATCATGAGTCATAGGCCCGTTCTTTAGGCAACACCCCTAAACCTAACTCTCTTTCCCCCAAGGGATTAGGTCACGACACTCTTTTTTCTTTTCTTTTCATACACGCAACTTTAACACATTTAAGGTGAAATTCCAAGAGAGAAATTGAGTGAACTTATTTCTCTATGGCTTTGGTGTGTATTTTGAAGGTATATTTGTTCTAAACCCAACAACAATAATAGTAGGGGCAAATAATACCTTGAAAATAATGATCATCATCACATATCAAAATATTAAGGATCTATTTCTACTTCTCTATTTTCATCCACAATCAAATTTCCCCAACAATTTACACTAGTTTGTCATTGTGATAGAACTCCTTTAATTGTCAAAATAAACTAGAATCATTCTGTCAGGGTTTTAAGGCAACTAATACCTCACGACCAAGCCTTCCGCTACTCACACTTGTTAGTTATTACTTCAGATAAATATGGGGTTGATCCCAAGGTAATCCCTTCCGTCCTATCTTCTTTTAAATGGGGAAAGTGTCAAAGAAGTCCTAAACATTTTGTATTTATATTATTTTAGTCATAAACCTTTTACTAGTGCCAATTCAATCCTAAACATTTTCACTTTATACCAATTCAGTCCTTTTTGGCTAATTTTGGCTAGATTTTGCCGACTAGGCATCGATCATTAGCTGGCGTGGCATGATTAGCGCTAACGTAGACAATTTTTAATAATATTTTAATATTTTTTGAAAATTTATTTTCTTTTCTTTTTTTTTTCTTTTTTTTCTTTCTCCTTCTCCTTCCTCTAGCCGGTCGCTAGGCCTCAATGACCAACCCGAGGTGATGGCCAGCGAGGCTTGCCATGGCCGACAAGGCTTGACTTTCGCCAGCCCAGCCACAAGGCCACCCTCGTGGCCTAGGCGGCCTCGCCAAAGGCCGGTCGTCAAGGCCTGGCAACCAGCTGGAGGAAGGAGGAGGAGAAATAAAAAAGAAAAATAAAATAAAACAAAATTCAAAATTCAAAAATATTAATAAAAGCTGTCCACGTCGACGCCGATTGTGCCACATCAATTGACCGAGTGCCTAGTTAGCAAAATGCGGCCAAAATTAGCCGAAAGTGACTAAATTGACACAAAATGAAAATGTTTAGGACTAAATTGGCATCAATAAAAGGTTTATGACTAAATTGGCACAAATGCAAAAGATTTAGGACTTCTTTGACACTTTTTCCTCTTTTAAATGTACTCAATTTCCCAGCGATGATATGTTGTTGCGATGCCTAACGAAAGGAGTAAGTCAAGCACTTGTCAGCCAAAAAGAAAATAGGAAGCGATGGCACCTAGATTTGAGGACTTTATTTATAGCACAAAGGCCCATTACCATTGGATTCATGATTGTCATTCCTCTTAATTTTTGAGTTCAATTGGGCTCGATTGTCCAAAACCAACGTCGACTGAACTCAATAAGGAAGGAAATTCAATCAAAGCTTGAGCTCACATGCTGAAAATCCTATAAATTTGAGAAACATATTATTTATCTATTCCTCATATCGACAAATATCAAGTCGAGATGATCTTGTTTATTTGTTTGTAACATGGTTAACGTGCTTTGTGACGGTCTTATTTTCCACTTCTGTTTTCAATAGAATAAATCGAGCTTTTCATCGACGTGTCTATAGTGCTATTCTCTGAACTAATTACTCATGAGATAACTAGACTAGTTGGGGAAGTTAGTAAGGGATTTTAGTGCAACAGGCTTGAGAATTCAACCAGGAATTGACTACTCAATCATGTTAGCCTGCAAGGGTCATTGCGGCACAGTCGAAAATCTATCAAAGACCGGAAATAGGTCGATTTGATTGAGGTAAATAATTAAGCATGGGTGATTCCACTTAATTACAAAAAAAAAAAAATCTCGTCAATCGACACTAAACCAATTTTTCTGTCGTTTTGGTACCATGTGCTCGTAAATGAAATCTCGAGATTTTTCACGACAATCGAGAGTCGCCAATGAGTCGAAGATGTACATAGTGGCTCGAAAATAATTGACCACAAGTCCATTACACCAAAAATTTCCAAAAACTACCGATAGTTTAGGTTGCGCTGAAACCACGTTTGACTGAATTTAACTATGAAATTTATTCTGATTTCAGAAATTGAGAAATTTCATGTATCACAATTAATCCTAGGGATATTGTTGCATCTTTTCAAAATTTATTGATGACGAAAATTGTTTATGAAAAATGCAAGAGGGGCAAATTAAAAGAATAACAAAAATGCCATATTTTAAGTAGGTTTTTGGGCCTTTAAGGTGGAACATTTGGAGAAGGAATTATAAGGACTTAAATGAGGAATTGTCCTTATTAACTAAGATTGTGAAATGAGAAAGTGGAAAAAAGGAAAAGATTCTAAAAATGAGGTAAATTCGTATGAACATTTTTTGATGTTTGAATCTCATTGGAAAATGATTTTGATCTTTTGACTTTATTTCAAATAAAAAAATCAATTTTATAATAAATTTTATTATTTTCTATTTTTTTAAACTTGAATTTTTAATCTTTTTAAAGATTTTTAATTATTCAAAAATATATTTTTAATTTAATTTTCTTTCATTTTTCTTTTTCAACTTCCTCTCGTTGCAACCGATCGGCAAGCCTAGCTCCCCACCATTGGGCAAGTCGCGAGTCGGTTTGTTATGATCGGGCGAGTTGCGAGCTCGACCTCAATGGCTCAACCTCGCTTGGGCTCATCAAGATCGATCAAGCCTCGAGCTTGCCAACTTGCATCATTGGTCAATCACTAGTTTGCCGGTTGTCGTCGAGGCACAAGGTTGGCAGTAGAAGAAGGGGAAAGGAAAAGAAAGAAAAGAAAAAGAAAAGAAAATTAATAAATATAATAATAAATTGATATTTTTAAAATTTAAAAAAAATGATTTTTATACGAATGAAAGTTTCATTGACTGAGGACCACAATACTAGAAAAATATTTGGGAAAACATTTCTTGTTCTTTTAAAGGAGAAATCATTTTCTTGAATTTAAATTTTGGTAAAAAAGTATTTTATGTTGATTAAGAAAATATTTTCCATTGACTTATTTTTCTAACCAAACCAAATGCTGAAAAATGGGGAAAAATATATTTTCCCAAAAATATATTTTACAAAATAAATGGATCCTAAATTAGAATCAAAATTTTGATATTGGTTTTTAAATTAATAGAGGGAGAACAGTAGCAAGTTGAAATTTCACTATCGTTGAAGGACACTAGAAAAAAAAATCTTGAAAAAATGTTTTACCAACTCTAGAATCAAATAAGGCTCGATTCACTTAAAAAGTATCAACTTTAACTTGGATCCACTTTTGGCCCAAATTTCTTTTTGCTGCAATTCTCACCCCACTTTCTTTGTCTCATAAAAAAAGCACAAACTTTTAGTTTATGCCTAAATCTAACTCATGCCAAGTTTCTATCTAGTAATGCCATTGAAGATGTGATGTGTCATTCCATGTATACTTGGCAACACACGGCTGTGTTGATGTGGAAGGATCACACACAATTAGAGAGCTTCCCGTGCTTTTGGACATCTTGGACCGTGAGTTCAAGGTTCCATTCTCAAATCCGGTGAATCGCTTGTTTGTGCTCCGTTTATCTTTGGTTAGTCACTTCTTCAATCCATTTTGATTTTTATGGCCAAAATCCAAACTTAGATGTTCCTGTTTTCTCCTCTTGCTTGGTTTGATTTTATTTAGATTCTGACAATGGTTTCGGCGACGACATCCCTAGGCCAATATTATTAGACAAAAACTTAACAGGGATTAGAATTTGGTTAACCATCCAAAAAGATATTTTCTTCCCTAGAAAAGAAATATTTGGGTTGGGCTATCACAAAAGTGCATTCCATAATTGGTACCCGAGCCACAATTTGTGCTTTAAAAGGGATTTGGGCCTATCAAATAACTAGAAAAGACAAAAACTATCAAGAAATGTCACCCGCCGACGCTCAACGAAAAACATTTAAAAAGGTTAAAAAGGTAGGAACAATAGTGGACTCAGCCACATCACCCTTTTATTTTTATTTTTCCTGTTGTGCTAAATTTTTGTGTACTCTCTGGATGATTATTTTCCTCTTCAAGTGAATGATGTGTCACAATCAGTATCATCCCTTCAGCGTCCAAAACACGTTCGTCTTGCCGGCCACTTCGAGATAGGTCAAGTCTTATCCTATAGATAGGATAGGGAGATGGAGAACACGCGAGTACACGAAAATCGAAGGAGCAAAGCTTTATTCTTTCTTTGTTCTTTTGCTTTTGTCACCATCCTTGATAATCAGCCCCATCCGAGATAAAATATATGTGCTAGGTTTTAATATTGATTTATCAGATGAATTATGATCTACGAATATTCCTGCCATGTTCAAAGACAATTCCCTCTTTACTTGCTACAGTTAAACTCCACCTTAGGCCTGTGAATTTGCTTATATTTTCCAACTAGATCCTTAAACCTTCAATTTGTTTGATCAATTTGTTGAATTTGCGTATATTACTTATTTAAAAATTCATGCATAAGGCTAGGGAACTTTAGATGAACTAATGCGAATGGGTGTAAGTCCCGCTTAATCAAGTTCCTCACACTTAATCGGGTTAATATGAGCTAATGCAACTAGTGAGATAAATTTTTCTGATGAAATCTCTTCTCAAATTGAGTGCATGCAACTCTTTTCCTTGTTTTTGTTTTCCATGGTTTCTTCCTTCCCATGTGATTGTCCCCAGTGGGTTGTTCATCTTATAGCGATACTATTTTCTATGTCACATTCTTAACGGCCGTAATGGAGATATCCAATTTACTTGATTTGGATTGCTGAGGGACTTGATTGAAGAGGTGATTAGGCACATCAAAAGTTCAAGGACTCGATAAGAAAAAATAGACAAGCTCAGGGACCAAAAATGAAATTCTTAACTATATAATTTCATGCACTCATTCATTCCTCCAATGAGTACATTATATAAGAAAAGCCCAAATCAGCCTAAAGAAATCAATTTCCGGTTTCAACCACACCATATAGTTCTCTTACCATAATAAAATTCAGCATAATCCAACTTTCTTTCTTTTTATAGAAGCAATCAATAATGCAATTTCCTCAAACTTACCAAATGGAAGTATCGTATTCATTTAGTAATAAAACAAACATCAAAGCATTATTTCAAACATCTTAATACCATTAAACATGTGAATATGATTTCACACCTTGATCTACTGGCAACACCACATGTATCCAGTTATCCAGTGTAATTTCCACAGTAAAGTCATGAACAGTTCTTTTGTTCCAAAATCTGTTATATTTCATTACCTTTAATTTTGCTTATGGAATGTAATCACATTGATGGCAGTGCGAATTCATTTCTGGCCAAATTCTCCCAGCAATCCTTACTGGTTCCATGGATAATGAAATCTTTTGACCAAGTTTCATATAAATAATGCATCTTTTGACTATTAAAAAGTGATTGTCTTATAAATAATGGCGAATGATGTTTGCTTATCTTTCGGGTCAAAAAGAATATATACTCATATGACACGCAAGGCACCAGTACAAAGGATTTACCCGGCACATGCATGGACATTGATTGAGGCTTCATGAGAAGATCTTCCATGTGTAAATATCCATCTTTTAAACAACCGTGTAGACCTCAACAATCTCACATCCCGAAACCAAACGATCCCCAAAATCACTTGGCTTCTTCCTTATTTCTGTCGAACCAGTCTTCTATAGGCGTCTTTTACTTATCCTCGTCGTTCTTCTTCGTTAGCGCCATAACCATCTTTGTTTCCTCTCCATTTTATGGTGCGGACGTTTCCGCTTCTTTAGCTTCTTTCTCTAACAACCAGTAAAAAGGATGAAGCAAAGGCTCTCCTCAAGTGGAATTCTTGTCCAGAAAAACAGTAATTGGGTATAGGGTCCAAAAAAAAGGGATCCGATTATAATAGGGTCGGGTACATGGTCCAAATTTGAAACTTGCCCACCCTAGACTGGATCACCCCTATTAATCATCTCTATACTAAAAAATTTTACTTACAACCTGTCTAATCCCAAATTGAAAAATCTGGACAGCAAGAAAATCAATGGAGTTCAACTCTTTCCAAGCCTTAAAACATCCATTTGAGTTGAAGGATGCCATCATCAGATTAGTCCCAATGCAGATTAGATTAATGCCCCCAAAGATAAAATACCATGAATTTGTTTGTATTAGCATTATGCAAGCATGACTCAATTGAATGTTTTTTTTTTTTAACCAAAGAAAAAATTGAAGAGAAGAAACCCTTTTTTTTTTTTTTTTACTTTGAACACAGACAGATTGAAACAATTTTCTAAGCTCAGAAACGTTATGTATGCCTCTTGCAAATGGAGGATACTTGATTTCAATTGATAGAGACTAAAAGGACATTATTCGAAGAGACATGTTCTTTCGGACATGTCTATTAAAAATCAAGAAAACTGCAGCAAAAAATGATATGAAGAGACGTTCTTTTGGACATGTCCATTAAAGACAAAGAAAATTGCTACAGAAAATGATCTGAAGAGACATATTCTGTAATTACAACAAGCACATCAAGATTAGTGCCCCAAGGCCAAAATCAGGCATGCAGCAATTCAGCGATTGTCCCCTCCATTTTGCTTCCAATTGGTTTCACTTTTCCTTCTTTATTTTCTCGCCGTACGAGGGGAAGAAGACTTCGTCGAAGACACGGTTGCCCTGTCACTTTTCTGCACTAATTTTTACATGCAATATAAATTGGCTGGCGATTAAGGGTTTGCTTGTTAACGCTTCTACTTTTTATTCTTGAGAATAAAAAAAAAATTCATTGTGAAATAAATTTGGAATAAATATAAAAAGCTTCTTATTTTTGAAAACAATTTTTAGAAATAATTCATTTTTATCTTTTCTTTTATTCTTTTCTTCTTCCTCACCACTCGCTACCCACTTGCTGCCGCCAGTCGGCAATGGACGGTAAGGGTGAGCAGTTCCAGGTTCCGGTTCGGTTCCGTCTGGAACTTGAAACCTACCCTCGGGTACAGGTTCCTCAAAATGAGGAACTTGGAACCTACCCTATCACAGGTTCCAGGGTCGGTTCCAGGTTCCAACAGGTTCCTTTTTTTTTTTTTTTGTTATTTTCAGATTTGAACTATAACATATGCGCACGTTACCCAAAAAAACTATAACGTACGCGCACGTTACCAAAAAAAACAAACTATAACATATGCGCACGTTACCAAAAAAAATATAACGTATGCGCACGTTACTAAAAAAACTATAACGTGCACGCACGTTACTAACAAAAAAATATAACGTATGCCCACGTTACCAAAAAAAAAAAAAACTATAATGTACGTGTATACTACACGGTAACTTCCCATTGACATGTTATCTTGATACATTAACTTCGCACTGCACAACAACAATGGAATATAATTAGAAATTTCAAAACAAATAGCAAACTAGAAAGTAGAAATAAAACACCACTAGAATAAGAATGTCTAGAGGTACAAGTTTTGAAAACAATTTCGATTAAACCCTTCCATGAACTCAGAAAATTCTGAAATTTGGATACGTTATATTTAAGACCTAGAAGTACAAGTTTCATGAAGAAATCGTAGTCCAATTCGTTCTGGATTAAAAGATAAAATCGATTAACTTTTCCTATTCTCTACTTGCACAGTTTTTGAAAATTTTTTGGTTAAATAGGCAAATGAACTACAAAAATTACGAAATTTAAATATGTTGTAGGGAAGACATGAAGAGAGATATTTTATGCAGAACACATTTCCAAAAGAACCTCATACAAAATGATATAGTCCACGCATTGCAACTTACAAGATCCGAACACATCAGATTGCACAGTTTTAGAAACATTTCCGATTAAATACCCAAATGACCTTCAAAAATTATGAAATTTGACTATGTGATAGACAAGACCATAAGGTAGATACTTCATGAAAACATCAAAGTCAAATTCGTCCTAGATAATTAAATATGGACGGTTAAAATCCCTGTTCGTAGTACCGTAATTCCAGATCTAACCATCTCCAAAGGACCACGATTTCACCTACCTATTCTTGTTTTTTTTCTCTAAATTTTTTATATGTGGTACCTCAGGATGTCCTTTACAACTTTTGTTAAGAAACCGAAGTGAAATTTTGACAAAAAGGTTGCCTTACAGTCTATGCATTCATCAAGGGTCGGTCCCAAAATCTCCAGATCCAGTCTTTCCAAAGAAAAACGATTTCACCCACTTATACTTGTTTGTTTTGTCCCAAATTTGAGTATGTTATACTCCAAGAAGTCCTTTACAACTTTCATTTAGAGGCCAAAGCCAAACTTCAACTAGAACATCACATACAAATCACTAGAACATCCAAGGTCGAGCTTTTTCTGCCCTAAGTAACCGGTTCGGTTCGGTTCCGAAAACAGGTTCCAATTCGAAACAGGTTCCGGTTCGAAACGGTTCGGTTCCGGTCCCCTTGGAACCGGGAACCGAACCAGACCCTCCTCCGGTTCGGTTCCGATTCCCGGGTAACCCGGGAACCGCGCTCAGCCCTCGTGGACGGTGGCGGTGACCGCAATGAAGAAGAAAAAAAAAAAAAAAGGAAAAATATAAAAAAATTAAAAGAATTTCTATGTTACAAAAAAAAATTGCCGATCATACCAAACGCATTCCTATTTTTAATCCATTTTAAGAATAGAAATTTTATATAGTTATCAAATGTGTATTTTTTTTTTTTACTCAGAATTATTAAAGAGAATAGAAATAGAAAAAGACTATTTTTTTTAAAAGAAATTGTTCCCTAAAACAAAAGTGTTATCAAACGGAGCCTAATTCGGGTTTTGAAACAATTTACACTTTCTTTATTCTGGGGTCTAGCCGGTACAATTATATCCACCTAGGGGCCTTCAATTTTGTAAAATACCTAGGCCATTTATGATATTTCCAATGAGTTTATTTAGGTCCTACACCGATGAAAAATTAATTTATATGTCGTTTAATCACACATTGGTGCACCTATCCTCACAACCGCAGTAAAACCTCGAATAAGTCGAGGTGCCATTCGGTGTTAAAAATTCGGATAATTACACTTGCAAAGTACATAGACGGAAAACAACCCATCTATAATTATACCAAAAACGTGAAGAATCCGAGCATCTCTTAATCAAATACGGAAACTTGTTTAAAATAAAACTCTCTGCCTTTTTACATATTTGACCTTCACCAACACAGTAATTAGATTCCGTGTTTAATTAATTTGCATAATCGGACTTGTCCACACGTTGGAAGTCATTGTTTAATTAGATCAACCGCTTCGATTACGATGGCCATCCATAGCCAAAACCAACACCTTCGATTACGACGGCCGGCCACAGCAATAAAACAAAACGTGAATCATTGTAATCACAATGAGATGAGTTGGCTAACGACGACCTGTCAACAGCAATAGCAATGCTACGAAGTTGCATATTTCATGATTAAAAACGACTTGCATAGACTTATGATGGTCCGTTGTAACAAATAGCAAATTGTTGTCGAGTTTGATTTACGACAATTTACAAATATCTATTGTGAAAAGTTATTGCCTAGAAAAGGTTGTAGATTTTTTTCTTTACAGAATAATAATGTAACCAATATTATCCCGACACAAATAGGTGTCGTTTTTGCTTATGAATATATACACTCGAAGTGTGAGACGGTCTGTGGTAACGAAAAGGAAAATGTTGAGTAATCAATTAGTACACGGCATAAATTTGTGTCATTTTTTTTTACTCAAAACTATTTACACTAAGTGTGTGACGGTGTATGGTACGAACGAAGAAAGGTCACGCAACTAACAGCACCATGCTATAGAGTTATTGTTGCGAAAATATTGCTTCGAAATAGGTTGAACAATAAAATTGGATCGAGTAAAACAACTCGAACTTTGAGGTGTGATATCACTTTTTTTAAGGATTTATTTGTCCCACAACGTTGCTAATGGTCATCGGCAAAAATCCTCCAGGATACAACAAAGGCTCGGATGAGAATACTAAATAGCAATTTTAGTATTTCTCCAGTCTCTCTAAGAAACAATCGAAAATTTTGGCTGCTATTTTTTCAGAAAGAAGACTCGAAAATGACCACACTTTTCTTTCCGAAAATTGACAAATATATATATATATATATATGAAACAGTCTTGCAACTCTTCGTGAAAATTGCGAACAAACACGTCTTTAGAAAATTGTTCGGATAAACAAATGTGACTCTTCGGAAGAAGTCAAAAACGAACAATTGCAACCCTTTGGGAAAGTTAAAAACTGAATAAGTAATTTTCCAAAGGTTGTCTTGAAAAGACACAAACAAAATTTGAAATAATTTTTTTTAAATAGAATTTCGAATTTTCATTTTTTATTTCATTTCCGAAATTCTCAAATTAAAAGGCAACATTTGGATAAAAAATAAAAAATAAATAGCAAAGGATTAATGCTAATTAATCCGATAAGCGCTAAGTGCGCCAAAATCGCACACGGGTATGGTGAGGTCTAGCCCCACCTAATCACTCATTTAACTATAAAAGAAAATCTCACATATTTAAACTGACCCACTTCGCTCCCATCTTTTCTATGTGGGACAAAATAAAAAGTACTCATTTTGTTTTAACAAACAAAATTCCAACAGTTTTTTACCAAAAAAAAAACAAAATTCCAACAGTTATGTCATTATTTTTCTACTTAGAACTATTTACCCAAACGTATGCGACGGTTTGTGTGACTAGAAGAGAAAAAGAAGGCCCCGGAGTAGGGGGCAGTCTATCACTGTCTTCATTTGACTAGCGTTTTCCCCACGGCCTATCGGGGGCCTATCAGGGCCTTTGTTGAACCAACCGTCCCCGTGGCGAGATGTGACATTGAGACAAGACCCCCACACGATTGAAGACAAACTGATTGGGAAAAGGAAAACTGGGGCAAAAGAAAGATCAAGCTGGTGTTGCTCTTAGTGTTCCTGAGGATGTCATGTGTTCAAACGCTCACGAGGGTTGTAGGAGGTGAAGACTGGTTCAGCGAAAAAAGAGAGACCCGCGCTTGTCAAGTGAATCCAAGATCGTGCTAGTACGTAGAATCTTTTAATGGCACCTAGATGAGTTGCACTACTTTCCAAATATGATTTTTTAAGAAAAATTACAAAAATCTCAAATTATGTCTATTGTGCCACATTTACTTTAAAAATTTTCCCTAATGCAAAATATTCCAAACTTATATGATATATTTACTTTTCATTAATAAACATCATTAAAAATCTACCTATATGGATCCAAGAATACTAACAATATTGACATGATGCCTTTGAGACTTAAGTAAAATAAAAAACGATATTGTTTATGTTTTTACTAAAAATGTAAGTTTAGGATTTTTTTATGGCACGAGAAAAAAATTATGGTAAATATGTTACAATTGGTATAATTTGGGTTTTTGATATCACAAAAATAGTTCAAAGTAAATGTGTTTGGGATTTTTTAAGTTTTTCCTTTTTAAATAATTTCAACTTAGAAATTTGAGAAAATTCTAAATAAGGGCTCGAAGTATCCTTAATTTTTCAAATAAAATTTGAAGTATACATTGTCTAAAATATAGACTTAAAGTGGGCATTTTTTTTCAAATAAGGATTTAAAATGATTATGTCGGGTCTCAAAGAATGACTTAACCTCACTAACTAGTCAAGGGCATTTACAACCTTTAAATTTTCTTATTTTCTTCCCATTTTTCTTCCAACCTTTAAAAAAGACAAACTAAATAAAAGAAAATTAAATTAAAAATAAAATAAAACACAAATTAAAAAAAAAACACCAAGCGAAGGGCTAGAGCCAGGCTCCCACCTGTATTTATATCTTTTTAAAGTTTTTTTAAAGAAAAATAGAAATAGAGGAAAAATAAAAGAAAATAAGAAAAATAAAGGATGAAAAGCCCTTAACCAACTAGTGAGATCAAGTCCTTTGAGGTTGACACGGCTACTTCAAGCCCTTATTTAAAATAAAATCTACTTCGAGTCTTTATTTAAGAAAATGATAGCACTTTTGGCCACTATTTGAGATAAGGTTCACTTTCGACCTTAATTTGAGAAATTGAGGATATTTTAGGCCTTTATTTAGAATTTTTCCCTAGAATTTTTTTTTAAACAAAAAAATCACTAGTGGGGGAGAGAGAGAGAGAGAGAGAGAGAGAGAGAGAGAGAGACCTCCATAGAACTAGAGGATGAGCAGCTTGCAAGGAGCATTTGCTTGGACTTCAAAGAACCAGTAGAAGAGAGCCATTAACCACATTATGAAAATTATGAAAAAATTGCACGTGAATTTATATATCAATATTCGTATACTGTGAAAATTTGGATGATTCAATTTAAGAAAAGATGAAATTGCGTCCAACCCAAAATTTGAATGAAGTAAAGAGTAAAGAGTAAATATCCATTATTCAAATGGTTCTAATTGAAATATATGTTCCTTATATGGACATTACAAGTGTACTTAGATTCAAATTCAAGGTGTTGTTTAGGGGATTGCGTTGGTGCCAAGCAAATTTTGGATATGCGAGTACTATGTTGTTTATTAATTGATTCCATCCATGAAGACAATCTCAACAGAGTAGGTGGAAATATTATAGAAGAAATTGACATCAAAGTTCCATCACGTCTTAATCATGACTTTCTACACCACAAGGAAAATTCAGAAGTCCTACGCTTCCTTAGTTTTGGTCTGAAATGGTTTGAATTAAATTTCCAAATTTCCCAATCAAACTGATTTAAAAAATAAAAAGATCTTATCTTGCAATAAGGCCTCAATGGTGGGGAAACGCTATGCTGATGTAGAAGGCATTGGCCTTGACTAAGGAGCTTCAGGAATGATGTTCTATCTATAAATATGTCATTAATCTTGCTAACATTATGTGTAGACCTAAACCATCTCACCACCTAAAAACCATCCATCCCCCCCAAATCATGGCTTCTTCATTATTGCTGTCCAACCCGTCTCCTTTATGTGTCTTCTTCTTCTCCTCCTTGCTCTTCTTGGCCAACACCACTTCATTTTATGGGGCAAGTGCTTCTGCTTCATCAACTTCTTTTTCCACTATCCACACAACTAGGAATAAAGATGAAGTAGAGGCTCTCCTAAATTGGAAATCTACTCTTGACAACCATAGCCAATCTCTACTCTTTTCATGGCACGGCAACAACCCTTGCCGCTTTACTGGTGTGGCTTGCAACGACTACGGAGCCATCACCCATCTAAATCTTTCCCATCTCAATTTGACAGGAACTTTAGATGGCCTCGACTTCTCATGCTTAACTAGTGTGGTTAGTTTTGAACTTGCCAACAACTTGATCTATGGCTCCATTCCCTCAAGTATTGGGAACCTTTCCAAACTCAACTCTCTTGATCTTTGCTTCAATAACTTGTTTGGAGAAATTCCTCCAAGTATAGGTACGTTGGAGAGTCTTCGTTATTTGTACCTTTGTGCCAACAACCTGAGTGGACATATTCCTACTTCTCTTGGAAAATTAGGCAATTTAATCAAATTAGACATTTCGCAAAATAACTTTTCTGGCTCCATTCCAATAGAGATAAGTGACTTGAAGAATTTGAAGTCTCTTCAATTATGGCAAAATGGACTTTCGGGATCCATACCTTTAGAAATTGGGAGACTCACTTCTCTTATTAAACTTGACCTATCATCCAATAGTCTCACCGGCTTAATTCCTTGTTGCATCGGAAACTTGACAAGTTTATCTATTCTTCACCTCTTCTTAAATAGACTTTCAGGACTCATACCTTTAGAAATCGGGAAGCTCACTTCTCTTACAGAACTTGACCTATCAGTCAACAATTTCTTCGGTTCAATTCCTCAATCTATCGGAAACTTGACAAGTTTATCTCTTCTTTCCTTCTACGGAAATGGACTTTCGGGACCCATACCTTCCGAAATTGGGAGGCTCACTTCTATAATTAGGTTTCACCTATCAGCCAACAATCTCAGTGGCTCAATTCCTTGTTCTATCAGAAACTTGACAAGTTTATCTATTCTTCACCTCTTCAAAAATGGACTTTCAGGACCCATACCTTTAGAAATTGGGAGTCTCACTTCTCTTGTAAAACTGGGCCTATCATCCAACAATTTTACTAGCCCAATTCCTCATTCCATCGGAAACTTGACAAGTTTATTTCTTCTTCACCTTGATGAAAACAAATTCTTTGGTTCCTTGCCTTCTGGATTTAATAAGTTAACATGTTTAAGTACTCTGGATCTATCTAACAATGAACTAGAGGGGGAACTACCAAAAGATGTATGCCTCGGGGGATCATTGCAATATTTCTCCATCATCAATAATCATTTCACAGGTCCCATCCCAGCAAGCTTAGAGAACTGTAGCACATTAATCGATTGAGGTTAGAAGGAAACCAACTTACCGGAAACATAATAGAAGCTTTTGGAATATATCCCCATCTATATTTTATTGACTTGAGCCACAATCATTTGATCGGCGAACTTTCATGGAAATGGGAGCGTTGTCGTAATTTGACAAGCTTAAAGATATCAAACAACTACATTTCTGGCAAGATACCTGCAATATTTGGAATGATGGCTCAATTACAACTACTAAACCTTTCTTCAAATAGTTTAAGTGGAGAGATTCCGAGAGAATTGGGGAGCATGAGGATGTTGTTAGAACTCGATTTAAGTACCAACTCGATCATGGGAAATGTCTCGACTGAGATTGGACTTTTATCACATCTGGCACATCTAAACTTGGCATCAAATAATTTGAGTGGATCGATATTGGTGCCGTTAAGCTCATGCAAAAGCTTGTTGAGCTTGAACTTGAGTAGAAACAAATTTTTGAGCAATATTCCTCTTGAGATAGCCAACATACAATTTCTTCAAGTTCTTGACTTGAGTCATAATTTCTTGAGTGGAAGCATACCAAGAGAGCTTGGAAAGCTAAGAAAGCTGGAAGTTCTATATATTTCCCACAACAGTCTTTTTGGTTCTATTCCACATACTTTTGGTGATATGTTGGCCTTGACTTCTATTGATGTATCCTATAATGACCTAGAAGGTCCTCTCCCAAATGTCAAGGCTTTCAATGAGGCCCCATTTGAGGTAATATGGCATAATAGAGGGCTTTGTGGAAATGTTGTTGGTTTACCAAAATGCAATTCCATCAGGAGTGAGAAAAACAATTGATACGTTAGAACCAAAGTCATAGTTATCCTTATTCTCTCATTCTTGGGGCTTCTCTTTTTCTCTTGCACATGGGCCATTCTTGTAATCGTCAATCATCGTCGAAGAAGGATTATCAAGAAGGACAACTATGAATGGGCAAATGACTTGGATTTCATGCGTATTTTGAGTTATGATGGCAAAGTTTTCTACAATCGAATCATCGAGGCCACAGAAGGATTTGACTCTAAGTACTATGTGGGTGAAGGATCATATGGAATCATTTATAAAGCTGAGATATCAAAAGGTCAAACGGTTGCTATCAAGCAAACCTCTTCATCGCAAGAAGATGGTGAGATTGTTGATTTGCTATCATTTGAAAGGGAAATTCAAGCCTTAACGAATATACGCCATCATAACATTGTGAAATTTTATGGATTCTGCTCTCGTGCCCAACGCTGTTTTTTGGTGTATGAGTACATGGAAAAGAGGAAGCTTGAGGACAACTTTGAATGATGATGAAAAAGCAATACAATTTCCATGGGACAAGAGGGTAAATGTGATCCGAGGAATTGTGAATGCATTGTCCTATATGCATCACGAATGTTCACCTTCATTGATTCATCGAGACTTGACTAGTAACAACATTCTATTGGATCGGCATTATGAGGCTCATGTTTCTGATTTTGGCACTGCAAGGCTATTGAGGCCAGATTCATCAAATTGGACTCTTATTGCTGGCACTATCGGATATATTGCTCAGTACTTTGTAATTTTTTCAATTTTAATGGGCATTCGGTGTCAAACATGCCTTCTAAATAATTGAACTTTCACTAGGTTCTTGATTATTTAATCTTCTTATGGAAATTAGGTTACTAATTTAGAGCTTTCAAATTTTGTGTTGACCTTCTGATTTCCTTGATAAGGAAGAATTGGAAAATGAGGAATCCATTCAAGGATATTAAGTTTGTGTTACAAAAATGATATTCATACTTGAAGTGTCAAACAAAATCCTTTGAAATTCACCGGAGCACAAACTCCAATGCTCCAATAAGTTTTGTGAGTGTAGATTAGGTAGAAATTTGTACTTGTAATCATCACATCATGGGAAGCAATGTTGTCAACTTGAATATAGCTTGTGATCGAGGATATACAAAAATAGGATTTTTCTACTTGCAAAGCTGGCTTTTTCTACAATTCCTACGGAAAAGTGTGATGTGTATAGCTTTGGAGTAGTTGCATTAGAGACAATCATGGGAAATCATCCAGGAGATCATGTTTCTTGGGAATGTTCATCGTCTTCCCAAATTGAGTCACCAATGATGCTGAAGGATGTGCTGGATCAACGTCTCTCACCTTCTAGACTTCATCTTCAAGATGCACAAGATGTGGTCTTGATTGCCAAGCTAGCATTCGCGTGCTTGCAGGCCAATCCACGGCTTCGACCGAGCATGAGACAAATCTCACGTGAGCTTTGCATTCAAGTACCCTTGGAAATGCCACTCTCTACAATCAGTTTAAAGCAACTTCGCGATCTTAGTGTCAAGAAGATTGGAGCACATAGAACAAATGGTAAGTTCTATATTTATTTTTCACATGTTATTTTGTTTAGTTCATACTAATGATGATGATCGCCTTTTGAATATCATCTTAGTTCTCACTCATCCCTTGTGTTTTACGACTTTCATTGCAGAGCTAGCTTCCCTTTGAACATTACAGGAATAGTGCAATGTTTATTGTTTCGAGTTGTTGCACTAAAAATAATTATGGGAAAGGTTTTGGGGAGATCTTGTTTCACCATTATTTCGAAATTTTTGCAAAGCAATCAAGAAGTGAATTTACAAAATGCATTGGATCGATGTGTATTGCCTTCTTTTTAATCAAGATGTAAAAAACATGTAGTTTTGCTTCGGGAGAAATAATGATACTAGTTGTTCTGTGAAATTTTATCAAAATGCAATATCATTCTTGAGCTTTCATTTAGTTCAATTAAATCACTTTTGACTAATGTGCAATATCATCTCGGAATTTTCAATTGGTTCAATTCCATTCTACAATTGGATCTACCCAATTTCTAGATCCAAGAAGCACAAGTTGATCATTCAAACTTATGGAGCCATTAAACTAATAAAATTGGATAGATTTCATATTTTCTTATACAAAATCCATTCTCACTTGATTTAGCGTCGTCCACACTTGAATTTTTTTCGGTAAATACAAGATACAAAATTAAGAAAAATTAACATTTAAAATCTACAACCCCAACTTTATCACTAAGCAAAAACATTAGATAATTCTCTAAGAGGCCACAAGTAAAATGTAGTATCCAAATGCTTCACTATGCCAATATTGACAAGTATATCAGCAAGCCGATTGCCTTCCCAAAAAATGTGATGAATTTTGAATTCAAAATGAGAGCTCAATAGTCTTCTGATACATTTAAGAAGTGTTGGTCTAGTGTTGTCCGCTATTCTCTTTTGGTTAACAAGTTCCGTAAAAATTTTGGAATCCATCTCAATAATGAGTTTACGTAGAAACCTCGTTATTTTGCGATGGTAAGTCCCAAACATAGCACTCATAGTTTTGCTTGTAAAGATGAGCATATTTCAAGAAATGAGATAAAATCACCAAGCCATTCACCCCATTCATTTTGGAATACTCCTCCGGCTCTTCTAAGTGCAGGATTATCTTTAGATAGTCCATATGTATTCTGTTTGATCCATGTTGAAGAAGGACGATCCCAAGCAACCATAACAGGAGAAGTAAGTGATCTAATTTTAGACAAGTTTATCATGGGCAATTTTCCTTGTGTATGATTGGATTACTTGTACAAGGTTGGAAGGAAAAATAAAGTTTTTTTTGGAAAAGTGACTTGTTTCACCATTACAAAAAAAAAAAAAAAACCATCTACTTACACCAAAAGTAGTACTCCAATCAAAGTGGGAATTAAATCTCTTGTACTTAGCTAGGTTGAATTTCAACCATTGAGATAAATTCATTGAGAAGAACTCTTCAAACAGTGTTGTGGGACGAGGTGAACCCATATGTTCTAAATAACTGGACAATCCGGCAAAACATGCAATGTTGTTTACTATAAAGATTCACAATGCGGACAGTAAGGATTACCTCCCAGATTGCGAGACATTCTTAATTAAGCCAAAGGAAGGTTTTACTACGTTGAGGTCTTGTTAGTTTCTTGATTATTGATCCCTTTGATAATTTCACATGCTGACTTGACAAAAAAAGATCCACTGCTATTACCTTCCCACAATAGACTATCTTTCCCATTGGAGGGTACCAACGGTTTGATGCGCGAATTCCAAGGATTTCATCTTTTGGTAAGATTCATTGGAAAAGCTTAAAGTTCCATTTCCCATTCAACACAAAATCACAAACTTTTTTGTCTGTCTCAAATGGAGGTAGGTGGAGAGTAACTATGTTGAGGAGTGGCTCCAACCCTAGAATCCATCCGTCTTTCCAAAATTATACATCTTCTCCATTTCCCAAGCTCCATACCGCTCATTCCTCTAAAGTTGGCCATACATCAACAATTGCTTTCCATAATATCGATTCGCCATATTTAACGTGAACAATATTTCTCTGTTGTGAATAATATTTAGCATGCAAAACCTGTGACTATATTGGGGTTGTGTCTTGAAGCTCCATGCTAGTTTCATCAATAAACCTTGGTTAGTAATTTCAAAGGGTCTAAGACCAATACTACCACTTTTTTTTAGGCTTACAAATAGTCTTCTAATTCAAAAGGTGTATGCAATGCTTTTCTCCGGTATCTCCCCAAATGAAAGCATAGCAACATTTCTCAATCTGTTGACAAACATGAGTTAAGACTTTATAATATTGCATTAGGTAGGTACAGACATGATTGCAAATTGAGCTAATGTGATGTGGCCTGCCATTGACAAGCTATTTGACTTCTATCCACTAAGTCCATTTATTGTCTTCTCTAATAACAGTTTAAAATGCCTTGAAGATGTCTTCTCTAGATATTTGCCTAGGTTTGAACATATTACAAAGCCGAAGATATCGCTCGAGATGCGTTTTAGCCCTAGAGAAGTATTCTTTGAGCAAAAAGTTTTCTTTTGGCCTTGTGGACAATTTGACTTGAGCTTTGACAAAAAGTGTCCAAGCACTCCAAGATAACCTTCATCTATTTTGTTGAGGTTTTTGTCAATAATAATAGGTCATCTGCAAACATTAAATGAGATATTTGTGGTCATCTCCGACCAAAACAAAAAGGTTTCCATGGTTTTGAATTCACTGTTGCATAGACAAGATGAGATAATCATTTCATACACAATACAAAGATATTCGGAGAGAGAGGGTCACCTTGACATATTCCCCCCAGATGGCAAGAAGGTCTCCGTAATCTCCCCATTCCACAAAACCTGCATGGACGAAGAGGTAAGACATTTCATAATGAGTTGAACCAATGAGTCTAGAATACCTTTCAAGTAGGGAGTTTCCTCAATGAAGGACCATTTCAGTCGATCATATGCTTTCTCCAAATTAATTTTTAAAATTAAATTTCGCTAAATCCACAAGCCCAGCAAGCCTGTCGGCTCTAGTCCATCTTATGCATCAATGAGGCCCTAGAAGCTGTTGCCCCACTAGTCCATTCCATATGCTAAAGCCACAGCCCATTAGACCAAAACCCATACAGGGTGAAGCCCACAGGACATGGAAAAGCCCAGTCCATCTTCTTTCTCACGCAATCTTTGAAGACGACTCACGTGAGAATGCGCAAGGGGAACGCGCGTAAGGGCGAATGAGAGAGGAGCTCTTGAAGGAAAAAGTGAAAGACGCTGGGGCCAGGGAGGAAGGAACTTGAGATTTTGCAAATGCCCTTCCAAAGGTTGATTCTCGGCTTCCCACGGGATCCCCAATGCCATTTTTTTTGACAGAACTTAAGATCACCAAAAAAATAAAAAATAATAAAATAATAAAAAATCAAGAAAAGCCCTCTGGAAATTGATCGCCTCTTCCTTGCCAACCGTCCATTATTGACACCTAAAGAAGAAGAAGAAGAAGAAGAAGAAGAAGAAGAAGAAGAAGAAGAAGCGGCTTGATTATGGAATTATTCTTGGGAACAAAAAAAGCAACATTTTTTTTTTACTTCTTGAATTTATTCCAAATTTATTTTTGAGAACAAAAAAATTACTAAACGAATTTCTATTCTTCTTTTTTTTTTTCATTCGAGGAACAAATGGATAGAATTAAATATTGTTTGTTACGTTATCAAATAAACCGTAGGATTTCCGATTGTGTCAAAACCTATTTCTTAAGCAAACAATATTGTTTTTTTTATTTCTTTTTCATTGGCTATTCATTTTTACTTAATTTCCTTGCCATTTTCATCAAAAACTCAAAAAGTCATAATTGACTTTCAAGTTGATTTTTCCGAATCAAAATTTGATTTTTTTTGTACCAAAAATTTCTAAATAGTCCCAATTTTGCTTTTGCGTTAAATTTTTAGAAAATCTCAAAGATTGATAATTAATTAGATTTTAGTGATTAATCACTAAAGGATTGACAAAAAAATTGAAAAGTGTGAAAAATTCACAAAAAATCTTATTATAGTTTCAGTTTTATTTTGGCATCGAAAATTTCTGAAAAAAAAAAAATGGTTAAGCACCTAGTTCTTTGATTTTTTTTTTTTTTTTTTTTTTTTTGTATTTAGGTTTATAATCGGCCAAAAATAAAAATATTTTATTCCTAGTGATATTTCAATCTTTTTCCCTTCACGACGTTTGATCTAGAGGCCATTTTGCACTCACTTGTTGAACCAAATTTGGTAAAAATCTCCAATTAATCAGGGGTCCCGATTAATCCTCCATGATTAGTGAGATTGCACATTCAATGAACATATTTTCTTAGTGGCTATGCAAAACCAACATTAGTTTTGACAAAGTCATGGGAACCTTTTAATTTGACAAGTTTGGCTTACTCGAAGGCTGGGAAATCGAGCTAATGTGTTCTGATTGATCTAAACCAACTTGACCCATTCTAGACTAGCATCCAAGTAATATAATTGAACTTCAATTTAGCCAGTTGGAGTCCAATAAAAAAAGAAATGCTGGTTTAGCCTATTTAGCATGGCTGAGATGATCCAATTACATCCAGTTTAGATCGATTTGCATATAAACTCTAAATTTGGTTTTAATCAAACACGAAATTATAAAATTATGACAAATTCAGAGCCAAGACTGAACTGGTTCAACCCCCTCAAGCCCTGGTCAAACCGGCCTAATTGGTTCAATCGGTGTTGACTGGTAAGATCTCTCTGGCCAACTCTTGGTTGGTGATTGGCCAGGCCATGGCCGACGGCGCAATCTGTCTCCCTTGTGTCTTTGAAATTACAAAAATGCCATTGAAATAGGAAATTATCAAAAATACCCTTGATTAATCATTAATAATAATATTAAAAAAAAAAAAGGAATTAATCTTGGCCATTCATTACGGTCTTCATCTTGGCCATCCAATCTGACAAGTCATCAATTTATGTGCATAATATTCATCCAATCATGTAAAAAAGCTTGGCCATTAAGGATTTTTAATCTTATATTGGGAGAGTAAATCCTAACCAGGATAGAGTCAAAGTCGAGGGGAATATATAAAGTTTCCCCTCCAAAATTTAAAGGGGCTCATTTTACATAATATTCTCGCTCGTGTGGTGAGCAAGAGGCTGAAGCCTTGCCTGCCACTTGTCAGCCAATCATCGCCCCTCACTGGTCAGCCACCTCATCTTTGACGTCCTCTGGCCATCCCCTTGCCCAATCGCAACCTCTGCTCCATTGTGCCATTGCCGGAAGTCCCCCATTGGCAATTGTTTCCTCTCAGGCCCGAAGGCCATGCCCCATGCCAAAGCTACTCCAGCTATAATGATGGTGGTCCATTAACGTTCGGTGACTCCTTGATCCTTGTGGCGTCTCTTGCCGATGAGTCTTTGAGCTCGTGGTGGCCAGAGCAAGCTCGAATCCTCGCCGAACCTATTCCCATTTCTTGATCTTTCTTCGATTGTTCATTTCAAGTTCAATTGTATTTGTTCTCATTTCCCGTTTTTGCACGATTGATTCAAATTTAAGGAGCTATCGCCTATCATCTTGTGGAGTATACTCAGTGGCCGAATAGCTTGTTTGAGCTTGAAGTTGTTTATGACTAAGGTAAGGCATTCTATTCTCTATCATTTTAGTCCAATGAAGCGGGGTTGTAAATATTGATTTTCGAAATAATATTTAGTGGCCGGGGCTAGGAGTTATTTATAGATGTTTAGAGATGGTGATTTGATGAGCTGAATTGATGATTGGATGCTTGATTGTTAGATTGTTAGATGTTTAGTTATTTATTCGTTTGTTCTTTGTACCGAAATTCTTCCACTAATGATACGAGCTAGAAAACGTTGCTCTTTCAAGATGTGATCAACCAAAGTTTTGTAAAACATGTTCTAAAACATATTGTGTACCTTAAATGGACTTCATTTGCTGTGTCAAAATGCCCCAGCAACATTGAGGCCTAATTTGGAAAATTGATATGTTTTTTCATGATTGTTCTGTTTCTAATGTACATCGGTGATTTCTTGATTTTTTTAAGGATTTTTGTGATTAGATTTTCGGAATGATGGCTCCATGAAGGTTGTTTGCCACATCTAGATCTAGTTAACCTAAAATTTTATTTAAAAAATGAAGGCCGTTTGGTCAGTATGATCATCATTCAATCGTTCGTGCTTGCCTCTGAAAATCGGTTTTCCAGTCGGATCTTTATGTGTTCTTCAATTTTTATAAAATTTTGTGTTCACATTTTCAAAATGAATTCTTCACGAAAGTTTGAGCTAACATCTCAAGCTTTCATTTGTCGCCAATTTAATTGAAATCGATGCATGTTGGTCTTTCAAAGGATCTTATCAGTGCGCATAATAGGGGTGTGCAAAATACCCGGGAACCGCCCGAACCGCCCGGAACCGGACCAGAACCGCCCGGAACCGGCGGTTCTTGAGGGAACTAGTCCGGTTCCCGGTTCCAATTTTTCAGAACCGGTGGGTACCGGTCCAGTTCCCGGTTCCATGGGCGGATCTGCCCACCCAGACCGGATCGGAACCTTTTTAATATTAAAAAAAAAAAAATTACTAAAAGAAATCCTAAATTAGATCTCATTTCCTCACTCCCTTCGTCTTCGGTTCTCTCTCTCTTTGTCTCTTCCTCAGTTCCTCCTAATCCTATCGCCATTTTGATTCCTCCCCGAGCGTCGACGCCACCGTTGCTGCTCCTCTGCCTTTGTTGTTCGCCCCCTCGCGTCGCCCGCGGAAAATTGTTCCACGACTATTCTATGTTGAAAACCCAATCATAGACCTCCTCCCCTCCTTCTCAACTCATAGACCCGACCGTTCTATGTTGATAATCAAAATTATTTCCCGTCAAGATCAGTTCCATGGATCCACCCAGGAACCGGACCGGACCGACAGTCCGGTTCCCGGGTGGATCCTGGTTCCAATTTTTTGGAACCAGTAATTAGCGGGCGGTTCCCGGTTCTAGGTCGGGAACCGCCCGCCCGGACCATGCACACCCCTTCGGGACAAATCTGGGACCTGAAACGGGTCGGATTCTGGACCCTTCGGGACAAATCGTATTTTTCGAGTCAAATGGTAAAGAATTGGATTTAATGACCTTCTAGACATTTATTCTACACGTATTAAGCTTTCGAAGCATGCCTGAATCACTTCATTTGATGATCGTTTGTCTGGTCAATTAATTTCAAAACCTAATGATATGAATCCTGCAATTAATGAATAAGTGATCCAATTTATGATTAACTAGCTTTGTTTGATTGTTTGAGATTCAAGTCCATTTTTCATCTGAATGCATGTTTAGTTGTTCACGTATGTGATTGTTAGATATATGCATAAGTTCAATGCATTAACAAGGGAAATGCCAAAAGGAGATTTAGACCTTAAATTTAGGGATTAATAGAAATCGACCACTGTTTGTGAACATAAATGATGGCTAATAACTATTAATCACAATTTAATCAATTTTAGGGTCTAGGATGGGACAATATGCGTGCACAACCAAAGGCCAACTTCAAGGCTCGTGTTTCATGTTCAAAATTTGCTCGAGTTATTGGCTCTTGTTTGTACTTGCTTGGACTTGTATGGCTGCATTATATGTATTACATAAGTCGAATACTTAGTAGAGTATGTCGAGACAATCTGTGAAGAAGTAGACCGAAAGACTCGAAAGCGGTGGCATGCCCGATGTCCAATCCAGCGTTTGTGAAGTACCATTCATTCTCGACCATTTCTCGAGTTTTTCATTCAAATTTGTAATAATATCCGACAAGTTGCGGGTTTTATTTTTCATGCACTTAGAATAGTTTGTGCTTTAATTTCTTGAGTGTTTACCTTCCCGCAACATATTTTCAGTTATATGCATGTTTATTTCATACTATGTTGACTAGTTTAGAATTGCATGAACGAACCATCCACGTATGATCACATTTCAATCCTCAAAATGAATTTGCACGAAAACAAAAAAACAAATGCATGATCACTTTAGGTAACAGCTGAACCATTAGGTACCGAAATTGCACTAATATAAATATTAAGATAACCCAATTTCTTTGGTTATGTGGAAATCAAGGGAATACTTTCAATTCTTGATTGGGCAATGTAGCCGGCCCCCAAAAAAGAGGCTAGCAGTGACTCTTAATTAACATGTTAGGCTGTTTAACGAACATTAAAATGAATCCTTATCATGTGAGGTATGGGTGTGGGAGACTCTGTATTCTTTAGCATTTCCCTACCCGCGATCCCTAGATTATCTCTTTAAACGGTTATTCTCCCGAAAAAGAGTGTTAATTGCCTCCATGATTTTGTTATAGTAGTGACCAGCGATTGATTATTGATAAGTACCTCACAATTGTACAGCTCCTTTGTTCTGTCTTTGATATCCCTTTGTCTAATATTCAAATGGCAATTGTTCCCTCCAAGCATGCATGCCCATTTCTTCCCAATTCAAATTGTTTTGTCTTGTAACCATGCCTCTACGTCTCTTTGTTAATTTCTCGTGCTGTTAAAGATCTTTAGATGGCACTTTGCTATTTGTATCATTGTCGACATTCATATCGATGGTTTATCGACATCTCGTCCCCAGGTGTTGATAACTAAGTATATACCACATCACTGTCGGCTGCCACATATCATCTTTTATGGTCATTGACAGGATGCCATGCATGTGGCAATGTTTCCCATGTGATTGTGTATGCTCACATGCCAAACGTGTGCTTATCGATGACCCAACCATATTTAGGTGTAAACATTTCTGGAATTTTCTCGTGATAGCCAGAGGAGCGATCTTGCCTGGAACTCTT
This sequence comes from Eucalyptus coolabah, assembly GCA_014182585.1. Taxonomy (NCBI): domain Eukaryota; kingdom Viridiplantae; phylum Streptophyta; class Magnoliopsida; order Myrtales; family Myrtaceae; genus Eucalyptus; species Eucalyptus coolabah. The sequence continues at coordinate 39,883,248 of CM024622.1, forward strand.
TGTTGTCAAGGTAAAGCTCGAAGCACTATATTATCCCGCAAATAAGACTTGGGTTTGAAATTGATACTGATATTTGCACGAATTAAACCCTCTCTGCATGTCTCTGGACAGAAATGTTGCATTAGTATCTCATATAGAATCGTTTTCCCAAGATGCCCACTGTGGGTTCGTCGAAATGCATAAGTCAGATCCACGATCGTTAGCTAGCGTTATTGATCGTTTGAGAAGCAAACCTGTCATATTTTAGATTTTTTTATTTTTTTTGTTCAAAATACTGATCGCTTGATGTATTTGTCGGTTTTGTTCCTTGTAAACCCAGAATCTCCTTCACTTGTCATCGATTTGATTTTACCATATTTGAGCACTTTACTAAACATCTGTTTCTGCTAATGCATGCATTCTATTTGGCTCAATGGTGATTGACGGTGGTTCCGGACGAGAAATATGATCTTCAAATCACATACGCACGACGGCTTTCTGGTAAATTCCATGTTAGCCGCATCCCAGCTCTTGCATTCACATCCTGTGCGTATTTTAGTAATGCCTGGCTTGGGTTTGTTGAACCTTTTATGGCTAATGGCAGGGGAGGTAAGGGTTAACGTCGGTGGCCGTGGATGGTGGTCGGAGGTGAAGGGCCAGCATGGCCGAAGATGAAATCCGTCTGGGGTTGTCCTGCATATACATACATAAATGAGCCTGGCATATCCATTATGATTGGCCATCTAAAGTGTTAGCATAAAACAGAAAATACATCATGAATTAATCTTTCCAAAATCATACGTTGACAGTTTTTTTTTTTTTTTTGCTATTCTGAGTTCTTTAATCTTATGAATATTCTAACAAATATATAATTCCTCTGTGTTTCTTAATATGTTGTTTCTTAACATGAATAATAGAATATTAGTGTGTGCAAAGTATGAGTATGCCACTACTACATATCATTTCTCAGGATGAGGCTTTCTTTCAACTTGTACCCAGGAAGTATAGTCTTCCCTACTTGTATCTTGGAATTTGATTGGATGACTCTCAGTTGGAGTGATAGTGGACATTTTTGTACAGAGCAAGAGTCTATCGGAAAGGGTGCTTACTTTATTTCATTGCTTTCTATTTGGAAGCCAATTTCATTTAGCATGCGCGCTTGATTCCTGTAGAAGAGGTCCTGGCATGGTTCTGCTGCAATTTTTTTCAAAAAGTGCATGATGCTGAACTTTAAGATGTTGAGGAATGGTTGGTGATATATCAGTAAGTGTTTACTGCAATTTTGTCATTTGTGTGACGTTTCTTTCCTTGGCGGCTTTACTTTAAAAACGGGGATGGAATTTATCAGTTAGTGTTTAACACGAAGGTTGCACGTCGTGCATTTCATCTATAACTTGAATAAGCTCAATATATTTGTAGCAAATGATTGGGTCTGTCAATTATTCCTTTTTCAGTAAGTCCATTATTTTTTCACAAAGCTTTTGGGATTAGTTTTTCTACTTTATTCTTTAATTAAGATATGGAAAGGCCATTATTCATTTGACGTTCCACTTTTATGGTCTTTAAACTTCTGGCTTTATCTCTTGTTAGGTACCTGAAAATTATTATTTGATGTACCTTTGCCAACTTCGTGGGAGCACATGGGTCTTCATTCCGCAGGGCACTGCAACAAGTGCTCAAGGTTGCTATGCATTAGCTTCTTCTTGAACTTCGTGGAGATGCCCGCATAGCACTTCTTTCCCTCGCGTCCTGGAATGAGCTGCGTGTTGTTATTTAGGACAATGCTATCTGATGATCTTTTCCTCTCTACACAAATTATGCAGGTTTCCTCCGTTGAAAGGAGAACTAGGCAACATCTTGCCATGAGTAAAGAGGAGGTGTATGCCTAGTTGCCCAGATTGAGAAATAATGAAGCTCTCTACTCTCGGGAGATTGCCAAAACTCAAATGAAACTCAAGAGTGCAACTGCTGCTATTCGTTTTTAAGGATTTATTGGTGTGGATCCTGAAGTTTTGATGGCAAGGGACTAGAATCATGATGCGTGGCTCAAGCAACTTGCTCAGGCAGTTGAGAACAGGGACAAAGTGCTATTTGAGATGTCTTGCATTCTCACTGTAGGAGTAAAGTTTCAGGTTGTATTTTAATATGGAAGAAGCCTGTGCCAGTCTTGAGGCAGGTTCTGCCAATGGAGCTCAGATTGTCTTCACCATCCTTTCAAGGAGTGATAGAAAGTCATTCTCTCACGTTTCTCATGGTTTCGACTTGATAATCATTGATGAGGCAGTCCAGGCCAATGATGTGGCAGTTCTTCCTTCCTTTTCTGCTGGTGCTGCTCTGTGTTTCTAGTTGGGGATCCACAGCGGCTTCCTACCACTGTTATTGGCAAAGCAGCTGGGACTTTGCTATAGGAGATCTTTTGTGAGATTTCAAAGGACTAAATATGCAACAATGTTGTTGTCTATTCAGTATAGGATCCATCCACAAATCCGTGATGTCCCTTCCAGATAACTTAGCCATGGACTTTTAATCAATTATGAGACTGGTGTAGTTACCTGATAATATATTATAGGGATCTATTGCTTAGACCTTACTTAATTTATGATATTTATATAATACATATGGGCGGGAATCCTACCGAGGTGGTTCTGTCTCTTACCACACGAAGCACAAGTTTTGTCTCGTTACATATGACCATTTGTAGAAAACTCTGAAATCTATGGGCGTGGGGAAGATTTCAGTGGGATGTCATTATAATGTCGTATGCTTGTGCGTTGAGTCATGGAGTTAGCTTTGTTGCAGATATTTGTCAAATGAAAGTTGATCCAACTTGTGCTGGGAGAGCTCTAAGAGAATGGTTTCATCTGCCTTGTTATATGCTTCTCTCTTCTTGGCCTACTCCCTATCTTTTTTCACTTGCCACTTGCAAGGATAGATTTTGATTGTTTTTGCATCTTTTTCTCTTTATAGGTAATGGGAAACGCTTTATCTTTTTCTCTTTTTCTCCAAACAATGGAGTGAGCCAAATTTTCTAATTGGATGAGGAACATCAGAAACTACAGTATTTCTTTCATGAATGTAAAAGCAAATGTTTTTGAGACGTGGAGATCGACCATTTCAACAAACTATGAAAGGGCATCCTTTTGTTATTAATGCAACTAGTTGTTCCACGTTTTTTACTAAACAGCTTTTGGGAGAGACATTCTAAAACAGGAGATGTTATATCCCCTAGCATGATCTCCTAGTGCTTTAACATTTTAGCATGCCCGGCTGAGTGGGCTAATGAAAGCATATATCTTTACCTTGTTATAATCCTTTTGTCGTTCCATTTATCTTTGTCTTGTAAATAGCGGGACTAGGATTGCATATCTACCTTCCAAAAGGGTAGTATAGATTGTATCATCCTGTGACCAGGAGGATTTCTTGCATTTCTCAAACAGAATGATTTTGCACCCACAAGCCACAAATGTTATAGAAGAGGTTGAAGTTCACATTTCACCAATTACAGTGCAAGTTGGATAACCTGGAAGTTCTCAGAAACTAATTTATACTTATCCTATAGAAGGAAGAAAGAGATTCAAGAGAAGAAGTGATTAGATTAATTGGAGAAAGCCAAGGGTTCACACTGAATATGGTATCAAAGAGCAATATTGCTTTGCCTCCATCCTAGGCTCACATAACTAGACCTAACGATTAATGAAACATGTATCAAATCGTACCTGTCCGTGAGAAAAAGAATGATTAAAAGAGTACTGCAGTTCTGAGCAGGTGCTTCTTGGTTGTATCCTCTGTCCTGCTGTTGATCAGCATGAGGTCCATTGTATCCTCCCCGTTCGCAGCCATGAAAACCATGTCCTCTTCCTCGACCGAGCCTTTGGCATAACCTTGGTTGTGGTCCCAACCTCCATCGTCATACTCAGAATTCACAAAACCATTCCCTGAAACAAGCAATATTATAGGCTGTTACCAGCAAGCAAACATATGAAGGATTGCAGATGCAGCAGCAAGGGTATTGCCATCTGCATATTCCTCAAAGAAGTACATTAACATTTTGGTGCCATTACAACCGAGAATGAATGATGCAAGATCCCATATCTAAAACACTCCCTTCCATGCAATCTAACAAATTGTTCAACTTTGTGAATGCAATACCTCTAGATCTCAGTCTTCCTCTACCACCGCAACCTCTTCCTCGCCCATTAGGTGATCCCCTATTTAAATGAGGAACATAACTAGAAGAAAATTAGAGAAACCACATTACAGTCACTAATAGACAATAATGACAGAATAATTTCTAGAAGTACCCCCCTCATAACGAAGCTCTGATGATGTCTCCACCATCTCAACAGGTAATAGAGGCTGATACCTGCAATAGAGGGCTTTTGAGGCTTATGATGATCAAACGTCAAGCTCTAAATATGTCTAACTCTCACAATGAAGAATCAGTGACAAGAGACGAACACCATGAACTCATCCAACAGCCGATGTATCCAGTTCCTTCTTTGAAAGATTTACTATAATCATCGACGCATGCCTCAAGATCTCCAACCAACCCAAACAAGAGAAAGACATTAGATGGAGAAAGAAGAGCACTTTTGAAATTGAAAATTCATGGCCAATCAGTTTGCAACTACACTTACGCGACAATCTCCCGTCTGAATATCAACTTGCAGCTTCAAATCCAATGTTGGTTAAGCAAATAGGCTGAAAAAATTCTGGGCAGAAGCAGTAAAATGATGAGCACCAGTCAATCTGTTGAGTTCAACGGATACCGTGCCAAAGGGCAAATGGCTCAGAAGAGGTTTTGGGTGTGGGCTTAGCCACTTCTGGTATCCCAAACACTTGCCAAAACATTAATCTTTCATCTGCTGCTGCAGATGCCACCGTGCATTCATCCGGACTCTGCAAAACAAGTATATGACAACGAGAATCAGCAGAATGATCAATTCAACAAGCAAACTTCAAAAGTATTTACACTGAATTGCAGATGACTATGATAAGCATACAAAGTAGTACCTGTGCCAGGAACAGAACTCTAGATGTGTGTCCACTTAGCTCTGCCATCCTTCGCATAGAAGGATATTTCCAGAGAATGAGCTGGTTCTCAGCAGGCCCATGAGAGCTTAGCAATTCCCTCTCCCTCTTGCTCCACAACAGTGCACACACCTGAGAACCGGTTTCCACTGAATTCAGACACGTGCCCATGCATGTGTTCCAAAATTTAATACATCGGTCGCTCCCTCCCGAGGCCAGTAAATTCTCCTGAAATGGGCACCAAGCAAGGGCCTTCACAGTGGCTGTGTGGGCTTCAATCTTGTGAAGCCACTGAGCACCGGAATTCAAAGAGGCTCTGGATCTGTCCCACAAGTAAAGGAGATTGTCATTTCCTCCGCTAACCAGCTGTTTTCCCGAGGGCGACCATTTCAGGCCGCAGACTTCCTGGTGATGCCCCCTGTAGGTTCCAACATTGTGGGATCTGAGTCTCACATCATTGTTGATGACCATACAGTCCATGCCTCCTGTAGTGAGGACGTGATTGTTCCAGGCCAAGGAACCAACTCGGAGTCGATGGCCTCCTCTTAAAGTTCTCAGCTGCATGAGAGGAAACGAAAACAAAAGGCAAAAAGCACAGCCTGAATAAGAACCCTCCTCTCAAACAAAAAGCAAAAAGCACATCAAAACAAGAGGCAACCAGCTTACCTGTCTTTGAGCAGAGAAATCCCAGAGCTGGACATGAGAATTTTGTAAGCCAATGGCAATACTATGACCATCAGGAGCCCAGCTCACGCTCGTGACAGGACCCTCCTCATTATTGAAGGTCACCAGTTCTGTCGTAGAGCCATTGGAGGCATTCCACAAGTACACCGTTTGGGAAAGAGCGATCGCTACCACGTCGTTGGCACCCCAGTCCAGCAAGTTCAGATTATAATCATCCGATATGGTAGGAGCATCTAGTGTCCTCTGGCAGGTCTATCAATTGACAAACCAAAGAAAATATTTCAAAACACTAATTCTACGGTCTTTGAGAGCACAAGCAAAACCAGTACATACTAATGTTCCGGGGAACAAATGCTAACTTGTTGGTCAAGTTTTATGTCATCAATAAAAGAAACAGCAATGGGCATGAATTTGAGGCTACCTTGGGTATGGATCGACAGGGCTTGATGATTTTAGACTGGTAAGCAGTGGGGAGAGCCAGCTTTTGGAATTAGCTCTACTGGGGTCGGTGGCTTGTTCTTGAAGGCCAGGATTCGACTTCGGCTCATGTCGAGCGCCTCTGCGAGAAGCTTCTGGTACGCCTCGCTCGATGCTGACATCACCGCAGACTTCTCCTTCCACTTCTTCCCTCCAGTCAAGAGAGAACGAGCGTAGTCGAAGTCCATAGCTGAGCGGTTCGGGATGAATCTATCCAGCTGTGATTATAAAAAAAAACACATCCCAGAATCAGAAGGAAACCATTCTGTTGTTTTTCAATAAAAGTCTAAAAGTTCTCTGTAAATGACACAAGAAAAACCACTGGCTTACGTTTTCTCGAGAATTCTTCTTCTGAAGGTATTGCTGGAGAAGATCCAGCGACCACTCCTCGCCCGGTGAAGCCATGGTCCAGCGAACGCCCCCCGCCGCAGAGGTAGGTCGAAATTCTGCCAAAAAAAGAAAGGAAATTTCAAGGACAGAAGAAGACCCAGAAGCGGAGGAACAAAGAGGGACTGAGCGTTGATGATGGGTCGTCAGCTTTCCAACTAAAGAGGCTAGATTTTCTCTGGCAATGCCCTCAAATCAGAGGCCAGAGAGCCAGATTCAGAGAGCAGCTTGAGAAGGGAGAGCTAGTTTTCCCGCGGAGTAACCGGTGAAATCATGGTCCGACGAACGCCCCCGCTGCAGAGCTCGGTCAAAATCCTGCAAAAAAAAAAAAAGGGGGAGAAATTCCCAGGACAGAAGAAGACCCGGATGCAGACGAACGAAGAGGGACCGAGCGCCGATGATGGGTCGCCACTTTTTCAGCTGAAGCGACCAGATTTCCTCTCGCTGTGCGCTCAAATCAGAGAGGCGTGCAGAGAGCGAGCGAGACAGCGCGAGAGAGAGAGAGATTCAGAGAGCAGCTTGAGAAGGAAGGAAGGGAGAGAACGAGCGAGACAGCTAAAGATCGTTCGCAGAGGAATGGGTGAGAGGGAGAAGATGATGAAGAAGAAGGAACGAGAAGACGAAGATGATGATCGATGATTTTGGATTCAACGTTGAGGGCGGGAACGGGAATGAGCCGTTGGCGGCAGCGTTCCTCGGACGCGAATATAATAATTCGCTTATTTTATATAATTTACTCAACAATACATTGTCAATTTCTTCGCTGCCCATTAAAATTGTCAAGACTCGACCAAAAAATATATATATATTATTAAGCCACTTTATTTTTCGATCCGCACTAGAAAAGGGAGAAAAAAATGCCCCACTAATGTCCTCTAATCATCGCTATAATTAATTAATCAAAAAAATTAATTGGTGATTTTTTTCATACAACCAAATTCTACGCACCTTAAAATATCATGTCGAAATCAATGTCCATAAGATAACAGGAGACAAATTATAATTCCCTTTTTACTTCAAAAAATTACGAATCTTGATAATCGAATTTTGCATGATGTCATTTTGGTTAAGAAAGAACATTGCAGGTAGAAGACTTAGTGATTATTTACAAATAGGAAAAAAAAAAAAAACCACCAATAATCCTCACATTTATCTCAAACTTGTTTTATAACAGCAAAAAACCCAAACTTCTACCCATGTAACATATTTACTCCAAGCTTTTTTATGACATATGTGACGCATTTGCCTCAACTTATTTTTTTGACACTAAAAACCCTAAAATTATATGTGTGACACTTTCACATTGGTATAAGTGGGGTAGATCACATAAATATAATTTTATAGTAAAGTATTATAATAAGTGTAATTTGGGATTTTTAATGGCTTTTTCCCTTACAAATATACTTGCCACATGCTCATGCACATTGCATGGATAAGAATTTTTAAAAAAATTAAAGTTCAATTAGAGAAATGTACTCTAAATTTACAAATTTCTTTTACCACTTTTACACAAACAAAACTGAAATTAAGCTATCTTTTCCACTAAGAGAAATGTACTCTAAAATTAATCGAATTGTGATCGTGCTATTGACTAGATATGACAATTTTATCATTATGTGATGTTATTATGGTTACATATCTTAAGATTTTATACTAGTTAGTGCTATTTACACTCTACTAGCCACATTGAATGGTTGGCCACTTTTGAAAATCAAAGTTCAAGAAAGTGAAGTTTACTTTGAAGTTAGGTCTATATTTTTACTCTGTGGCGACTATAATCAAGTGTTAATCTTAACCTTCTATCAAGGTCTTAATCTTCCATCAAGGTTTGATTTAATTATGTTTTCAGTTTTTTTTTTTTGGGTTAATACCTTGAAAAACCTCAAACTGGGTACATACGTGACAAATTTACCCCAAATTATTTTTTTTGACCACCAAAAACCCCAAACCCGGTACACCTTTGACAAATTTACCCTAAACGGGTACACTTGTGACAAATTTACCCTCTGTTAGTTTTAGTTAAATTTTCTTGTTAAATTATAAAGTTAAATAACACGTGACAATTGATCGGTATATCAATTTGGGATTTTACACGTTGTTTGTCATAATTTATAATTTTTGTGATTTTTTTGTGGTATTAATCTAATTTTCGAAGGGTATATTAGTCACAAATTTACCATTTTAGGTTTTTTGTGGTCGAATAAATTAGTTTAGGGTAAATTTGTCATAAATGTACCAGTTTAGGGTTTTTTATAGTTGGTCGGGATAAATTTGTCACGAGATGTACCAGGTTTGGGGTTTTTCATGGTCAAAAAAAAAATAGTTTGGGGTAAATTTGTCACAAGTGTACCAGGTTTGGGATTTTTAAGGTATTAACCCTTTTTTTTTTTTATATTTTGTATGAATATATCATATATGTCTATAGAACTTTGATTTCCATGGCAAATCATTTTAGCCCATGATAGAGCGCAGTAATTGGAGCTTACTATTGTTTTTTAGTTTTGATTTTATTTTATTTAAATTTTTCCTTGGGATTAAAATTAAATATTCTAATACTTTATGAAATTGGGATTTCTTTTTCATTTTGTAATGTTCACTTTTTAGGACAATTAATGCTGGATTGGAATTTAATAATGCAACAGATCATTCAGTTATAGAGTAGTAACCTGATGTCAAGAGAACTTATGGTAGAGAAGCTCAAGAGCCTCCTCCAAGCTCGAAATAATTTAAGCAAAAGCAGAATTTTGCTACTTTTGCAAACACAAAAAAATGATTACCATCTTTTCATAAGCGCGAAGATTACACAAAGACACTATTTATTACCAGTAATTTTTTTTTCTAGACTAATAGATTTTATTATAACAAAAGTCAGAAGACACGGTGGGTTTGAAAAATAAAAGGAAAAACATCAATTTGGATATTTTGTTCTAAACACATTTAATATTTTATAAAAGTAGCAATTTTTTATTCCTTCTTAAATCTAATTTATTGCTTTTCCAATCATTTCCACTATTCTTGGGAAGTATATTTGCTATAAGGCTTATGTGTACATTCCAATCGTCAACATATATATTAATTTAACTTCTTCTCAAATATTCGAAAATTGCCAAGTGTTATATTTGTAATTTTCTTCACGATAATAATTTTCTTTGTTATATATATATATATATATATATATATATATATATATATATATATATATAGGAAAGACATAGCGAAGGAAAAAAAAAAAAAAAAAATACATGAAACAAGCATATGTGCAAATGGCAAAGGCTAATTCATGTCAAACTAATGGAGACAATTCATCTTGTCAAATAGCATTCAGCGTGACGCATTCCGCATCCAGAACATGATTCTGAAATGTGAGCTCAATATTGCTTTGAACTACGGATGCTAGCAATGCGAAAAATGACATTTTGTAATCCAAATAAAGTATACCCCAATCACCCTCCATCTCTGATAAATGAATTTGACATGAGATGCCATTGCACATCATCTGATTCTCAAACGAATTCTCAGCTTTTCTGTTCGTCAAAGGGGGGCAAACCCCATTCCGATGGATCAAAATCCAACAGCGATTTCAGCACTTGGTCTGCTACATCATGAAAAGAGCTATCAAGCCTGGGATCTGGCACCATAACTGCAAACCTGCCAAATGTGTAGGAACACATTAGCAGAGGGAGCAAGAGATAAATCCATCCAATGCTGCAATGTTTGATATTAACAGCAGGAACAGTAGATTGGGTGAAAGAAAGTTCCTTGTTAGAAATCAAAATGGTCAAGGGATAAAAAAGAAGAAGAGATCAACAAAATAGAACAACCAAATGCTCAATAAATCATTTAAGTAATAAAGAACGAAATGAGGGCAGCAAGTAAAAGGACTTACCTTATTTGGAAGAATTAAGTTGAGCAGGAGGGAAAATGTAATTGCAGGAGAAAAGGAAAACCATAGAGAATGGATAGTCTAAGCCACATTAGCACTATAAATTTCAGCACCAGAACATTTTACTAATTCTACCTTCTACTTGAAAGTCCCAGACAGCAATCCCAAATTTAGGCCCCCATTATATGTCAGCCTAACTCATGTGATTAAGCCCTATATTAACGCATGCCACTGTTCACATCCCTGAGTGCAGTTAAAATCACCACTCTCTGCTAATTATTCTAGACCAGGGCTAACAATGATGAAATTCATAAGGAAGGAAAAGAAAAAAAGATGATCATTCAGCGATCCAATTGCATAGAAATAACCACTTCATGGAACTTCTACCATCAGTACATGTGATGTTCCAAAATAAAATTTAATAAGGATGATCCTTTAGTTGTTATGGTTGTTGCAAATGCACATTCAAAGTACAAATGCATACAATGTCTCCAACTATTTGACTGCATTGAATTTGAAAGGAGATTGGAATTCCTACAATATGCAACAATTCAACCAAATTTTGAATCTATAATTGCCATACTTCAAGCATTACCCCGCAAGAAGAATCTACAGAAGAAGCCAGTCTGAACATGATCTGACTATTTAAACTTGACGACAACCTTATTATTGAATCAAGCATATCCACTAATCTGCCTTCAGGTGTATCAGCCAGCCACGGAATCCATTTTATGAACTGTAGTGTGGAAGAATGGACTGAATATCATTTCAGTCATGCCCCTATGACCTCAAACACTATGGGAACTTTCATGATGGTGCTTTGCTATCAGTTGAAACTGTTTTTCTGCTTTCATGATTGAGAAAGACTAACAATGATTGCACAACATCACCACCGAATCCGACTAAAGCACTTTGGGTGGATAACAGATCTGAATTTTGCTACAAAGTTTTCATATATAGTACCACTTAGAAACAATTCCCAGAGTTTCTTTCTTGATGACTTCGTTGGAAAACATAAGTGCCGCAAAGATTTTCATTCACAGCTTTCTAAATTGCACAGTTTTTCCTCCTCTTGCTTTTTCTATATCTTTCTTCAGATTTCCAACTCACTAACCCCATGGACAATCTCATTATCTCTCTCTTACATATTCATAGTTAGAATGGGATACATAGATCTAGGCCTAGCTCAACTAATCCTCCTTTTTTATTGAGTGATTACCACAAAACTCCATAATAGCCAACATGCTCCCGTTTTACAGTAAACCTTAACTTTTTCTTAAAAATCGTAATTCAGGGCCATGCCTGCCTGCTTTGCTTACTTTTTCAAATTACATAGTTCCAGGTATTAAACTATGCCAGAACATCTAACATCTGTGACTGTACAATACTCTAACGAAAATTGATAAAGCAAACCAAAAAAATAACAAGCAAGCCCAAGCCCTCATGGTAATCTAAAACTTGACCTTTTCAAAATTAAAGCATGAGATGCAATGCAGTTCGACAATTTCCACAATTATCAAGAAGCATATACACTATCAACAAGTTCACTTACATCCCGGCATTTTTCGCCGCATTAACTCCAGCAGGGGCATCTTCAAACACAATAACGTTGAGTGGGTCAACCGGTCCACCTAGTAATCCACAAAAATTAAACAATATGTCATATACCAATTTAAGTCTTCACAACGGTTGCATCATTTGGACAAACAGTGAACAGAAAAGATTGACCGAAATAGCACCCATCAGAGAGCCATTACCTCAAATCTCCTGGCTGCTGCCAGAAATATATCTGGTGATGGCTTCCCTCGTTTGACTTCTGGGTCATCACCAAGTACCACATGATGCATCAAGGAAAAAAGTTCACCATGTCTTTGAGTCTTCAGTTCAAAATGACGCCTATGGGAGCTGTGGAGTACATGTCAGATTGACATAACGCCATCCAAGAAATGTAAAATAAGTGTATGCATGATAACCAGAAGTCGAATGTTCAGACAATACTTGTGCTTTTCTTTGTTCTCTCAAACCTCAACAAATACTAGAAATATGTATAGCTGTTTGTTGTTTATGCTTTTTTTTGTTGTTATTATCTCGCCAGACACCATCCCCACATAAAAAGGAAAGAAGATTGTTTGATCAAATTCTTACCCTGTAGCCAAGCAGATTGGTATCCCTTTTGCATGAAGATGTCTGATCAAGCGGCTAGCCCCTAAAATGAGTACAAGAATAATTATACGAAACTGTATTACATGAGTGAGATTAGAACCTATAAGAAGAAACATAAAAAGTTTCAAAGTATGATGGTGCAATGAGATCCACCTGGCATTAGCTCACTCGTGGGAAACATTGTTTTTAACATCTCTTCCCTTTCCACAAGAAAGTCCTCAGCAGTGAGAACATCACTGATTCCAGTTTCTTCAACAAAGACTCGAGCAGCTTCAATTGCTTTCTTGCCCATCATTTTTGCCTTGAGAGACCAATCAAATGTTTTATTATATCTTGCAAGTATAATTTCCTGGACTTCTGTATAAAATTTCTCCGTATCTGCAGCATACAGCATCAGAATGCCCCTCAATTATTGCTCTTTTCCAAGAAACTGGAAACTAATGGCCCTTGTGCATAGTTAGTTCAAAAAAAGAAAGAGGGGTAGGACAATCATCCAAGCAGATACAACGTTTGGAGCATAAATGGCAATTCATTAATCAAGCAATGCAAAAGAGCTCTCAGTTTTTGACAAATGTGAAGTTCAACATCCTTTTTCAGTTCAACCACACCAGGAGAGACTAGAATGGAAATAGAACAGCATTCTCATAAGATAGACAATGCTTGCATATTTTGATATGAAGTTCACAAAAATTTCAGTACATATTGAAGACAAACAGTTCTCAAACGTGCCAACCTCTACTTCCAATATTAGTAAGACTTTTTAGTAGAGAGTTCTGGCTTCATGATTTTGTATCGAATAGATGCTTAACTTATAGTTAACAATCAATGAAAATCATAATATATGTGATTTTGAAACTTTTAACTGTTTATCTTCAAAACTTGAGAATATATCCAAGATAAAAACACTCTCTAGACTCAGCTCAAATTTCCCCACTCTAATCTTCTATCCTTTTTCTTGTTTTTGACAAATAAGATAGTTTACTCAACAACAGTTTATAGGAAGTATGTGCAAGGATGGGATTGAGATAACAATGACACAGATTAAAAACAGAAAAAATAATTACATGTGAAATGATTCAAAGATGGTCAGTGTTCCATTCATTATCTAAATTGGCTGCACCTCAACCCGAAATGTTCTCCAATTACTGTCAAACAAAATTTTCAACATAATGCTGTGAGGGACAGCCTACAGAATGTTGCATTCAAACTGGAGGGTCAACAACGCAAAGGTCCTTTTTATGATATGTGCGATTACTGACCATGGCCCAGCAAAGATATCTCTGAATTTCAACTAGCTTGTGCAGTTCATAATTTACTAAAAGATGGTCGACCAGTTACCCTGACTTAAGAAACATATAACAGCAATTTGCTATAAAAAACCATCTTTTCATCAAATTCTCCATTACAAGTATCCTTTCCAAGATCATTGTCCACATAAACAAAACAACTTTAGTCACTCCATGCAGCTTTCAGATTATTTCGTCAAAATTAACAGCGATAATCCTCTCCTAAAGCATTGTAATATGCATTTGCAGTAGAGGTTGAGGTTCTTGTCGAAGTTCCATTCTGAAGAGTTAACCTCTTTCTATTCCCATGGAATTTTATCAGATCCAAAAGTGAGATCCACCCCAACTCTCAGCCTCTTAACTTCCCTAGTACAAATTGAGAACAGAAAGTTATTATCCACCTGTCACACCACGGATTTTACAAGAGCAACTTTACCAGAAGCAAATGGAATTCTGGGAAAGAGACCTTCAGAGGTTGCTTACCCACCCAATATTATGAAAAAGGGAACTTCCTTCCCTGGTTCAATTCTTAAGGAAAAATAGTTTCCCATCCCTTCAAGATGTGTTTTCAAAGACTCTGATCATGACCTATTTGCTGCAAATCTCTATTGGAGTTTTCCCAAAAGTCCCTTGTTAGCAGTCCCAAGACTTCTTATACCCAGTCCACCTCTCTTCAGAGGAATGCAAGTAGCATTTTGACTAATCAAATGAAACATATGGCCTTCGATTTCATCTGCTGACAAAAACTTCTTTCCATGACATCCGGATTGTATGCCATTAAGAAGGAACATGGCACAAGGAAACATGAAGGAAGCTCGATGATCTACTCTCAATCTAATAACCTTCTATCTATTGAGGAATAGATGTTTCTTCTAATTGCTAGCTTCCTTTCCATGCTCTCTAAATTGCCTCTCCAAATAGATTGGTGGGGACAAACACCAAAAGGAAGACTATTCATTGGCACAAACCAACTTTACAACCCAAAGTGTTGGCAAGACTGTCCTATATGTTTACATTGATTTCAAGCAGACTTAGCTAACAGAACAGAGGAGCAAGCATGTCAAATCTCAGTACATGTCCATCAAAACTTCTTGTTGATGTTGACGGCATGGCAAAAGCTAGTGCACCATTACCATATAAGAGATGTGAGTTGAACCTAACCTACTTCACTCTTTGCAGCATTAAAACATGTATATCATCCCTATACTGCTCTAAGAATACTCTCAAAGAGAGCTTATTCACTGATACAAAGGATTTCACAGTAGAAACGCAGACTTCAATCAACTTCTTCCACTTAGCCTGAATGCCATTTTGTCCCACGGTCAAAAGTTTCTTCTTTTTTTTTTTTTTTTTTTGAAATAACACTTGATCAGCAAATCATTCCTAAACTACTAGTGTCAATCCCGCTGTCCAAGCACCCATTAGCCATTACAACAGCGTCCATAATTTTTCTTCATGAGTAAAAGCATTCTGATAAGTGGAAATAGTCTTTGCAATCGGCAGCTTCAGCTTATTAACCAAAACCTTCACAATAAGCATAAAATTACTCACCACAACAAATGATTCTAAAATGTTTTCCATTCTCAGCATTATGATAAAGTCCTTCACCAAATTCCTACATTTTAAAACAATGCACTATATCCCACAATCATTCCAAGGCCGACTCCCACTTCACCAAACAAATCATGCCCTTAATTACACGCAACCAAGCGCCACTCCAGCACAATTCGAAAACTTTCAGATACAGATCCCGAAAATTCGTGAGTTCAAGGTCGACCCGGCAAATCTCCCAGACTTTAGGAGGCTAAATGAGCATAAATTACGCCGACAGAGCTACCACTTTCTACGAATAACCCAGAGACAGCGCCATACGACACAAACATACGCACCCCATTTCCCAATGGAAACACATCGAAAACTTCCGCCCCATTGTAACTGGAGGGGGATCCAGATCTCTCCCATTGGAGGAGAAAAAACGAAGTCCCGCAAAAGGGTTCGATCGGAAGTACCGAGGAGGAGGCCGTCCATGTCGAAGACGACGTGGGTGATGGTCCCTCGCCTCGCCATTGCTCGCGCGGCCGGCGCCCGATGCCGGCGTTCGAGGAGAGAGAGGGAGAGAGAGAGAGAGAGAGAGAGACCGGGAAGGGAGCCGGGAACGGAGAGAGATGCTGAAGAGATATTCGTTCCGGCTTGGAAAAATTCAATTCCTCAGGCCGGCGTTCACGTCGTGCGAGCAAAGATTCTCGCCCGGAATATATTCCAATTACTTTCGCTTCTTATTTTAAACATGAAAATCCTTTCACGTTGAGGATAAGTACCCAAGAAATGTTAAAAAGTATGTGCGACACTCATTTTAATATCAAAATTTAAAATATCATTTAAGTGTCAATTCCAATCTGTATCAACGGAAATCTGACGTGATTATATTTTATTAATTTATCAAACATACATAGCTTGCCGATGTGCTTAATCAGGATATGACCCTTAAATGACGCCATCCAAAAATTATAAATAGTGATCATTTGAATGTCAAATTTTATTTAAAGTGATTATTTGAATGCTAAATTTTATTTAAAATTATTATTTTTGTGAAAAAGCTATCTCTAATATCACGAGGACTAGAGTTTTTTAAAAATTTGTCAAATCATATTATAAATTTAATTATAAATAACATGTAATCAATTTGGCTGGATATTGATAGATATTTGGGATATTGATGAAACAGAAAAATATTGGAGATCTTAATGTCTATCGGATAAAGTTCAAGTTTTTTTTTTTTTTTTGTGAGTTAATTCTTCTTCCTTTCTTTTCCTTTTTTTTTTTTTTTTTTTAATATTTTGCCTTATATCTTTCTTCTTAGCATAATCACACTCCAATGTCGTTTTTAAAAAACAATTCATCGACTTGCAATTGCGAACTCCAGTGGCTAGCTCGATAATTCACCAATCGATCGAGCCTCTTTTTATGCTGCAATTGTTAGGGATCAAGCCAATACTTAGACAATCTAGATACCACATTCCTCTATAGCTTGAGAAAAGGCCCAGACCAATAGGGGTGTCAATGGTTTAGTTCAGTATATGAATCGAACCAAAATTTTAGTTTAGTTCGATTTTTCGGTTTTTCGTTTTTGATTTTTAACTATCAATTTTCATTTTTTTTTTCTGTTGTATATATTTTTTATTTTCAATAAATAAGCTCTTATCTATTTATTGGTTTAACTTGGTTTAGTTAACCGATAAAAATCGAACCAGTAACAAAAATTTATGTTTTTAATGAGGAACCGAACTGAATGAAAATCAAACGAAAAAATCGAATTTTTCAGTTTGGTTCGATTTTGACACCCATACGGACCACCGTTGCCAATGGAAACCAAAGATTGGGTTGCCATTATTCGTTGGTCTCATGGACGCGGGCTACCGGTCGCTTTCTCGGTATTGTCCATGAATGCGGTGAGAGTGGGAGATTGATGTGCTTTTTTACTTGTGTTCCCCATACCAGCTGATTGCTAAGAAAGACTCCCAGTCCGGTGGATGGAATTTCGTTTAGTTATTGGCAAAACTCGAACGCCTTGTCTTGTCTTGTCTTGTCTTGAATCTGTCTGGCAGATTTTAATGAAATTCTTTTGTCACGTGAGATGATGGCCGGCACAAGAAATGGCAAGGCAAGCATGGCAGCTTTTACATACTTTTACGTATGCTCCCGGTCTTATCGGTTCAAAGAGCAAAGCATTTGCCTTCACGTGGGCCAATGGCGAAGAAGGCCAAGCTAGTGAACAAAAGATTGAATAGACGTTCTCTCTCTATAATTTAAAAATATTTTTTTAGTTAATAATACGCCACTTCAACAATTTCCAACAATAATAAGTCCAAATGATTCCATTGGGATTTTGCCCAAAGGTTTTGAGCTTTGTATTGATAAAATTAAAAAAGTTTTAAGATTTTTTTTTTATCCAATTATATCTTATACTATATCTATTTTACAAGTCACCGCGTATGCTATGTGTTGTATAAAGGTTACCAAACCGTATTCCCTCAGTTACACATCCCCATCCTCAGCTTCCAAGAATGTGGGAAATCGAAGTCTTCTTTTCAAGTGGAAAGAGAGACAATTTCCGGTGATTGAAAATTTATGATTGAACCGACATTTATGCAATAATATTTGTAACCATTTTGTAACCGAGTTTGGATGGGCATCTCCAAGCAAATTTGAAATGTGCATTAGCCGTTTGCCTATAATAGAGTCTCTTTGCTTAAGGAAAAAAAAATTGAATAATGAACTTGGCTTTTGTCATTTCTCTTTTATGAAGCAGACCCATTGTCTCTCCGCCGGTCCTAGATAGATGTCTTTCCTCCCACTACTAGAATGTCTTTTTCTGCCGACAATGTCGACCATGAAACATTTAACATCCTAGGAAATAGTACTACAACAGGAGCAACTCCAAAGGGATATGGATGCTTTTTGATAATCTCGATTAACCACGGATGACAAAATTCTCCATTTGCTGTTGAGCCTTCTTCTATTTTTATTATGAATCCATCGAATTTTCTTTACTTTTCTTCGTCACACCCCGGCACAAATAGGGACGGGGATCGCGACCCTCTCCGTTATCTTTACAATTTTTCTTTTTTATTCTGTCGATTTTCTCTTCTCATTGTTTTATTAAGGACTGACATCGAGCCTAGCCGGCATAATATAGTTGCCATGTCTTTTCCAACGAGACACCATGTCCGATTTCCAGACTTCAAGGATTAGTAGAAAATGTTCCGAGCACCTCGATTTCAACAAAATCAAAAATTAAGGGATCAAATTACATTAAAGACCTGGAACCAGACTGGAACAAATGATTCCAAGAGAAATAGTCCGGTTCTTGGTTCTTATTTATCTAACCGGTGGATATCGGCTTACAGTCTCGGTGGTGTGAAACCGCCCGTTTACCCACCTGGACTTGACCAAGTAATATATAGATATATATTTAATTTTCAAGAAAAAAATTTTGACCCAACAAATTTAAGAAAAATGAAAAACCCTAAAATTTCTAATCGAGAACTCAATACTCATTAACTGAGTACTCATCCTGCCTTACTCACACCTCGTATAAGTCGTCTCTCTATCTCTCACTTACGACCTCGACTTCCAAGCTCAACGCATATCGACTTCTTACTAATCTTGCCATTAAAAAAGGGAAGTTTTTTTTTTTTTTGCTTTACTTTGGCATATGTCGGAAAATATTATATTGAGTGCATGAAGGCAGTGAGGCAAATTCCATGGATCCACTCGAGAACCAGGAGAGGACCACTAGTCCAATTCTCGCTTCTAACGATCCGATTCTCGAGTGGATCCATCAACGGATAATTCCTAATTTCAATTTTTTGAAACCGATACTTAGTGGGCGGCTTCCAGTTCCATTGTGAGAACCATCCACCCAGCCTATGCTCACCTTTAGATTGCCTATCGCACATCTATTTACCGTCGATCTTACCCTAATTACTTAGTTAAATACATTTGTTAATTCGAAACGGTTCCTTAATCTCTCTGTCACTTATATAATATGCTCTTCTTTGAGAATGATCGAACGGAATAAGCTCGCTTCCTCTCTCTCTCTTTCTCTCTCTCTCGTGATGGCCGGCGAACCATTCGAACTTCAGAAGGGGCCGGAAGATCCGGAGGAAGACGGCGAGGCCCTCTCGCTCTCCGACTTCCCGCTCGCCACGACGGCTCAGCCCCGCAATGACTCCGGTCCCAACCACTTCTCCGACCGCCCTCGCCGCTCCTCCTCCGAGCCTCCGGAGTTCTTCGAGTTCCTCATCGACCTGGGCGCGCACATGCGGTCCGCCGACGACCTCATCGTCTCCGGGAAGCTCGTCCCCTCCACGACCAGTCTCCTCCGCCGTTCTTCCGCCGCGGCGGCGCGCCGACGTGCCGCCGCTGCGACTCTCTTTCCGAGCTCGAGCGGTCGTCGGTCTCTCGGTCGAGCAGCCCGAAGGCGCAGCTCGCGAGGAGCAGCCGCTCGCTCAACTACCGGAAGCCCCGCCGGCCGTCGAGCTCTCTGGTGGCGCGGGAGGCGGAGCGGACGAGGTCGTCGTCGTCGTCGGGCAGGGGCGTCGCGAGGTCGGACTCGTTGGCGAGGAAGCCGTCGCGGCCCCGGTGGCGAGTGCTGCCGTTCGGGGCCCTGAGGCTGCCGGCGGAGATGGAGCTGCGGGACATGCGGAGCCGGCAGCTGCGCAGGAACCCGTCGACGCTGTTCGCCACGCCGGCGCCGGCGCCGTCGCCGGCCGACGGGGGCGGTTGGAAGGGCTCGTGGAAGCTGATCAGGGCGCTGAGCTGCAAGGACCCAACGAGCGTCGCCGTCGCGACGTCGCTCGCCTGCCTGCCGCACGTGTGAGGCTCTCCCCTCGCGTGTGCGGGGCACGTGATGACGCTAGCCTCTTATGTGAATAGACCGTATTACCCATTTATGGCTTGTATATTTTGGGCGAGTTGGTCGGAGGGCATATATGTCCAATCGGGAAATTTTGGATGGCTCGCACGTGTGGAATTTATAGTAATTTTGACATTGCGTCGAAGAAGGGACGAGGCTGGGATTTTCCGCTGGGATGTACGATGAAGAATGATGACGTCACTGCCACAGTGCCGTTGGCTGATTACATGCCACGTGTAATTAATGAGTACCACAAGAATCATGACGGTAATTTAATGGGTTCCGATAATGTACTAAATAGGAATTTCACGAGTTTTTGAATTGTTGTTGTTCAGTACTTTCTCGGGTATTGTAATTTTTTTTTTTTTGCTATTTTAATGTTTGGCATATTAATGAATTGGTATGCAAAATTTGACATATTTAATCCGAAACTTACAGTGTTATATATTATTTCATGTATTTGGGATTGAATGATCTTCTTTTCAATATTTATGTTGCATCAAAAATAACATTCCCTTTATAATTTTAAATGTTAGAATGTTGAGATATGTCAGATCCTTGAAGCCATTCAAAACATCTCCGTTATAAGTACTACAAATTGGGATGAGAGACTGTCCATGACCATGACTACCTTTTCAAGAGCTGAATTTTGCAATGAGAAGACCCATTTTGCTTTACGTGAAAATTCAAAAACCCTTTTTTTGGTAATGAATGGTAAGCAAACTGTCCCGTCCATTATATGGTCATCCAGAGTGAGAAATGAGTAATTCAAACATGTGATTTTCTATGTCAATTAGAATACTTTAACCGTTTAACTCACTTCTTAACTTGAGACTACATTGTTCTTTTCTTTTTTTTTTTAGAAGTACTTATAAAGAACACACGTATGCGTATTGAAGAGAGAGAAAAGAAAAGAATAAATGTGTTTGGAGGGAGATAGCCATTTAAAATGGCTAATTGGTTTAGGAAGGAAATGCAAAGGATTGTGAAATGAGGAGATTTAAATTCAATCTTGTAAAGTGATACTATACTTTTTATCGTACTATATTCCGGTCATACATCTTAATATTTCGCAGGCTGAAAACCAGTCAAGGGTCTTTTATTTTTCCTAACAAAAAGAAAAGGGCTCCTTTTTCTATTTGCCTGGCCATGAATGAGTCAAGTCTTTTGCCCCCATAAAAATTGAGTAAAGAGATCAAAACCCTAATATTTTATCTAATAAAGAAAATAAAAGCTAATTAACAAGACTTTAGAAAAGAAAGTTGCATGAGATGACACTTCTGGAGTTGCAATTGCCCAACTCGCAAGCCTTGTGCACGCAATGATTTCGTGACCCCAATGTACGAATTTCAAGAGTTTAATTACAGTGTCATACGAAAGAAGAAGCAAGGACACTTGTCGAGATACGTTGGAAAACGCCGAACGTGGTTCAAGAAAAACTGCCCGCATTTAAATAAGGGAAGACTAGGTTTTAAGGAAAGATGCATGTTTTAGTGAGGTTAAGATATCTTTAAGGGTAAGGCAAACGAGATGCCTTGGGGTACGTGCATTACACTTGCCGTTTGTACAAGCAAAGTCAGAATAACTCAATTGCATTACTTTGATGATGACCAAGACGACTCCGAATGTTTCGTGCACCCTTTCGGGTCATTTCTAAATAGCTATATAATTATTTGAAAAGTCATAAACGTAATTGTGTAGAAGTCAATTTAATCTTAAATATTTCGATTGTACCAATTTGGTTCTAAACGTATTGCATGGCAGACCAATCCAATTCTAAATCTTTCGACCGTGTCAATTTTAGTTCTAAACATTATGATAGTTTGCTAATCTAGTCTTAAACATTTTGACAATTCACTAATTTAGTCATAAATCTTTTATTGATTTGTTATCCAGCTAAAATTGCCCAAAAGAATTATATTGACAAATCATTAAAAGATTTATAATTAAATTGTCGAATCCTCAAAAGTTAAGACTAAATTGACATAACTAAAATATTTAGGATTAAATTAGCTGTTGTGCAATAGTTTTATGATGAATTAATATAATTAAAAGATTCATAACTAAATTGACCATTATATAATAGGCTTAAATCTTTTTGGACAATTTTTCCTCCGCATGGCTAAACCTGTTACGTATTTGTTAGATGAATATTTCGGAGAACCAAATAGTTTTTCGCAACACAACCCCTATTTTGATAAGAGAAGTCACCGTTTCTAGGAAAATCTAAATGGAGAAGGCTTCTTTTGGAGTTTGGACACATACTAAGGTGCGCCAAATCATGGTAATCATGCCTGCTTTGCTTTGCAACATTGTACTTATTGTCCCGTCCATGCTAGCGAAGCCAAAAGCTTTACTTATTCATCAACGCGGACAAGTCTAATTCACTTAACAAACTGTAGCTTTCGATCGATTACGTCGCGAAATCATGTTGCGGATGCTTATGGTCGAAGCTCCAATAATTCTTCGAATTACTCAGTCAACGTGCCCCTGTCTACAATATAATTACAAGTCACTTGCTTCTGAAGCAATTACAAGGACTATATAGCCCGTGCGCCAATCGTCGTCGAGGAACAGAATTTACATTCTCATCGAAGCTTCACATCATTTTAAAATTTTTCAACACAATTTAAAAGAGGGCGAAATGATTATGTTATTGAAGTCAAAGGAGGTGGAAAATCATGTGCTTGAAATCATTTTTTTTAATATTATTATCTCTAATTATGTAATCTTTGTAAAAAAAAAAAAAGGATGCCTTGCATTATTCTTTGTTCGTACGACTTACCCTTTTCATGGGGACAACCAATTTGGATCTTGCCAAATTTGGAGTCTTTTTTGACTTTTCTGCCTCCCATATTGAGACTGCATGATGTTGCCGTAATGATTTTGCACTTGGTGGTGCTCTACAAGCTTCAGATGATTTGACGTAAGACTATTAAAGAGACAAGGGACTTTCGATCGAAACCACTGTTCGCATGCACTCGTGGGACCGATTTTCGAAAAGAAAAGTTCATGAGACTTCTCGAGAAATATAATAATTGAAAGTCGTCTTATATTTTAGCTAGAAGTTCCCAATCAGAACTACTCCATTCAAGAATCAAATCACCCAATCAATTTCACTTCGATTCACGCATGACCAGATAGGTTCCTCGAAAAATTGGTGAGCATATATATATATGTCCTTGACTGATTCAATTATCTTTTTTAAAATGCAATTTCTCAAGTAGCTTTAAATAAAAGATATATATATTGGAAATGGATTTTGAACTTGGCAAACCTATGAAAGTCTTCAATGTCTTAATCAATATGTCTCATATTGTTCACATAGTATGCTTTCTTTAAAATCATAGTTATACTATTAGCAAGTCAACCCAGGAATCGGCAATCAATATGTCCCATATTGTTCACATAGTATGCTTTCTTAAAATCATAGTTATACTATTTGCAAGTCAACCCAGGAATCGGCATTAGACTGGTTGATTTTGGTTTGAGGTCAGTTTTGGAAGGGAATTGACTCTAATAAGATAGATTTTGGGTTCTTGATTTGAAACATACGAATTCTTTAACTCGTTCACCTCTAATTCTAGTTCTACTTTGATCTCTTTGTTTGGAATCTACCCGCCTCGAACCATTCAACCTTAATACCTACGCGCTCACATTGATAGCTATCATTTAAAATATGAAGTATTGAGTCCTAAACTAATTGTATGTTAGTTAATTAAGTCATAAATTATTTAATTTGGCCAATTCAATTATAAACCTTTTGAGGATTTATCAATTTAGCCATAAACATTTTAACAAATTACTCATGTAATCTTTCCAACTAATTTTAATCAGAAATCACTGAGATGACAATCTAATTAACGCCAGCGGTCCTATGTGGTATGATTAGCATTGACATTGATAATGTAGTGGCTACATTGGTAATTCATTAAAAAAATTTGGACTAAATTAATATATAAAAATCAGCAAAAATGAGGAAATTATTTTAAAATTTTGAAAAAAATATCTATATGAGTGTCAACTACACCACATAAATGTTAGCAATTATTAGTTAAAATTAGTTGTAACAACTACATTGATAATTCATTAAAAGGTTTAAGACTAAATTGACAAATTCTCAAAAATTTTAAAACTAAATTGACACAACTAAAAGATTTAAACTAGATTGACCTTCTTAGAATAGATTTAAGGTATTTTATACAATTTTCTCAGTTAGTCTTATGTGCGCAAAGTACCAAAACTAGTAAGTATGGGTCATACTTCACTAACAATCGTTGCGTTAGGAACTTTGAGATCACTTGCATTTAGATTGTGAACTTCAGTTGCTGTGTCCTCGAGTGCTATAAACTTTGACATTACTTGCAATTGATTAATTTTATGCATTTTCAGATCAAATTTTCCACTAGACATGCTAGTCCAATTTGGCAACTTTTCCATTTGGCACAACGCTCCCCACACGCCAGCCTTAAGTAACGAACTATACCTATTCACACGTACATGCGGGTAGAGAGAGAGAGAGAGAGAGAGAGAGAGAGAGAGAGAGAGAGAGAGAGGTGGGCATGTCCAGTAGGCTATATCAAGTCTGAACAATCACCACAGCAACAGCAAGGGTTGCACGACCGTTACCGTCGTGAGGGCTAGAGCAACCGCCACGGCGCAGAGGAGGCGGCTCACCGCCTCAGCTCCCAGCTATGGCCATCCAGAGCCTCGGCAACGAGTCACGCTTATCGATTAAGACGCTCTTCAGAACCGTAACGGTACCAAAAATTAGCAGGGTTTCTCCGGAACGTCTCCCTTGGCTAAAAGACCGCATGTTAAGTATTCACACAATGCCCTGGGAGAAGTCTAAGGATAAGAGTTGTAAAACCCCAGGAATATCATGCAGAGCAGCATGCGGGTTTATTTATGATTGGCCTAAACAGAAGAAAGCAAACAAACAGTCAGAGGAGTTAAGAGCACTTATCAACCCTGAGTGCCGGAGAAGACACGCCAGAACCTTCTCATGAGAATGGAATCTGTGCATAGGAAGCCATCAAAGAGGGCAAGTCCTAGCTACAGCTTACATCTTTGTCATTTGCGATTGCGCATCCATCGACTGTGGTAATCTCAGCACGCACAATTACCCTTATTCGACACCCCCGCGATTGGAGTCAAGCTAGGAGTATGTGACAATTGGATCGCAAAAGCAACAAGCAAGAACGGATGAGGACGATATAACGACATGTGAACCTTAAGAAGACAGTTTTCTTTCGTCCAAATGCCTGTTACATGTGCTTGCTCAAAACTTGGACAACCTGGAGTAGACAGGGAAAACGATACTCGATACATTAAGTGACCATAGACACCAATTACCAAGCAATCACGAAAATCATGCACTCAGAGTCCGTCAACCGAAGCCCATTACTGCCCTACAAACAGGGTACTATCCCATTTCATGGAATGCAGTAGTTTCTTCTAATAACCATCAGTGGCATGGGATACTTATACTCTTTCTTACCAACGACTAAACTGTTGGACACATGGTTCCAACATGACAAAAATAGACAAAGGATTGCATGGAACTGAATCACGAGTGAAGCATCATCATCACCTAAACAAGCAAATAACTATAAATAGGCCCTCAATGAAACTTTGAAAGTCTAAATCAACGAACACCCCATCCCACCTCCCCTACAATGAGAAAATTCTAATAAACAAGCTGTTTCACCAGTCACCGGAACTGATCGTAATACCACATCAGAAAGATCAAGCAAAAGAAAGGTGCAAGCAATGCACCTATGGATCATGAATCCGTTCGGATGAGAAAACATTCCTGAATGGTTTTAGCATCTTGACAGAAAAATGATGCATGAATTGCCATCTGTAATACTCCCAAACAACTCCATTCTTACATTAGCTTGTATTAGATGCTAGGATGAGAATCATTGAAGAAAATGCTGACAAATCTAAAAACACTATAAGAACTTCAAACGAACGGTAAAAACAGGGGACATAAGGAGTGATTTTTCAAATAGAAAAGGGACAAACTCATCTCTGTATCCCAATCTTAAACAATCTCTAAACACTAGACAACCAACTTGACAGAAACTTCAACGAAAACCCTTTCAAACAGTCTCTTCTCTACCTCCAGGATTAAATCACCAGATGCTGCAGTTGCAGCTACCCCCAAACACAAGGATGAGACCATCCTCATTTTTCCTCGCAATGATAACCAGGACGAAGATCCCTATACTATTTGTAATACACCCATAAATAAGAGAAGAACAAAAATGAAGTACTTAATCAGCAAAAAGCATCAGCAAAATTGCACATCATCTTTGAAGAATACCGAACAATTTAAAAAATGAAAATTATTATATTGAATTTGACTTCTCCCAGAACCATAACTGCTAGAATAGGGAAAAGATCCCCATAATATTTGGAATAAGCCCATAAATAAGAGAAGAACAGAATATGAAGTACTTGATCAGCATAAAAGCATCTGCAAATTTGCACATCGTCTTTGAAGAACACTGAACAATGAAAAAATGATATCTATTATGTTGAATTTGACTTCTCCCAGAACCAAAACCAAACTCATTTTTCTCATTTCCTTTGGCCAGATTACCCAAAAAAGAAAAAAATGAACTATAAAATGCAGCACTTGATCTTGAATAATTCTATCCCATAGTGACATTCAATTGATGTTAAAGCTGGAAGTGTTGATGAACAAGTGCTAATTTGGCCCTCACATTGCTATCAACTATAGCAAGTTGACACATCACCTATGCAAAACAAAATACTAGCATAACCTTCAAAATGATATACAGTGACATTTAGCGCATATGTGGACCAGGAAAAAGAAAAAGGAAAAAAACACAAATTCCCCAAATGACATGGTCAACTAATCAACTTACATTTGTACTCACTAGCACCAGCTACACCACTATCATCATTCAAAGGGCAACCATCACCACACAAGTTATTCTCATTCTTCAGACTACATCTTGCAAACGTCGCACTTCTTGAGCTCAATCAACATCCCAAATCTGAGAACCAGCACCTCATGAATCTCACCGTTGCCTTGGGACAGTCCATTACATCCCATGTTTCATTTCTCTTGCTCACTGAGGGAGTTTCATTATTCTTATGTCAAGAAAGATCTTTACAGATCACAACCTTATCACATCCCCAAAACCATTTAATCTTCTGTACTAAAAGGCTTAGTACATGCATCAGTGGCCAATGTATATTGAAGTTTCCAATTGATGCTATGGCTGGAAGTGCTGATATACAAGGTGCTAAATTATAAATGCTAATTCCAAGCAACGGACAAAAACGCTGTTGAGCTATCGACATATAAAAATGCAGTGACTTTTGGCAATGCAATGTTTATTAGATCAAGGACCAGAAAATTTCCAGGTAATTACAATGCTTTTTTAATTTTTCTCAAAATGTTTATGTTGACAAAAAATATTGCTAGCTAAATATTAAGTTTTCATTATCTTGCAGCGGGAATGTAGAGCCTATTTGGAAATTCAACACCAAACCTACAGAAGTTGGCCAATAAATTCTTGACTATAACTTGTAATGCACCGGGTTGTGAGCATAACTGGAGTGCCTTTGAGTAAGATTTATGTTTACGATGCATCAATCTTTCTCATCTATCCTCCGTATATAACTTATATTCTAAGCATTCAACTTATGCAACATATTAAACACAAAGAAGAGAAGCGAAGCAGATTTGAGCATCAAAAGCCACAATCTCATGTATGTCAAGTACAAGCTATGATTTGCAAGATGTGACTGATCTCATCCCGCTAAATGACCTTATTGAGTAATTAATGATTGAGTGGGGAGATAGAGGGTCACTACAATGCTGAGGATGACGAGGTTTTTATGGTGAAAATCCACATTGGGGTGATGTGGAGAGAATATCTCGTTATTACAAGTAAGGACATACACGAGGGAACAAGCGATATTAAAAACAAGTGACAGAGCTCTGAGTTCTAGAGCAGTAAGCATTGGAGATGACGAAGCTGATTTAGATGAAACATAGGACACTGAACAGTTAGATATAGAGATGAAAGGGATGAAAGCTTGGATGGTGGTGATGATGATAAAGATTATGGGGTTATATTGATGAATATTAGGTTATTTAAGAATTTTTATATAGAGATTTTGCATGCTGAGTATAAGTTTTAGACTTATATACATTGGATTTTAGCTTTATTATGAATTTCAAAAGCATTTCTAGTGTTTTGTGAACTTCTTGCATGGTATATGGTGCCAGGATATTCAATCTGTTTATTTTGAGTTATTTAGACTTTCCATAATTTGCCAGTGAAGGATTTTATCCTAAAAATTCAGCTCTGTCTCCTTCGCTGGGCCAGCACCTTGGTAGGCACCTAGGGCCCATACATTACCGGAGTCCTCGTGCAATAGGAGCACCTAGCACTTTTAACAGCACCAGAATATTCAATGCATAGCCATCACAGCCATTAAAAACCCAACTAAAACATCACCAACTTCCTCTGCTCAAATGACAAAAAACTACCAACCTAGCCCAATGATTAGTTGAGATGCCTAAACCATTCTCCACAAATCCAAATTGTCGGCCATTACAGAAGTACCACAAAGCTAAATGCAAGCCAACTCAAAGTAACAAGACGCTAGCAGAAACCACATATGCGATATAAACAACTACATTGGAACTTTGGAGAACTGAAGAAAATGGAAATCTGTAAAAATTGAGGCAGTAGTTTGGAAATTACAGAAGGAATCAGGTGTGAATTTTGGTCTCTAATAAGGGGAGGAAGGAAGAAAAGAAACCCCGGGGGGGTTGGTGTTTGGGGGGGGGGGGTGGGGGTGAGAGAGAGAGTAGACCGGTCACTGACAATGGTGACAGTATGGTGAGATGGAAAAAGGTTTGATCTGGCTATAGGAATGGCCAGTAGATGTGCAATTTATGAGGGCATCCACTGAGTACAAGTAGTGTATGTTTTTTTTTTTTTTTTTTGGTAAGTTACAAGTAGTGTATGGTTATCCATGATTTAAAAAAAAAAAGGATAAAACTTGATGCATAGCAGCCACTATAAAACTTCACCAATGTAACAACTCCATCACACACTTAGATCTAGTTGTGCTAGTGACCAAGAGTCCATGCCAACCTGCTCTTCGATTGCATAGTGGCCAAATGCTTTCGAAAATGCATAAAGTTTTTATTCTCCCATATTTTACCTTTTCCAGATCTTGGAAATCTCATAATTTGACTATTATTCACTGTGAAATAACTGACACTTTTCAAAGTGTGCAATTACTAACATATACAATCGTGTTTTAATTTTATGGTTTGCCAGGAAAGTAAGTAACTTTCTGCCTAGAGAAAACCAAAACAAGCAGGGTCAATCATAATCATCACAATCATGTCGAGGAATATATGTCTGTACTTCATTATCCACTGTTCTGCTAGACAAACCCAGTTCTTATTAATTATTTCTTGAGCACTGTAAGAAGAAAGTCATATGATCTGATAGAAAGTGTAACCTCTTACTCCTCATCATCCGCTTATGATCAGAAAATTACAATCATAAGAAGCTAACCTATGAAAACATTCAACACACACACATGAAAAAATGTGGTATCCGCGTATATAGAAACAGAGAACAATCCGTTAACTGTTGCAGAAATAGTAGTAATACAAGTCACAAGCTGCATAGGACACAGTAAGAGGATATAAGAACTTCAAAAGTGCATGTCCGCTTAGATAAAGATAGTCACAAAAAGAAAGAAGGTGATTTCACTGTTTGTTGTTGCAGATCACTCCCATGTTTTGGCAAGTGCTCGTTCTTCTTCTGTTTATAAACAATTAAGCATCATGCTTATCTGTATATGATTATATAAATTCTCCAGAACCATCACCATTGCAAGGGAAAGGGGCAAAGGGGGCAGACAAGAGGATCGGCTTGAGACCACAATTTTCCCTCTATGTATATCTTCAGTGAAAAGACATAAATGTCACTAATTATCTTGACAATTTCAGCGGACCTACTAAATTGGGGGTGCTCCTCTTTTTAGTTGCTAAATAATAAGCAAAAGTCAATTCTTGGCTAAGTATGTAGCAGCTGTGTACTGTAAGAAATCTTTTTGTACAGCCTTGTGCATAGCATTTCATTCATGAGCACCAACAAACCAAACCGCAGCAATACCATGAAAGGCCCAAGGCATTTAAAGCTTCTACTAAGTTACATATGTAGCGCAATACTTCATAGAGGTTCCCAAACTATTATACGCTTGTTTAAACTGGAAAAGACATGACAAATAAAACAACCGAAGGTGCAATACTCACAGAAAAATGGAATTTGAGCCAACAAGATCATATTCAAAGAATGCTACAAACTAATAACAGCTTCACACACCTAGTACAAACCTCACAATGAGATACAGTCTAACCAGAAAATCAATTTTGTCATAATCAATTACAAGTATAAACCCCACTCTCATACTTGTGGTTAACCTCGTAAAATTCTGTATTACCTTCAGAAGCAGGCCGTAAACAAACCCCAGATAAAGAGCTAGTGTGTTGTGAAGAAAATTTAACATAACCCACAACCTCAATCTCCTCATCACCCTCTTCTGCACTTGTATCCACAGGCATTCTAGCCCTTAATTTGCCTGGAGTACCATTCAGAGGGATCTCTGGGACAAACCACTTCAATTCTTTTTCTGATCTGTTCAGCATGGCTTTTGGTGAAACCTTCAGTAGACTTGGGTCAACTGGAAGTTTCAGGATAAAGGTCACATCGTGCAATGGTGCTGGCAATTCAGGATTGGAAGCATACTGTATCATCACAGAAAGTAAAGTCCCGCTATGTCGTTTGTAAGGCGAACCCTCAATGGTAGCGGTGTTAACCTTGGGAGCAAGCTATACTTCAGAATAGGTATAGGCTCATCTGAAGGAGCCGTTCACATGGAATAAACCATTACCGAGGCTGCTAACACGAGAACTCTGCATTACAAACCGTTTAACAGCACTCGTACCATCAACCCGGAAGGAAAACTCAGTTTCTTTATCACCAGCAGTTTTAGGCGGTAATGTTCTCAAGTAAACAGCACCCATCAGTCCTACCCTAGCAACCAGTGATTCCCTAAATTCTGCACTAATCTCCTCCGAGATATACATCTCAGGACCCTTCATTTCAGTTTTCTTCACCAAAAGATTCTCAAGCGGAGTGCCCTCTCGCTTTACCGCTGCGGCTTTATCCACTGCTGCTTTGGCCGCACCACCATCTCCGTTCCCAGAAATTCAAGGCCACCAAGACCTTGAGGTTTAGGAGCATTTTGGGACCAACAAACTCAGACGGATCCAAACCCCGCCCCAAGCTTCACCGAACCCTTCAAAAGTCTCCCTAGAGAAGCCTGCTCATTCCCAAACTCTATGCCACCATAATCCCCTTCGAAACCCTCCACACCAATATGCGTGGATTGCGTGGCCTCGGCAGGCGGCAGGGTCGTCACCTCCAGCCCTACCAAGGCCAGCGTCAAATCCGTGGCCGACGGATCCCTGTTCTTCTTAAACCCACTCACTAACGCCTCAGGCTTATTCAAAGCATCGCTAGCTGCAAATGGGTCCTTAGGCCCTTCACTCTCTTCTTCCTCACCTTTCGTATCCTGGCTATCGCTCTGCTCAATTTGAGTCACGGGAGCAATGGTCGCCACCACTTCATCCCCGCCTCCAGCGTCTCCGGCGGCACCTCGAACCGCGCGCTGGCTAACACCTCGATGCCCGCCAGGCGCTCGGCGGAATGCACCTCGACGCCGGCCCAGCTGTCCGCCCCGCGGATCTTGCTCTCGGTGTCGATCCCGGAGTGCACCAGCAGCGATCCGTCGCCGTGCATCGACGACAGCATCGCGGCGAGGCGGATGCTGCTCGCCCCGCGGAGGACGATGTCGAGGCCATGTAGATCTCGGCGTACTTGCGGCCGAGCTCTCCGGGGTGACGTCGACGCCGCGGCAGGCGGCGACGACGACGCTGACGGCCTGGTTGACGATGTGGATGCACTCGAACACGTTGACGGAGTTGTCCTGGTCGGCGGTGGTGATGCCGAGGACGTAGATGCTGTTGACGAGGCGGTAGATGACGCGGTACCGGGACTCGACGCCGACGATGACCTGGCCGCCGGAGGCGGCGGGGGTCGTCGCCGATGGACTCGGAGGAGGAGGAGGCGTCGGGATCGGCGGCGGCGGAGGGCTTGGAGTAGGAGAAGCGGGTGAGGCGGAAGGCGGAGAGGGCGACGAGGGCGCGGGCGGGGGAACCACTCGCGGGTCTGGAGGAGGATGTCGGATCCGTTGACGGGCTGGAGGGAGAGGGCGAGGCACGACATGGCTGCTGCTTCGGATCTGCGGCGGCGGTTCCGGCGGCGGAAGGTGGTGGTTCCGGCGGGGATCCGACCCGGGTTCTGGATTTGGGGATATTGGGGGAGATTCAGTCGGAATCGGAACGGTCCGGCGACGGATTGGGAGGAGGAAGGCGGAGGGGGATCGGCGTCGAGTCGCGATCGGTCGGTCTATTGTCTCATGGTGCGGAGATCAGTCGAAGAAATGGAGGAGAGAGAAAGCGAGAGGAAAGAGGGAGAGAATTAAACTTTGATCTTATTTTAAATCAATGAAAATGTTTTAATTATTGAGTAATAATTTAAGTCTAAGTACTTTTGTGGAGGATAGCTTGTTTTTACAAACGAGATAAACAATCATTTTTTCAAAAAAATGTTATCAATTTTTTTGTAAAGGTGCAGAAATATATATTGACTTAAGCTAAAAGCAACAATTAACGCTATACAACAAAAACTCAGCACCAGAACTTGTACTCACAAAGATAACATTCAGAGTGAGTGGAAGGATGCAAGGTAAAAGAAAACCAACTACATAGGAGTAGAGAAAAGCCAAACAGTGGCAAAGCAAAAACCTACACGGGGATCAAAAAAATACTGAATCTCAATAACTATACAAGTGCAGGGAGATGAATAAAGCCTAAAAAGAAATAATTACATGGATAATGAAAATATTTTTTTTGTTCATTTTTGTAAGAGATGTAAGTGATCAAAAGTTGGAAAAGTGTTTTCTTGATAT